>OX638298.1:3111101-3268410 GCA_951812265.1 Taphrorychus bicolor
CAGGCGTGGACCATGATTTTTTTGTATTTCGGGAGGCTACTTTCTCGGTAATGGATCGGACCTCTTTACTACTTTGTGGCTGTGGTGAATCATATACTGTACTGTCGAACGTGGATCTCTTTTCAGGTGTGCATATTGTCTTTTTAATATTTTGTGCGTGTTTCTTCGGTGACCAGTGGCCCTCACGGTCGAAAGTGGAACTTCTTGCAGAAGTAGACGATTTACGCTTGAGGGGCTGCAATCGACTTTCATTAAACTGGTTGTTGTCAGAGTCAGAAGAATTCAAGTGTCCTTCGATTAGAGATGTGCAGGAAGAAGGCCGCCGCTGCTCAGTAGAAGAACAAGGCTTAATTAGATCTATTTCATTAATTGGTGTGGGAGTTAGGCTCCTATCTGGGCTCCGGTCCTTATTAGTATTACTGTTACAGTAAGATTCATTTGACATTCCTTCATTTTGTACATGAGGATGGTCTCCACTTTCGGATGCTTTATCCAAAATGGGTCCCATTCTTACGATATCCGTGTATGCTTCCTTCTGCTGATAAATTCCCCTATGTATATTAATGCTGTGTCCCATGAAGTCACTTATGAAGTTCTGCGTTTCTTGAGGTAAGGAAAACGTACTTGTTGCCAAGTGTTTGCGTAAGTTGGTGGCAGATAATTTGTTGCTGTCTAAATTGTACTTAGTACAAATCACTTTTAGGGCGTCATCAGCTTTATAATATGCTGTACGTTTTGCAGTTGGATGTGCAAATAAGTAAGTGTTATCCGCAGGTATGCCAATTTTATAACGATTGGCCAATAAATACTCAATACATTCTTTAAGCTTGTCCGGCAAAAGGCATGAGGACTTCTTGTTGAGTTTTCCTTGAGATACGAATCTTGAGAGTTTTGAGGCACTCAGTTTGTCCTGTTCAGGCAACTTCCTAATAATGTCATCATTTAGGCTGACCAGGCTTCGATACTCACTTATTTGTGTTTTCTGTACGTCTCCAGGTCGTTTTCGATTGTATGCCATGACGTATACCAAAAGAACCTGACAAAGCTTTCCATAGGTCATTGAATCAAATCTTGTCTTTATACATTTATATGCTATGTTAAGTTCTGTCTCTAAACAATTCATTAATTCATTGATCTCTGATGACGTTGGCAAAATTACTTGCTTACTTCTTTGCAGTTGAGTTCTGTTGTCCAGTGCCACTTTGGTAATGTCGGTGTTTTGCATCTTCTGCATCAAATATATAAACTTATCTATATTGTCTTGAGTAACCTGGTCAGACTCTTTGATGGCATTGCATTTCAAGAGTTCCCCAACTTTCAAGAGCAAAGTACAACTGGCAGTAGCCGTTGACGGTGCTCGGTATAAATTTTTATTAAAGCCAGAACGTTCCTTTATGCTAACTACTACAGTATCATACATTTTTGGGTGGAACATATGTTTGATTTCTAGTATGTCTGGTCGTAAGCTTCGGCAAACCAAAAAAATATCCGCCAATAGACGCAGTTGGGACGATATATAAATGTGTTTTCCTCCCAAATTTGTTTTGTAGTGCTTTTCAATTAACTTATTTGCGAAGGATACCGCTGTAGCATCGGAGATTAAAACTGATAACTGATTTTCTTTACAGAAATATGGCAAAAAATCAGTAATATATTCTTGACATGCCAAAGTGTTTACTTTTAGAGCTTTAATTCGTGCTAATCCCGTGGCATTACCCACAATATTTCCATGGACCACTCGACATTTTGTTTTAACGTGCCGACTGAATGACTTCACTGAAAAGTATCCTTCACAATGTGGACAGCATACCAACTTGTTTTCAGAGCGTGGCAGTTTCCTTACGGTAATTTTAGAAACATTATCATTAGAGTTGAACTTTGCATCTCCTTTTTTCCTCAAAATCTCAAAGGCACTTGGTCTTATACCATCTGAAAAAGTAATAAATATTGAGAACTTTTTATTATGCAACACATTTTTTCCATCTACAGAATGTTCGACATAAAAAAATTGTTCTACTAGTAAATCGTAAGAAATTGGAGATGCACTGAAAGAAGACAAAATGAAAGATAATATTAAGTTCTCAATTATTGTTTTGCTTAAAACAAAACTATACATACAGGGTGTAAATTAATAACTGCAAAACAAGTACAGGGTGAATTCTTGGCAAAAAGTAGGGAGGGTGTTTCATATAAAACAACTTTAATATTATCCTAGGTATCTCCCAAAGACATCGAAAATAGGACACCCTGTACGTGCACAAGGTGATTCAAGGAAGTGCTAGCCGAGGCAGAGACCCAATGTTAAAGTTATCTGAAGCAGACTAGCTGAGGGTCACTATTGAGAGGTGAAGTTGACCTGCAGGGTGTCCCAACTAAAGTAACCTAAAAGAAACAAAAAGTGCAGGTAAAAAAATTCTATATTATTCCGTTTCCAGCGATGCTTAAAATTCTAAGTCTTACCGAAATTAAAAGTTTGGAAGACTTAAACTACGTCTCTTGAGAAAAAGCGCTTTCTCGTGGTTAGGTAAGACATCAGTGCAGCAGCAGCGAACTTGTTTTTACAGTGATTATAAACCAATTTCCAATCATTATTCAAACACCAATAGATTCATTGCTATTTCACTTCGATTTTAGTCAATCAAAGCCTGATTATCAGTGGTAAACTGGTTTGGAATTCTTGTGAAGATAGGCCCAGTGCTGCTGTACCGCCATAATGTATTACTCTTTTTTTTTTTTTTAATTTACTTTAATCAATATCAATCAACATATCTCACTTAAAGCAAGCTTGAAACGGAATATTAGAATTTTTTATTTGCAGTTTTTGTTTCTTTATAAAGCACTTTATTTGGGACACTCTGTAGGTCCATGTAAGTTGACAATTTCAAGTCAACTTCACAAATTGAAGCTTTTACTAGAAGCTTTTTTAAAGAAATAATATATAAACAATACTAAATTAATAATAAAACTTAACAAAATTACATATGAAGTTCCCAAAATTATCCCCTTCAACCAATATACAAGACATTTTTAGAAAAGACTCAAAAACCACTTTTTTGGCGCCCGCTTTAGGAGGCCGTTTCTAGGTAGGAGTTGCTCAAATGAACATGTTTTATATCAAACACCCCTACTAATTTTTGCCCAGAAATCACCCTTTAAGGGTTTTTGCTGTTATTTATTTACACCCTGTATATATAAGAATTTTGCCACGACTAACAGTAATAACGCTCTTCAATTGGTGACGGACGTAACTTTAGAAATAAATGCATACATATTCCTCTCTCTGACAGGCCAAATGAAAAATAAGGCTCAAATGTAATAATTCCATAGTACGAAAGTATGACTGCCGCAAAACGTTTTATATTCTGGTAGTTAAATTAAAAATCATAAAAGTCTAATATATATATTCATTGTCGGATTGACACCCTGAACAACCGTATTTCTCACCTTTCTTTGCGTCATCACAGAGTTTTATTGCATCCCGAACAGCCTCTTCGTCAGTATGCAGGGACCTTAAATGTCGGGTGATAGTTTTTACTAATTTTCCACAATACAAACAAGCATGCAATTTTTTCCCTTTTGGCCTTTGTGTAATATGCTCCCTAGTAAATGTATCTGTCGAAATGGTAGATGCTGATTCTTCTGAAAGTATGTGTATAGTGCAATGGAATAAATAGACAGAAAGAAGCATTAGCAAAAATGTGTCAATGGCAAAAGCAGATTATAGGTTCAAAGTCTCTTTAAACCCTCTACCTAATAATTGGCATTCAAAAAATCGATAACAACGTGGTAGTAAATTGGCGGATTGGGACGAAGGCAGCAATAAGTACTACAAACTATCCGCTGACGTTTCGTTTAATAATTGTGCTCTAAACTTCATCAGGGCTCGAAATCTTCAAGTACATTGCTCATAGTCATTGGCACAACGTTAAAATTTCCCATGTAATGTTTGCCAATGACTACCAGCAATCTAAGTGATGACTTCAAGCCGTGATGAAGTTTAGTGCATAATTAAAATAAACGTCGGCGAAGAGTTTGCAGTACTTATTGCTGCCTTCGTCCGAATCTGCCAATTTAGTATCACATATATTTCTCTGGGACCTAATCTCATTTATCAATAACAACATTTTTATTCCATGTCGTACAAGCAATTAGAGCAAAATAATCTCAATTTTTATCTCTAGACATCAAATCAAGATTTCTTAGGAGTTCGTCTCAGGCCTTTTTTCCACTTTTTGTTGTCGAATATCGATGAATTAATTGTGTACATGAAATATGAAAACGCTGCAACCCGAAAAATCTATTCTTGGCTTTATCTAAAGACAGCTTTGGTCCGTTTGTTGCAATGTTTTTTTCTTGTTTTAATTTGTTTTTATTTGCTCAATAGCAATATTTTGTTTTTAAATTTGTGTGGATTAGAATGTGCAAATTTGCAAGGGCATAATTAAAAATAAAAATTAAAAACTATCCATTATTGTAGTTCAACAATAATTATTTGTCATATACCAAGTGACAATGAAACTGCTACCCAGACCGCCATTTTTAAACGGTTTGAGATATCAAAACGAAAATTTGGACGCGGATCCAATTGAATAAGCAGCAAAATTTAGAAAAAAAAAACAGATTACTATCCCTTCTGGTTTACTTTACTATTTTAAAAGGGACACTCTATATATTTATGATTTATTAAGTTATTCTAAATTTGTGTAGACTTGGCGGATTGAGAACTTGGCAGATTGGGAACAAGTCTACACAAATCTATAGATCCTGGGACGCAATTTTTTCACTTCGTTATTCTAAATATTCCAAACAACTTTAATGTGGAACTTAAGATTTAAGCTGGCTTTATACACAAATTAAATTAGATTAAAGTACAATTAAAGTAAAAGCCGATTAGATTAAGCTTTTTAGTTCAATTTATGCAACAATTAAAAACAAAATAGTAAGCATGCGCGTTCAAAGCAAGAATGAAAGGCTACATTGTCAGGTTTACATGTGTACTACGTGTTTGATGTTCTTTCTGTGAATTCTAAGTAAATTGTCCCATCATTTTCTTAAAAATAAGAAGGATTTACCAAGAATAATTATTACAATAAAATGTACTTAGTTTCGGTTGTATGAGTTGATTTTAAATACAGAAGTTCCTCTTAAATCGCAAATTGGCGTAATGATCGTTGTATAAGTTCGTTTTAAACGTAAATTACACTCTAACTTCAACTTAAGATATGTTGTGGATAAAGCAGGACTTAAGCTTTAGAGGTCGGACTTAATTTAACAAAATTAACAGTTTTGACACTTTCTTAGGTTGGACGTTAAAATTTTCCATAGACGGAATACACTGCTGTCAAGCGATCTGTCACTTATCAATTTCTTAACAGCAATATATTTTATATGGAAAATTTGAAGGAGCTAAGACTTTATGAAAAAGTGTGCAAATGGTACATAATATCGGACGACGAGAATAATGTAGATATATTTCTTACAAACGACATTTGTCGTCACAATTCGACATCTGCCTTTTTTATTTTCGTTCTACTTATACAACATACATACATGTAGATCAGAAAATTCGATGTTTAAATTTAGTTTAAACCGAATTTTAAAAGCAAAATTAAATCTGTATTTAAAACTAACCTATACAAGGCCCCTAGATAATCATAATAAAAAATTACTTTTAAGTAAAGATATAATATGAATATATTATTTAAGAAAAAAATTGTAAAACTATAGAATATAAAATATCTTTATAAGAGTGGCGACACAGCATTCCAATCTCTCATTGAAATACATGTATTTAACATTTTCTTAATCGTAGTTTAGTTTAGTTTAATCTCAAATCCAGCTTAATACTAAAAACGCTTCAGGTATAATCGAAGGCGATCGTCATGTGTTTCTGTGACAAAGAAGTCTGGTTACTAGATTCATTTTCACCTCTATAGTATAACAAACCCCAAGAATTAGGAAACATAAGTCATGAGCGTTTCAGTGCGTAAGATTGTTTTGAATTCTTTGTGGTTATGCAAGGAATAATTCAGGAAACATGCCTTGAGAAACAAAGATCAGAATAGGATACCACAGATTTAACATCAGATTGTGTCAAAGTGATATTGGTGGAAAGTAGTAAGCAAACTAGTCATATTTCCTTGGCGACGAAAGTGACACTTTTAAAAATGATAATGCCACACAATTTAAAATGTTTGCGGACTACCAATATCTTTTTGAAAAAAGCGTCCCTATCGGATGATCTATATCAGCTGATTTTCGACCAATCTGACAGATTTGCGATGATATTGTATGTATACAAATTTTCATATTTATGAAATTGCTGTTTTATCTAACAATTATTGATTAATATTTAAAAATATATATAAAAAAAACCCATCAACTTACCAGTTTGTACAATTTCATTATGGCCGGAAGCATTTTCCTCATCAGAAGAATTAACAAATAAACGT
Organism: Taphrorychus bicolor; assembly: GCA_951812265.1. NCBI lineage: Eukaryota > Metazoa > Arthropoda > Insecta > Coleoptera > Curculionidae > Taphrorychus > Taphrorychus bicolor. Next base: position 3,117,554 of record OX638298.1, read on the forward strand.
TTTGTAGGTAAATTTACTTTCCAACCCCTCCGACTAATGCGAATTTCTGAATCAGAACTTCCAACTTCTTCCTCAGATATATTTCCATTTGAAGAATTATTAAGGCTACTCTGAGATGGAGTATTATAATGTGGAAGATTAGAGGAACTGTTTGTTGAAACTGCTGGAGGAATAGGTTCAATGTCATTGGATGAAATGTTTGTTAGGATCTCACGAGTGTCTGTGATTGTTTCTAAAAGTGGATTAGAACTATTTTAAAAACTCTGTCATGATAAGTAGGGTTGTGAGATTTGCATCTGCATTCTTCAAAATAAATCCGGGATTAAACAACTTCTTATTCTTATTATATTTTGTCCACTACAACCCAAGTAAACCAAATATTCAAGACAACAATTGCTGGAATGGAATGTTACCTATCAAAATTAAGATTATGTGTATGAATAAGAATGAGAAATTTTATAAACCCAGCTTAACTGCAACAAAACAAATAATTGATAATCAAGATCATCGCCAAAAATCAAACTACATCAGTTGCTTACACCTTGCACTTGCCTAAAACTTTCCGCAATGGAATATCGCACCTTGCCTTTAAATCCCATGCCACTTGCAGAGCTTCCAATTCCGTGGAAAAGGATTGTAATATTGTGAAACGATGATTTCGTTGTTTTCCTCCTTTATATGTAAAAACATCTCTATCAGGTAACACCGATAAGTTATCCCCTTCAGAAACTAAGACAAATGGCTTTTTTGAGTCCATGACTACAATGGAAAATATGACATGACAAACATTTTATAGACAAGTCTTACCGCATTCAATTAAAAAGATCCTTGTAGATAGCTTAGTACTGTCTATTCCAAATTTTCTTGATGTAGTATATGGTCCTTATTTAACAAGTTACGATAAATACCGCATTCAGAAAATCCAAAACACCTGTGCTAGGTTTGTTAACAATTTGAGAAGAAGCGATCATGTCAGTCAGCACGTTAGACATATATTCGACATTAATATGGCGCAGAGGCGTTTTGTGCACTTAGCTGTATTAGTATGTAAAATCTTATTAACGCGGGAGCCTTGCTATCTGTTAGAATTTATCCCAATTAGAGCTTTAGCTCACAATGTTAACGTTCGTTACCTGGATGACATTACTATTCCCCATCATAGAACTCAGTTTTTTAAAAGGTGTTTTGCATATACTGGTCCATATGTATATAATTTGTTACCGCGAACACTCAAGTCGTATAATAGTATAACAACTGCAAAAATTAACATTTCTCAATTTGTGCATGAACATAATTTCTTATTGTAAATACGTATACAATATGCCTAGGTGACGCCAGGAATCGGGTGGTTATTAAAACACGGTGTAGCTGGTACTTTCCACCTTTTGTACATGTTTGTGCAATAAAGATTTTATTTATTTATTTATTTATTTTATTTAAAAGATGAAACTTTTAGAGATAGATAGAGAAAGAGAGAAACAGAAATATTTATATTTCTTTCATAAAGAACTCAAAACCTCTCAATAAAGAAACTGAAAGAACATATCTTCATATATTTTAAAGTGTTTTATCTTCAAGTATGTACTTTTTGCACTCACTTTAGTGTAAAAAGTGACATTTTAGGGCATTAGTGGTATAAAATGTTTATTGCATGCATTTTGCATTTATTGCTCTGAAAAGAGTGCACTAAAAATTTTATAACACTGAACAGTTTCTTTTTACACCAAAATCAGTACAAGAAGTAAAACCCTATGTAGAGAAAACATTGTAAGGCACATTCGTAAAAAGTATCTTTATTGCTTTTGTGGTTTGTAAAAAGACTCACTCATTCCTTAATCTAAGCTGCTCTCACAACAAAATGTCTCACTTTTTACACTTGAATCATAAATAGCTATTCCGGATTCTGAAGCCATGGTGCAATGGACCTCTCTCTGACGTTTAGTCCACAACTGTGGTGCACATTATCCAAGGCGATGAGACAATGGGCAACGTGATCTCTGTTGCATTTCGACCTTGGTCAATGATCAGCCAATGGAGGGCAATCACCCTCAAAATCAGGAGAATTGTGGAAGAAATGTCAGAAAGAAATTCCATTGGACCATAGCTTCAGAGCCCAGAAAACAAACTAGAATGTATTTTGACCAGCCATGAGAAACCTTCACATATTTTCAGAATTTAAAATGCATGATCTTTGCATGTGACTGGAATAAGTTTCTCCTTCTTGCAATTGTATCCCCTGACAAAGGCTGGCAGTACTGCCAAACCATATATAGACATTAAACAATGTTAGAATAGTAATGTCATTTTCATTATTTTGTAATTTACAAAGATGTAACCACGAGAAAGATTTCAACTTGCTAAAGTGCTACCAAGTCCAAGTTTACTGGAACATGGTTTCCATGTAAACAGCCTAAAAATAAATCGTAAAATCTAATTTCAAGTAGGAGGAAATTTATGTTTGAAGTTACCATTACTTTAATAATTTGGATATGCTATAAGTAGGATGTCCCTTGCATCCTAAGGTAACATTGTAAAAGATATAATAAACATTAATACATATAATAATATTTTAAAGTTTGAACGGAGAAGGCCATTTTTTTACAAGAGGTGTAGTAAAATGTGTTTTTGCACTTCGTGGATTAAAAAGCCGCATTTGACTTTGATTTTTGGGACTAAGGCATCACTATTTCCTGGAGATATAAAATAGTATATTGTACTAGGAGTAGAAGCTTCACCTTTTTGTGCTAAAGCTGCAGTTTGAGAGCCGAAGGAAGTGAGGCTTACTACTAAGGCTACTAAGGCTATTAAGCTACTAAGGAAGTTAGCTGGGAAAAAGTGTATTTATAATCCCTCTAGTTAAAAAAAATCCACCTGTACACCAATAGCAGTAAACTGAATAATTTTTTTTATGATTTAACCCATAAACTTTGATTCAGGATAAAAAGACCTACATTAGTATCTTAGTATATAAATAACTATTTCGATATCAGCTAATTTTCAACCAATCCAGTTGTGTTTTTGCACTTACCTCTAGATCAAGCCTGGCAACATTCTCTAGAAGATGTTGTCTATCTGCTGCATATGTAATGATGTTGCCACTAGATTAAAATCATGGCAACATCATTACCTATAATAAAATGATAAAATGAATGAAACTCTGTGCCACGTCCTTTCTTCAGGATGAAGTCCTGAATATAAAAGAAAAGTAAAAAAAGAAAAGGAATTGTACTGGTTTTGACAGTAAAGCCAGATACCTCCAAAGCTGGTATATAATCTGGGAACCCAACACCAAAACAAAATATATAGTAACATATACAGGGTGATTCACATTATTCGACATGGAAGTTTATGGCTAAACTTTTAGATTTTGAAAGAGTTTTGTATATGGAATAGATGAGGTTCTATTGGAAGTACATTTTAAAATTACTGACATTGTATACAGGTGGTCCCAAAAGTATAAAATTGATTAAAGTATAGTATTTTTTTAAATGAAACACCTAGCATATTAATATATTTTTGATATCTACGGATAAAAGTAAAGGTAGTTTTATTAAGGTTTATGGCATCTGATGTGATAAATAATCTCTTTATGGCACTGATCGTTCTTCAGATATTTGTGATTTTGTGAAAATGCAGCATCAAATTGAATGTTTAAAACCTCAGCTCTTGGTTTCTTTTCAATCACCGAAATTGGCTGGTGGTCTACTAGTACATTGAATTTTTTTGGGGTGTGTATTAATTATTAACTACTATGTAAGGGATGTCAACAATTGAACACTAAATTATTACAAACTTCAAACAGTAATAACCCATTTAATTTAAATTAGACACCCTATACTTTATAGTATCATTAGATGCAAAATTTAGTTTCCTATATAAAACTATTAAACATTCCTATTGCTTGGTGTTCGATTTTTTTCTGAATTTGAGCTGACAACCGACTTTCGTAATCTACTTTACTGTTACAATACCTGATTTTGACAAAGCAAAATGTATTATTATTTCTAGTTGTCTGATATCAATTTAAGATAATTATTTTTGTACTGTTATAATTGGTGGTTCACACAGAGTTTCTTTATTTAATCGAAATGCTTGTTTACCCAATTGAAGAACGAGTCTTCATTCTAGGAGAATGCTTTCAAAAATGTCTTTTAGCATCAAGGGTTTATGCTGAAAGATTTCCTAACTTTCAAACTGCATTTTCACAAAATCACGAATATCTGAAGAACGGTAGGGTTTAGATACCATAAACCTTAATAAAACTACCTTTACTTTTATCCATGGATACCGAAAAAAAATTAACAACTTTAATCAATTTTATACTTTTAAGACCACCTGTATACAATGACAATAATCTTAAAATGTACTTCCAATAGACCCCTAATTGTACTTCCAATAGTCATAGTCGAGAAGTACGGAATGTCACTTTGCCCTCAGCACCTTCATAGTCTCAGAAGTCCATGAATGAGTTTTTGTGCATGGAAGTATGGACTGTCCCGAATTTACTTAATCATTTGTTATCAGTTTCTAGAAGGTAAGACCATTTCGAGGACTGTTTCCTTTACTTCTTTACCATCAAGAGTAATATTATGACTTTTTATATTTTTTAATTCAGAGCCACAATTTACTGCCAAGCCTTGCACACTGCAATAAACAACTATCCAATGCCGATAACAAATAATGCATCCTGAAGAACAGGATGAAGATGACAAAAAATTCCACTGTTGGAAATAAATGTTTCAGGTAAAAATGGACTTTTCAAACTCCATCAGTCTTTATTTTATTATATTTTAGCAAACAAAAAGAAGAAGTGTATAGAAAATAAAGAGTGCAGTAACAAGATATTGTTACTAAGCATAAAATATCTTAGATTATATGAACACATGAAGCTAACCCATGCAGAAGTTATTTAACTCTAATGCAGAACCCTGTTAATGGGTAAGAGAGTCATATCTGGGCAGTTTATCGAAGCTGGGGGCGCATTATTATCTTCTAAGGATAAGCAAATAATAATATGGTAAAGAGGTCATAATTATTTATAAGTTAGTTCCTAATCTTGTACAATATTGTAGATCAGGACAGAGCTTGGCATAATAATTGTCATATAGCAACTGGTGCTATGTTTTTTGTGACATTTGACATTTTTAAATGAAACCTCCTACTCGAGATCACTAGGACCAACAGTTTCAATTGAAATGTTTTTTTTTGCATTAGTTCTGTTACTATAAAACGAACAATCATATCAGAGGAACATCATTTATAAACTCACAGCTGAATGGCAAACTCAAGAGTTCGAATCTCAGCTGCACAAAAAGAAACACTTTAGCGATTTTTGGGGGTTTTGTATATTCAATAATGTATTATTGTATTGTCATTAATAAATATGCATTAATAAAAAGTCTTGCAAACATTTATGACATGAAAATTGGTGTTTTTTTCTCTAGGATTTAGCTAGAGTCATTCCCGAATTTCTTTAAACTTTAATCAAGCATTTAAGTGGGGCAATAAAACAATGAGTTTCATTCTTAAAATATAACATGTGCTTACAGTCAGCTTTGAGTTCAAAGTCAGCATTATTGTTACATTTTCATGCTTCCAATTGCCTTTTCTTAGTCTAAAAAAAAATGTTTCATAGATATTGTCACTAGTACTTAAGTAGAATGAATACATTGCTGAACAACATTTACACCAAAAACTGAATCTCTCCCACTTTCATTATGGAAGATTTATTTTAAAATATATTTACTAGCAAAGATCCTAGGTCCATTATTAGAATCACAGTTATTAATCATTATTATCAAAATCTTAAACAAAAAAAGCTATGTAGCAACTATGTGAGCATAATGGAACAATAATCTTAACCTCACACCGATTAATAATCAGTGTCACTGTCAGTCATGTTATACTGGGTGAAATATGTCAGATTTCCAATGCCAACTTGACAACAGAAATAAGAGAATGGATTACACATTTTTACACTAGAGGAAGCTCTGAATATGATTTATGATGATGATGCCGATGTCAATGAAATACATATACATAGAACCTCCAGACCCAAATGTGATGACAGATAAATGTAAATGTGATGACAATAACTTTTAGAGCAACTATTAGCTAAAGCAGAAATCAGAATGTCTTCAAATGCGAATCTTGTCCAGGCTCAGACAATACAACTTGGATAGATGGAGACCTGACTCCTTCAGGCAGAACCTTCCCTCTACGAGACACTTCACGTTTTGTAAATTTATCTCCTATTGTAACTTTCAAGACTTTTTTGGATGACAATATAATTCAATTCCTTGTGGAAGAATCTACCAAGTATGCACTGTTGTCTGAAATAATGCCTCCTGAAATGCGATGTAGTTCGGCTATTCTTATACTTACTGAATACTGCAAGTTGCCCAGTAGGGATTTCTACTTGGATTGTCAAGGGGATATGGGGAATGAAATGGTACATAATACTATGAGAAGAGACAGATTTCGCCAAATTTTGAGGTTTTTGCATGTCAAGTGTGGAAGATGAGGCCATTCATGGGAACCTGAGGAGCAGCTGGATTTTGATGAGTCAATGATCAAATACTTCGGGAAACATTCACGCAAACAATTCATCACAGATGTGTTTGTTCCTTGTAGATTCACACAATCTACAAAGCAATACATTCCCACCCCAAAGCAAACCTTACAGCAAGTTTGATCATTTTAGAACCGAAACAGAAAAACCTGAATTACTACTTACCTGTTTAGATAAATGAAAAATTGAAAACTTTCAGTAACATTCTTGTAATCAACACAAAACTACAATTCCCCTGCACGGGCAGACGAAATAATGGTCAGGCCATGTCCGATGTCAGCCATTTCACGTTTTTGCACTTTTTTTACGTTGCGACGAGTTCGATCACGAATCCTCGATACGGTCGAATCTCGAATCACGCCGCCCGGCACCAATAGACGGTACCAAGATTACGTCATTTGACATGTATGCCCCTCAAGGTGATATGGCGGATTAACTTTCAAAATGTCACTATCAAATCGATTTCCTGATCTGCCTGGTTAGTGAACATTGAACATGAAAATGGAAATCCTTGATTAGTACCTGATATTTCAAAACTGTTAAGTTCAAAAGTAATTATTCTTAAAAAGTATTTAGATAGGAGGTATATGTGCAGGTATAATATAATGGAGCATACCTACTTATTTATGTTTAAAATTGTAGGAAAACCTGCATTGCCCTGAAAGACAAACCCAGGCTGGTATTGTTCAGGTATGATCTGTAAATAGAGCTTAGGTAATAAGTATATTGTATATTCCTACGTTGTTTTTTTTAGGTAGAAGTTTTATACAATAATTTTAAGAGCCTCCAGTCAAAAGTTGTGTCAGCAAGACAAATACATACTTTGATAATGAGGTAGTTTAATTTTAATTTAAACTTAAACACACAAAATCTGATATTAACAATGAGCATTTTAGAAATAATAACTCAATAAAGACAATGGAAGTCCAAGATGTTTTGCTTAATACCACTATTTTAGTACATACTATCCTTTTATAAAAGTCCTGCTAAACTTACCATTTAAATACTTCTCTAAATTTATCATTAGACCAACCACGTAGAATCCTTTTACAACACTTCCATGTCATTTCATATTTCATGTCTTACATTCAAAAATTTGGTACATTAGCTGGAATAAAAGCATAACAAAAATATTTTATAATGTTTCAAGGGAAAGCTTCAATTGTTGTTGTCAAAGGTTAAATTATAAACACTACTAAGTGGGGTTTTGTAATGCCATTTTGGAGCTTCCCATTCGATTCTCTCTGAAGCCAGGACAGGGTGTCAAAGTTGTAAAAAGTACACACATTGTTTTTGGATATTAGGCATGTAGATATATTATAACATTAAGTATATTATTTTCACTGTAAAATTATATGATACACAACATGTTTTTATATGCAGTTCTGAGCACGTCAATAAAAGTGATATTAAGTAACAATTAATACAACTTTAACAATACTACAAATTTACACTAATAATATTAAGTACAACAAACAGGTAGAGTGCATATAGGCAACAAACATATTATGTGGGTACCAACTCAACAGGAAACACAAATTTATTTTTAATGGATAATTTAACGTTGGTGCCCGCAATTGTTAGTGGTTACACTTTTGTTGGAAAACTTGTATGATTGTTCTAATGTAATTATTGTGCTCAATAAAAAAATAAAAGATAATACATAAAATTATTGAAATAAAAAAAATGAACTTAAATAAAGTCGATATTACATTATAGTGCTATACAAGCATATATAATGTAAAGAACGCAAAAGCAAGCCTCTGCAAAGAGTCAACGCGCCAGTGGATCACATGTAGTGGACCAGGCATATATATAACAGAGATGCCCATCAGGACTGGTCAGCTGTTTCTGGGTTTCTCCAGAAAATGGACCGGAAATAAGATATGTTTTGACTGATCAGAAGACAAATATAGGGATAATTTCAAACATAAATGCACTAGGCACCTACCTAAGTAAAAAAACTCTTATCATACCTAATAAAATAAAGGCATTTGACATAATAATGATAATTTGAATCTACTTATTTTGGAGACTTGACTAAAATACATAGATACTTATAGAGGAGTTACTATTGCAAGATGAGAGACATTCCATAGCAAGTTTATGAACTGTATATGCAATTTACTGTAACAAGCAATAAATGAGATGATCAAGAAACTTAAGTTTTTTGATAACATTTATCAAATTTAGTTAGACAGAAATAAGATATCATATTTCAAATACTTTTCTTTGTGCTTTACACCTCATGAAGCAATTATGCTAATTTCACCAACTTTTTAAAGTGAACAAATGCATTGTATATTTGGCATTCAGGATTTTAAGGCATTTCAGTGCCTATGGAATGTTCATTTTTTGTCCAACCATCTTTCCTGTAAGTGCTTATGTCAAAAAGATTGGTAAACAATGTCAAAGACAAATTTCCAAAGCTAATGAGATGCTATACTTTTGTGAATAGGTAAATACAAGTCATTCACTTATTTTTGTCATCTCATTATCTTTAAAATCCTCTTTTTTTTAAAACTGACTATCTCCTTTCAGCACATGTTGAGAAAATAAAATAAAAATCTCAAAGTGTAATTTTCAATGCTTACTTGATGTCAATAACAAGTGAATGACTTACATGTAGCAGTAGGAGTTCAACAGAAAAGTTCAGGAAGAAGTTCTTAAGTTGGGTATACATTTTTGATCCAAAAAGTTAGAGCAATAAAAGCATTTAGATAAAATTAATTTCACTCGAGTTCTCACCCGCCCCATTTTCCTTTTTCAAATTTCCTCATTCAACAATTACAGTGATAAAATACAAGTGAAAATAATCTGCATTTTACATTCATGCACTTTCTTATATCTGCAGTTATATCTGGAGTTACCTATGTACTTGTATGGCAGTCACGGTAATTTTATTACAGTACTGCAACAAAATGTTTGCCCTTAACCAGAGGTAAATCACTGAGAGGTAAATCACCTCATAAAATATGTTAAAAAATTTAATTTGATTCACCATAAATTCTTCTGAATACCTACAACTAAATCTGCAAAATGTGTACACCCAGTGATTCCTCCCTTAACCATTAGGCCATAACCATTAGGTACCATTTCCACCCTTGATTACGGTTAGCCATTCTCTTATATGTGGTAATTCTGTCAATAATCCTGAGTAACCGGCTAAATACCTACATAACGGTTCTCCTGAAAATGGTATGTCATGGAAGCTTCCGAACATATTTCTGGTTCAGTCAGTTTTTTATCTGCTTATAAAAAGTAGATTATTTTGGTGGTTTATTACGTATTAGGTCCCAAATATAAAAATAGTAACCCATTTGTTGCTGAAAAGAAAAGAAAAATAATTATCATGTGGCATTTTACCATATCTGATTTTTCTTTTTCCGTCAAATATTATCTGTAAACGTCAACGCAATAAAACAAAAAAGTCCACGACATGTGGGAAACAGCACCATGTATACTGTCCCCATAAGCTTACTGGCGTACCTCTATGCTACTCCAGGACCTCGGCAAATATCACTTCACATATTCCCCTACAAGCTAAGCTCCTCCCACTTCACCCCACTATTTTATTTCTCTGTAAACCTCTAAGCAGTTTCCATATAAATAACTTGTCCCCCTAAGCAACTTCTGTCCCTTTAAGCTAGGTGACGTACCTCTATGCTACTAGTTACGGAGGGAAATGTTCCTCTATGCTACCCCACAGCTATATATATATATATATACGTGCATTTATATCTTTTTCGGCTCCACATGAGAGGCAGGCACCCAAGCCTCCACCATAACCGCTGTATGTAGGCGAGTGTATTTTGCTCATTTCGCCTCGATAATTCAAGTTCTTTCCCTACCACCGAAGAGGGGTAGGGAAAATGTGCAAATAAAAAAGCTGTATAAGCGGTACACATGTAAATGTAATAGGCCTCAACGACGTCTAGTCCGATGTGGCTCCCTCTTATATACAACGAAGTATGCTGTCGATGCATGCGCCTCTAGCAAGGTTGCCAGTTTTAAAGTCTGAGGAATGCGCCAATTTGGCCTTGGTGTCTAAAAATAGATTACTGAAACTATATTATATTATTATTTGCCGGTTGTTTTTGTATTTTGTGTCGTCGGATGCTTATGCGTAAAATATAGGGCGGAAGCGCTTTCGGCACTGGGCAATTTGATATATGAACCCGAATAGTTTATGTGATGTAATGGCTATTTATGCAAGTGTTAAAATTGCATTTTTAATTAAAGCACTATTTCACACTTTAAAAATACTTTTAATACTAATTTCATAAAAAATGTCTTCTACAAATGCACAAAATGTATTCTTTTTATTAAAATTTTAACAGCTTTTATTTTTAGCACCAGTGTTAAAAGTAGTTCAATAATGCCATTTAAAAATTGAACAATGGTTTAAGAAAAGTCTTGATAATTGTGTTTTAATTGTTAAGGAGGAAAGTAATAACTTGTGACCTCTGAACACACTTTTAATATACAGCGAGCGCCAAATGTATGGCATATAATGATTTAAAAATGTGTTGTTCATTTTTCGAGAAATCGATCGGACCCGTCGATTTTTATTTTTAATTGCGCATTTTGTGCGTTAGTTTTTAATTATACAGGGTGACCCAAAAATAAATTATGATATCATGGCCAACTTTTTTAAATAGAAACCCATCCCCAAATTCTAATAACATTCTATTCTATGTAGCATACCCTAACCTTATCTTTAACGATGTTCGAAAAAATGACATATAGAAATCGTAAGAGGAAATCGTAAATTACCTCCTAAATTCATAAACTAATTAAAATTAAAACTAACAAAGTTAAATTAAGTGCACAAACTGCCATCCATTAGTTTGTTAACAATACCCAAGCCTATGTACTCATCTTGAACATTATTCATCTTGAACATAATCTTGGACATCATCGAATAACAAAGCTAAAATTTTCGAATGAAAATGAGGTTGTTCAAAAATTTTATCAGCAAAACTATTGATTATTAAATCAACAAGTTATATGATGCCTGTCATATGATGCCTGCCATATAATTACTGCATTTACTACGGAAATGATGTTTAGTTTTCAAAAAAAATAAATTTCTCAATTTCAAAACGCGAATAATTTTCAAAATCTCATTCGATCAAATCCGTATTCCAATGTTTTGAAAATAACACAATATGTTTATTATACTTGTATAATCTGAATTCACAATTTAGTCATGTTCACGGTTGGCGTCATTCTAGTATGAATTAGGCTTCAGTAGCTTTAGAATTGTCCATGCATCACAGAAATGCAGGCATCCAATTGCATCATAGAAATCTCGTTATAAAGCCAGTTTTTCAAAACTAATTGGTCACAAAAATTAACATAAATAAGTTTTTTTTCAAGGGGACTAAAAGTACGTCATTTGTTTTCTCCATACGCACACCTAAAGTGGGCTTTCTAATCCTGAGACCAAAAAAGTAGCAAGAAAGTCCTAGGCAGTAAAAGTAAAGTCAAAAGTCACCGCTAGTGTCATGGTGGCGCATATAAACTGCTCAACTTAAAGTTTGGCAAAAGCAATTTTTTGTGTCATTTTCAATCAGCTGGAACTTTTTAAGCAATGAATTGTTATAAATACAATTTGCGCGGCCTGAAACTTAATTTCTTCTAGATTAGATTAGAAGCAGATACTCTTGAAAAAGAAACCGACATCATCTTTATTATATAGGGTGTGAAACAAAGTGGTGCAAAAATTGCAAAATTTTGATGCTCTGCTATTTCACGATCAACTTTTTTTTCTTTATCGTTTTGAGGTAAGCGGTAAGCCAACATTCATATCTCGTAACCTTTTCGCTAGATTTTTTATTAAAGCATTCTGAATTTTTATACAGAGTGAAACGTAAAATGTGTGAAATTTTTGTTGCTGATATTTGTAAATCGTCGTAGTTTGAAAACCTGGTACAGAATCTTGTGGTGTTTTCCCTCATTTGTTGACATATTGTCTGTGGATTGCTACCAATTCAAAAAATTAAAAAATACGTGACATTTTTTCTAGTACACTAGCATTCAAAAAATATGATACCTACCATTATTGTTAATCCTCGTGACTTATAATAGCAATATTAAATAAAATAACCTTTTTAGAGGAAAAGGGAAGTTGAGCGATGCCGCTGCAGATAGCCAACATCAATAACTCTAGACAGTTTTGTAATTTTTTTAATGAGGTATTAGAACTTATAGAGAGGGAATCAAAATATTCTTGAAAATTTCGTTAGCAATTTGTACAAATCGTCCTAATTCGCGGACAAATTGATGGATTATTGTTATTATTCTTTGGATCGACAGCATTATCTGCAAATTATTTCTCACCAAGAGAATTTTCGAAAAGTAGTTTCTGAATTGCAGGTACGGACTTGACAAATAAGTATACGGGGCGGGTCATAATGGATGGTCGAAAATGAAATCTTATATTCTTTGGTCGATTTTAAGGGGGGGGGGGGACTGTCATACAATTGTGTTACCTATCGAGCTTCGTTAAAAAAATACAGGGTGTTGAAATTAGAATTTCAAAATGCAGCATATGTATTGATTATTCCGAAAGGATAAGAGAGACCTTATTGAAATTCTGCACGTTTTGACTGCTATGGAAGGCGCACATTTCGCAATAAAAAATTTTGCTTATTTCCGCCAGTGGCGCGCTTAACAGAACGTCGACCTACCTAAAAATGGAACGTCATTGCTTTTTCAAAAATTTAAATCTAGCTTTTAAATGCCCATTAAAATTCTATTTGTTTGTATCATAATTCAAGCCAATATTAATCGAATATTTTTGATTTTTTATCAAAATGTAATTTTTCGCGGCTGTACTTACATGCACTACAATGGTTTTTATTTATTTACTCGAAAACGGTGCATGGTACTAAAAAACTCGAAGAGAGCTCTTTTCTTTAGAGTAGAATGGGTATTAAAAAAACAAGTTTCATTTTTCAAAAATTCAGTGACGTGCTACCTTTTTTCAAATAATTAAGTCGACGTCCTGGTAAGCGCACCACTGACGGTAATAAAAATAATTTTTAATTGCAAAATTTGCGCTTTCCGTAGCAGTCAAAATTTCAATAAACTATCTCTTATGCTTTCGAAATAATCAATTAATCAATACATATGTGTTTTGAAATTCTAATTTCAACTCCCTGTTACTTTTTAACCAAGCTCCATAGGTAACACAATTGTATGAGAGACCGCCCTTAAAATCGACCAAAGAATATGCGATTTCATTTTCGACCAACAATTATGACTCACCCCTTCTACTTATTTTGTCAAGTCAAGTCAAGATGAGAAACAATTTGTAGATAATTCTGTCGATCCAAGCAATAAAAATAATGATCCGTCAACTTGTCCGCGAATTACGACGATTTAAAAAAAGTACTAACGAAATTTTCAAGAAAGTTTTGACTCCCTCTATATAAGTTCTAATGCCTTAAAAACGAAAAATGACATAAACATCTAGAGATAATGATGTTTGCCATCTGCGACGGCAACACTCAATTTCCCTTTGCCTATAAAAAGGTTATTTTATTTAATATTGCTATAATAAATTATATTATGCTGCCCAGACCGAATACCCAAGAACACTCTCACCTGTTCACACTAATCGGTCAAGAATACTGTCCGCTTTTTGTGCTTCGTCCAGTTGCAGGCCTCAGCTTCGCTTCGGCCGTCAATCTCTGGACTCAGCACGAAAAGACCCACTTTTACTCCTAGTGACATAATCTACTATTATTTAAATAAGTTTAAATTTGTTTTCAATTTTTTCTTTATAGCTTTTAGAGTTTTAAAGATAATTAACTCAAATTTGGAATATAGGTAGCTATTTATAATCATATGTAATATAACAAGTGCATTGAAAATTATCGGTAATTTTTGGACGATTGCACGAATGCAATTTGGGACGAAAAATGCACGAGTGCACGCAGTGCACGAGTGCTTTTTTTCTGATCCAAATTGCATGAATTACATATCGGTCTAAAATTACCTATAATTTTCAATGCACGAGTTATATTCGAAGGAGAATTTCATGAACAAAATAATTAAAAACCCTTGCGACATTTGACCCCCCCTGTAGGTATAGCTATTTTGATTCGAACCAATGTCAGAAAACTTATTGCCGGGCCAGATGGTATGATTATGGATTGAATATAAATTAATTTGCATGGTTTATGCTATAACATTGAGCCAGTTACTTTTCATTTGACTTTGACAGACAAATTATCGCGATAATGTTTTTTGACCGAAAAATTGTCGCACGCAATATCATAAGAGCTCAGATTTAGCCGGATATTTTTTAACTTGTCTTAGAATACTTTCTTTCTGGAATAATTTAACGAAATCTGTTTATAGATCGAGTGAAATTATACCAGAAAGAAAGTATGAGAGGACAAGCAAAAAATATCAGGCTCAAAATCTGAGCTCGAATGGTATTTGATAAGACAATTTTATGATTAAAATAGTCATAGTAATACCAAATATGAAACTACGAAGCTTTGTTTAATAGTTCAACATAAAAACTGATATTAACGATAATAACGCCAGAATAATAGATTTAAAAATAAACAATTATTAAAAACACAGATCTTATGTTTATTGTTCTTTAGTATCTGCCTCTACAACGGAGATTGATGAAGATTGTTCTGTCAATGACGTTGTATTCGGTTGTATATGTGGAAGATGGTTGATGATGGGCTCCTCTCTCGGCTGGGTGATCTCGAAGACTCTCGAAGATTTATTAAAAGTTTTTCGTGGTGATCTTTATTTAGTTGCAAATAAGGTTTTATAGAACCGGCTGAAACATGTCAAGTCATTTTAATTAAGTTTTGTTCACTAACTCCTGACTTAGCTAAATTTGACACTGCACTGGATCGATGGGAATGATTAGTTATTTTTTTCTTCTTAATATCTTCTAATTTCTTCTTCTATCTCACTCTAAGTACTTCATTTACTCCTATTGAAACATTTTTGTATCATCCTTTTGATATATTATTTTGCCAAAACGGATTTGGAGTTAAGAAAAATCTATCAGTAGAAATATGACGTGTTCTATGAAACAAAATTTTATAAAATAATCTTACTGGACAAATGTCGGGATTTTCTTTGTTCCTTATTAGCCATTTACTATCACAACACTGTTTCGAACCACCTTGACACGTTTTTGAAAACACCGCATTGTATTCAATACGGGCCGGTTAAGTCCCCATTATTAAGCTTTTCTTCCTTGAAGTAGGACACCTTACAGGTTTCTGCCTCACCTCCTCGCCAAGCTAGTTCGTATGAAGCGATATGGAAATTTTTTTTTCAAAGGCCTATTGGCGTATTTTCATCCCATATTAACACCATTTTATCAATTTCGCTTTTTGTTAATGCAACAGAACTTTCTTTTCGTTTGTTTAAGTTACTTTTCAACTTCTTTCGTTTAGAATTACGTGCATCACGAGATGTTTTAAAAGCCGGATCACTAAAACGGTTGAAGGAGACATGGAATTGTTCGAATTACCTTTTCTGCAGCATTTTAGCCGTTGTATTCCACATGTTTTGACAACGTATTCCTTATAATCGTCCCCTTTCTTTTTCTTTATATTAAACCCCCAATCCATTAGTATGTCTGCTATATCTTGTACCGATTGTTGTGTGTCCAAATCAAAACTTCGTTCTTTGCAGATGCGTTAAACTGACTCCATTTTGATGATTGACTTTTCTTGTTATTAATCGGAGTCATATTATCTATTTCTTTTTGAATTTCTGCTTCGCAGCTTACTCCAACATGAGCCATATCGCAAAAAATGGATGTATCAAATTTAAATTAGCTTTCAAACTGACAGATGATGAATCGAAAATTCAGTTTCTAACAATGGGTCCCCAAGTTACATGTATCTATGGCGACGTAATTTATCCGATTTTTTTATCCACTTGCATTTTCTCTTCCTTCCTATTTATCCGATAGCAAACTAGCATTTTATTACCTTCAAATGGCATTAATTGTACATGAATAAAATTGTCGCGACAAGGAAGAAAAAGAAGGAAGGAAGAGAAAATGCAAGTGGATAAAAAAATCGGATAACTTACGTCGCCATAGATATATATAATTTGGAGACCCATTGTTAAAGTTGAATTTTCGATTCATCATCTGTCAGTTTGAAAGCTAAGTTAAATTTGATACATTCAAATTTATTTTATGCGATATGGCCTGTTTTGGAGTAAGCTGCGAAGCAGAAATTCAAAACAAAATAGATAATATGACTCCGATTAATACCAAGAAAAGTCAATCATCAATATGGAGTCAGTTTAACGCATTCTGCAAAGAACGACGTATTCGTCGAAAAAATTGGCCGGATATTAAGAAGAAAAAAATAACTAATCATTCCAAGAATACAACGTCATTTACAAAACAATCTTCATATCATTCTCCGTTCTAGACGCAGATTCTAAAGAACAAATTGAACATAAGAACTGTGTTTTTAATAATTGTGTTTTTAATAATTGTTTATTTTAAAATCTATTATTCTGGCGTTATTATCGTTAATTTCAGTTTTTATGTTGAACTATTAAACAAAGCTTCGTAGTTTCATATTTGGTATTACTATGACTATTTTAATCATAAAATTGTCTTATCAAATACCATTCGAGCTCAGATTTTGAGCCTGATATTTTTTGCTTGTGTTCTCCAACTTTCTTTCTGGTATAATTTCACTCGATCTATTTAACAAAATCACTCGAGCTACGCTCTCGTGATTTTGACATAAACAGATCTCGTTAAATTATTCCAGAAAGAAAGTATTCCAAGACAAGACTCTTATGGTATTGCGTGCGATAATTTTTCTGTGGTTGAATATTACTATGGTTACAATTGTTCTATAACAATAGAATATTGGACATATATTGAATAACAGGTGGTGAATGAAATTCTCTACAACGTTGAATATAGTAACCGATTGCGAAAATCTACCGAATCTTATTTTTTCTGGGGTTGTATCTGCTTTCACCATCCCAAACTTTTTTGTAGCACGCCACTGATTGTTTCTTCTTAAAAATCTTAGTTCTCTGTTCAATTTAGAAACGTTCATGCCTTTTGCATCCCTGCCTTATAAACCATCATTTACGAGAAATTTGCGAAAGTGTCTAGGAATGCACATAATTTTTCCATAAGAAATACCTGTTTTCTGCATTCCCATTTAAATTCCCAGATACCTTTGAAAAATTGATGACAAAGAGTCATTTCTTATGGAAGAAGTAGGTGCATTTCTATATACTCTTGCAAATTTATGGAGCACGATAAGAGATAAGGCAAGGATGCAAAAGGCAAAAATGTTTCTAAAGTAAATGGAAAATTCAGATGTTTAACAAAAAATGATCAGTGGGGTGCTACAAAATAGTTTGGGAGGGTAAAAGGGGACACAACTCCAGAAAAATAAGACTTTCGCTATCGGTTGATATCTCCAACGATGTAGATTATAAATAATTAGCTATTACTATACTTAACTATATTTCAAATTTGAGTTAAATATATCAAAAACACCCGGTATATCCGTAACAAAGCATTTTTCGACTACAGTTTCTGTAACAAACTAGGGTTATTTTTGGAGGTAAAATATTTCCTTAAAATTTGTTACATAAAAACCTGCCGCACCCCCTGTATACACATGACAACTTTCAATATTCTGCCAAATTTGAAACTAATTGAAATAGTGGAAAAGTTAAAAATGCTGAATATTTAGTATGAATCAGCGAGACACACACAACTTCTTATTCAATGTACCAATCGTTTAATTTGCCTCCGGAATCTCCTTTCCGATATACAATTATCCGGATGATATACGGGATCCACCAATTGGTTTCCGGCTACTCTTATACACACAATTTTTTTTATTGTTGTATGAGTTCGGCCAATTAGCATCCAGCCACAAAAATATATAACTTTAACACACATATGTGTGTTGGCTTTATTGGCCTCCAATCATCCCCTCCCCCCCAAGCCTTTATATACACTTGTTTTGTTGATATAGAATGTCGATTAATTGACCTCCACCAGCGTTTTTGCGGTGTTGTCGCATTTCTGAGGCACGTTGACCTACTCACACTGGAGGCAGAGCTGCGTGGGCCACCTGGCGATTATATAAACGTATGAGATCGCCACGCCACGTGGTGGAATTTTCGTGAACTCGATTGTGTAACTGTACATGTGTATTGTCAAAATGGCCTCCGGACGAAAATTGGCAGAGAGGCTTATAGAGGTCACTTGGACTGTTTGCCAAAATATTAAGGGCGATTCGAATTCGCCTCCGGATTTTCCAATTCGGCTCCGTTTTTGAGGCGTGTGCGAATATTGAACTATGCGAATTGGAGGTGTATATGTCAAAATGCATATATATATATATATATATATATATACGTATTCGTTGCATCTTATGACACCCACAAATCAATATACAATCTGACACCCATACTTTTATACGTATAAAATATAAAATCTCACATGTGAGTCTATTGGCACCCAGGTAATTCCTGCCTAAATGACACCAAAACGTATAACCTTGTGATACTACGAGTCAAACTGACACCCTACAATGTTGCCAAACTACCATATCGTTTTATACATATAAAACAAATTATGTCAACATATTTGTCTTTTGGCACCCTTTTAAGCTTGGTATATGTGACACCAAAATGTATGAACTTGTGATATTGAGAGTCAAAGTGACATCTTGCAAGTTTTAAGTGTTACAATATTGGATTTTCCCATTCGACTTTTAATTTATCAAATGAAAAGCCGAAATATTTGATTTTACATCATTCGATTTTACATTGGACTAGTTCGGTTCGATCTATCTCTCGATTTTCTTATTCAATTTTAAGGAATAGGACGGGATCTATTTGGATTCGATTTTAATCTTGGATTTTTCTTTGAGTATGCGCTTTGCATTTATTGACACTAAATAGAATTGAAGAAACGATTAGATCTAAAGATACTTCTACAATGCGTCAAAATGGAATCCAACGAAAATATGGAAATAAAAAATCGATCCTAAATATCTAATAATGTAAGATGCTCTTAAGGTGGTGATACTCGTTGACGTCATCTGACATAGTTATCGGTCGGTTGGGTAAACACATTTTTGAAATAGCTATTTACGATGTAAGGGTGAAGAGTGGAATTTTCAGGCATGCATGTGAAAGTTTGCATCATAAACTTTAGTTTTTCAAATGGGACTATCAAATTCAATTGACAAAAATTAGAAGCCCTCCTTATTATAAATCCAATAATTTAAATATGTTTAAAAGAGAAGCGTTCTAAAGATAAAAAAAGTTAAAATCCCTTTAAAAAAATAGTTGATGATGTTACTAAAATTCAAAACGTTATATTAGAAATTTGATCTGTAGAAAAGACGTGCCAATAAAATTTTATTCGATGATTTCCGGAAAAAGTCGGATTTTTTATTACAAATTTACCTTAATTTAATCTAGTTTACATCTTTTGCGATTTCTGAGATTCTAATGATAAGCGACGAATTTCAATATATACTCTGCTTAAAAGTAAGAAAATCATTGAAAAGGACATAACCTGTAATGAAAACGTGAAGTGTTACACATATTTACAGTTATAATAAAAAGGACTTTAAATTTTTGGTATTCAATTGCCATTTTTAAAAAGACTTAACTTGATGATGCCCCAGAAAATTCGAAACGTCTGATTAAAAAATAAACAACACTGTAATGTAGATAAAAAAAAGTGCAATTTATTTCAAAATAGTTTAGGAAAAAGCAAAAACCATTTCGTAAATTTAAATTTTTTTCCGAATATCTTGCAAACTTTGTAAACTTCAAAAGGTCATTATGATTTGCACCCAAAGCGCAACTTTACCTCACTTTAGCCGAATCTGTACCTCTTATGGTTTACGAGATCCCAATGATGATATATTGTATTTAATATAATAAAGAGGAGAATTTATATGAAAACGAAATAATCCATGTCTGTGTTTAATAACATATTGTGCAACTAGTGTCGAAAATTGCACTTTTCACAAGAGTGTGACGGTTTGGACACGAGCCGTAGGCGAGTAATACAACGTCACAAGAGTGTGAAGAGTGATTTTCGTACGAGTTGCACACTATACTTTTTCTACTACTGCGATTTTGCTTCATAAATTATCATTCGTATTATAAAATATATGCAAGGCGTATGCAAAACAGTCAGAAGCGTGAGCAAAGTGGACTTTGCACACGCTTTTTTCGCAATCGCACTCGTAGAAAAAGCACACAAAATTTTTTCTACGACTGCGATTTTGCTACATAAATGATCATTCATATTATAAAATATATGTAAGGCATGTGCAAAACAGTCAGAAGCGTGAGCAAAGTGGATTTTGCACACGCTTCTGTACGGGAGCGTGCGCAATGTGCACTTTGCGCACGCTGTTTACAATATGCCATTTTCAACGGTAGTTAATAGTGCGCATTTGTTTATTTTCGAGCAGTCGCAGAAAAAAATATTAAGTTGATAACCAATAGACGAAACGTTGAGATAAATGAAGTAGGTATACATCCATATAGAGTCGAAAAAGGTCATTGTGTCATTGTTAAAATATTTCATAAAATCAGAGAAAACTAAAAAATATTTAAACAAAATCTGTTTTTTTTCCGAAATATTTTATAAAAAATGAATAAATCAAAGAAAAATACTGTAACATTAGTCTTAGAAAAAAAAAACAAAAAAAATATGTTATTTAGTTAGGAAATATAGCTCATAACCAATAGTTATATAAGTACCAAAAGGATTTAGCTTTAGAAACGTTTATTAAATCAGATACTAGAGACATGCAACTTGAAACATGTACGGTTTTAAGCTTACAACTCAAATTGTCTTATAAATTAAAAATAAATATACAAGGTGGCCCATCGAAAAGGATCCACTCCGTTTTTCTTCTAGTGAGTTAAATACGTCGAAAAACATTCGAAAACGTCAACGTTTTTAGCGAAAGCATTTTTTTACGAATTTTAATCTGCTAATCTAAACTCCCATGTATTGACTTGGAAATGTTTTATCGGAAGAGGGGTTTAGAAATACCTCGTTTTGAAGGTCTATCCGTTTGCCAGTTTTCATGTCGTTTGATGAAACCAATCCACAAAAACTTGTAAGTTTATCTTGCCGTCATTTTGGATTGGTTTGACCAAATGTTACGAAATTTTGCAAATATATAGACCCTTGTCAGGCCTTCAAAACGAGGTTCACTTAACCTCTCTTTCAAAAAAAAAATCTTTTTTAAAAAGTTGATGTATTCAAGCTTTTTTCGATTTATTTACCCGATATGAAGAAAAACACCTGTAGCCTCATGTATTAGCACTTGCATACATTATTCACCCTGTATTATCGAAACAATTCGTCATAATTTCCAAACCGTTTTTTGACACAGGAATAACTTTTTCCCTTTCAACCTCATCTTAGCCGCTAAAAATGTTTGATGGTAAGAAAGTTGAGTAGGTCATTTATTGATTTCAGATGTGTTCGAGACGAAAAACGCTTTTATTTGGCGTATGACACTTTGACCTTTATAAAAAGCCCAGTATTGACAATTTTTATCTGAGATAGGGCAATTGGTAATGGCTGTTTATTATATAAGTTTTAAGGCACGCATGTGAAAGTTTTCAGGATGAGAAAAGCGAATTCTTCAATTCGCATGATTTACTTAAAAGCACTTTTAACACTAGTGTTATAAGTAGGTAGTTTACTTTTAACACTAGTGTCTTAAAACGCTAAGTTTAATAGTTTATGAGAGTGTTAAAAGTAGAAATTTTGATGTGTTTGTAAAAAAGACATATTTATGAACATGTCACTATTAGCCCTCATACTGGGAGATAAAAATGTCTTTAAAGAGAAATATGATTAGTTGTTTCTTAAATAAATGAAATAATGAATTGATTTTAGGTTTTAATTAATATAACCTTTTAAAATAGTTACTTAGTCAAGCCATAAAACTGTTTTTGAAATTTTTGAGAGTTTTTACTTTATCAGATATAACCACAAATATCGAATGTTTAAATAGCGTTCGAATAAACTCAAAAATGAGCATCATTTGAACCTCATGGGTGTCTTTTATCCAATGACCGCCTTAGCTTAGACTCAATTAAAATATGGTTGGCACCTTTATGGTAATATGGCATATATATTGGTAAGTCCTTCTAAGCAGATTCCATGTTATAATTTATTTACGTCAAAGCTGCATAGGGGGATATCTTAAAATTGAATATTATAAGAACAATGTAATTCTGTTTTCAACCCGACAACTGTATATGTGTCTTTTGCCCAATGGCCCTTTTGGCTCAAGCGAACATATCAATTCCAGTTATTGTATTAATCAAAAAAACATAGACAACATATCAATTATCTTTTTTTTTCACAAAACTAAAGATGTAATTTAATAGAGGCTCAACCATCTGTAAACCAAAATAATTTATTTTTTATTTTTATTTCATTTTAGAGTAGGTACCTACTATTAATGTATCTAAATGGTAAACTCAGGTTCCCATAAATATCGAAGAACTGTTTGTTAAATTATTGTAATTTTTAAGACACAGCAGTTATAGTTATTTATTTCATACTGTATGATTTAGGACACTTCTTTTACGTACTTGATTTTAATCCGGTAAACAGCTTTTTACAGGACGGGATACCGTACTGCTTCCGAAGTAAACAAAAAAAGATTTTAACAAAATTGTTTTTTTCTGAAGCATTTTATAAAAAGTGAATAAATCAACGAAAAATACTGTAACATTAGTCGTAGAAAAAAAAGATGGTCGTTGTTATTATTTAGTTGGGAAATAAAGCTTATAACAAATAGGTATTAAGTATCAGAGGAATTTAGCTTTAGAAACGTTTAATCAGGTACTAGAGATATATAAAACTTGAGTCATGTACGTTTTTAAGCATACAACTCAAATTGGCTTATAAAGTAAAAATAAAAATACAAGGTGGCCAATCGAAAAGGATCCACCCCGTTTTTCTTCTAGTGAGTGAAATACGTCGAAAAACTTTCTTTTTTTCGTTTTTAGGGAAAACATTTTTTTGGCAACTTTAATCCGCTTACATAAACCCTCATGTACTGACTTGGAAATTTTGAATGGAAAGAGGGATCGAGAGATACTTCGTTTTGAAGGTCTCAGCAAGGTCTATCCGTTTGCCAGTTTTCATGTCGTTTGGTCAAACCAATCCACATAAACTTGTAAGTAAGCTTGCCGTCATTTTGGATTGTTTTAACCAAATGGTACGAAATTTGGCCAATGTATAGACCTTTGTAAGGCCGTCAAAGCAAGGTTCACTTGACCTCTCTTTCTATTATTATTTATTTATTTATAAAAATTAAAATTATTATTATTAATTTTTTTTTTTTTTAAAATTTGTTCTTCCTAAAACCTAAAGTTGACGTATTCAAGCTTATTTCGATTTATTTACCCAATCAGAAGAAAATCACCTGGGCACCTGTATATTAGCACCTGCATACATTAGTCACCCTGTAATATTATCGAAACGATTCAACATAATTTCCAAACAGTTTTTTTACACAGAAGTAACACATTAAAAACTATCCTTTTTATCAAAATTAAAATGGAATTTACTTTTAACACGAGTGTTAATAGTAGCGTACTTTTAACAGAAGAAAGTAATTAGCATTTAAAATTTGTCGCTTACTCATTTTCTTAAACGGTACCGAGAAAGAATATTTTAAGTTAAGGAGAGTTTAATACTTTGTTGCCCAATCTATTTCATATTTGCAAACTTAATTGGGAACTATAAAATTTAAACTAATTTATAGTTTTTTTCTTCTATTTTCTTCTAAATTTAAAATAGTCAAAAAAAAAACTGGGTGCTTTAATTCACATACACTTTTGGAGATATTTCGGGCTAAACAAGAAATAACAAAACAATGACCTAAATCTCCCAAATAATGCCTATGTACGTGACATATAACGTATAGCAAGTTACAATTGTCAATTAAAAAAAAGGCAAAAAAGGTAACAGACTTTTAAATAACGTTCATACATAATGGCTGGGACTATAGGAAGTTTACCACCTTTTTCAGTCGTTGGACATTAAAGCAAAAATTCTGTGTTATTTTCTTGTTATGAAATCTCTACATAATGAATTTTTTCATATTACTATTTCTGACCAAAATTACAGAAACTATTTTTATGGAAAATGAAAACGTAAATTATACACACTTTTCATTTCCATAATGTTAAAAGATAAAACCAACAAACAAACAACATCAACAGTTGCGCGCAAATGCCTCATTCGTATTATCACTAATATGGCTTAAGAAGGAAGCGGCGTTGCCAAATTTATGGTGCCAAATTGACATTATGCATAGCGGGTGCTGGTTTAACCACATTAATACATTTATATACATTTGTATATAAAACAGCGCCCCCTATCGGAAGAAGGTCGAACTAATCAATATGTTCGTTCAAAAATATTGTCAAAGAGGCACCCAGCCAATATTTTAACAGACGCCTGCAAATGCTCTTTTATGATAATAGGCGAAAACATACACGGCGAACGCACCGGCACCCGAAGTCGGGTGCCACAACGTAATTTTGGGTGCCGTAAAGACAATTTTTGTCTAAAATGGTGCCACTTTGACAAAATCTATCTATATATATATATATATATATATATATATATATATATATATATATATGGATTTATTTTTCTTACACCTTGAATATATTTTGGTTTTTTCTTGGGTTGAGGTGTATATAATCAGACATTCTTCATCAGAATCAATCATACACCTCAACCCAAGAAAAAACCAAAATATATATATATATACGTATTCGTTGCATCTTATGACACCCACAAATCAATATACAATCTGACACCCATACTTTTATACGTATAAAATATAAAATCTCACATGTGAGTCTATTGGCACCCAGGTAATTCCTGCCTAAATGACACCAAAACGTATAAACTTGTGATACTACGAGTCAAACTGACACCCTACAATGTTGCCAAACTACCATATCATTTTATACATATAAAACAAATTATGTCAACATATTTGTCTTTTGGCACCCTTATAAGCTTGGTATATGTGACACCAAAATGTATGAACTTGTGATATTGAGAGTCAAAGTGACATCTTGCAAGTTTTAAGTGTTACATTATTGGATTTTCCCATTCGACTTTTAATTTATCAAATGAAAAGCCGAAATATTTGATTTTACATCATTCGATTTTACATTGGACTAGTTCGGTTCGATCTATCTCTCGATTTTCTTATTCAATTTTAAGGAATAGGACGGGATCTATTTGGATTCGATTTTAATCTTGGATTTTTCTTTGAGTATGCGCTTTGCATTTATTGACACTAAATAGAATTGAAGAAACGATTAGATCTAAAGATACTTCTACAATGCGTCAAAATGGAATCCAACGAAAATACGGAAATAAAAAATCGATCCTAAATATCTAATAATGTAAGATGCTCTTAAGGTGGTGATACTCGTGACTTCGTCGACCGTGATAGTTATCGGTCGGTTGGATAAACAAATTTTTGAAATAGCTATTTACGATGTAAGGGTGAAGAGTGGAATTTTCAGGCATGCATGTGAAAGTTTGCATCATCAACTTTAGTTTTTCAAATGGGACTATCAAATTCAATTGACAAAAATTAGAAGCCCTCTTTATTATAAATCCAATAATTTAAATTTGTTTAAAAGAGAAGCGTTCTAAAAATAAAAAAAGTTAAAATCCCTTTAAAAAAATAGTTGATGATGTTACTAAAATTCAAAACGTTATATTAGAAATATGATCTGTAGAAAAGACGGGCCAATAAAATTTTATTCGATGATTTCCGGAAAAAGTCGGATTTTTTATTACAAATTTACCTTAATTTAATCTAGTTTACATCTTTTGCTATTTCTGAGATTCTAATGATAAGCGGCGAATTTCAATATATACTCTGCTTAAAAGTAAGAAAATCATTGAAAAGGACATAACCTGTAATGAAAACGTGAAGTGTTACACATATTTACAGTTATAATAAAAAGGACTTTCAATTTTTGGTATTCAATTGCCATTTTTAAAAAGACTTAACTTGATGATGCCCCACAAAATTCGAAACGTCTGATTAAAAAAATAAACAACACTGTAATGTAGATAAAAAAAGTGCAATTTATTTCAAAATAGTTTAGGAAAAAGCAAAAACCATTTCGTAAATTTAAATTTTTTTTCGAATATCTTTGCAGGTTGTGGAAACTTTGAAAACTTCAAAAGGTCATTATGATTTGCACCCAAAGCGCAACTTTACCTCACTTTAGCCGAATCTGTACCTCTTATGGTTTACGAGATCCCAATGATGAGCGGCGAATTTGAATAACCCCGTATATTGTATTTAATATAATAAAGAGGAGAATTTATATGAAAACGAAATAATCCATGTCTGTGTTTAATAACATATTGTGCAACTAGTGTCGAAAATTGCACTTTTCACAAGAGTGTGACGGTTTGGACACGAGCCGTAGGCGAGTAATACAACGTCACAAGAGTGTGAAGAGTGATTTTCGTACGAGTTGCACACTATACTTTTTCTACTACTGCGATTTTGCTTCATAAATTATCATTCGTATTATCAAATATATGCAAGGCGTATGCAAAACAGTCAGAAGCGTGAGCAAAGTGGACTTTGCACACGCTTTTTTCGCAATCGCACTCGTAGAAAAAGCACACTAAATTTTTTCTACGACTGCGATTTTGCTACATAAATGATCATTCATATTATAAAATATATGTAAGGCATGTGCAAAACAGCCAGAAGCGTGAGCAAAGTGGATTTTGCACACGCTTCTGTACGGGAGCGTGCGCACGCTGTTTACAATATGCCATTTTCAACGGTAGTTCATAGTGCGCATTTGTTTATTTTCGAGCAGTCGCAGAAAAAAATATTAAGTTGATAACCAATAGACGAAACGTTGAGATAAACGAAGTAGGTATACATCCATATAGAGTCGAAAAAGATCATTGTGTCATTGTTAAAATATTTCATAAAATCAGAGAAAACAAAAAATATTTAAACAAAATCGGTTTTTTTTTCCGAAATATTTTATAAAAAATGAATAAATCAAAGAAAAATACTGTAACATCAGCCTTAGAAAAAAAAACAAAAAAAATATGTTATTTAGTTAGGAAATATAGCTTATAACAAATAGTTATATAAGTACCAAAAGGATTTAGCTTTAGAAACGTTTATTAAATCAGATACTAGAGACATGCAACTTGAAACATGTACGTTTTTAAGCTTACAACTCAAATTGTCTTATAAATTAAAAATAAATATACAAGGTGGCCCATCGAAAAGGATCCACTCCGTTTTTCTTCTAGTGAGTTAAATACGTCGAAAAACATTCGAAAACGTCAACTTTAGTTTTTAGCCAAAGCATTTTTTTACGAATTTTAATCTGCTAATCTAAACTCCCATGTATTGACTTGGAAATGTTTTATCGGAAGAGGGGTCTAGAAATACCTCGTTTTGAAGGTCTATCCGTTTGCCAGTTTTCATGTCGTTTGGTGAAACCAATCCACAAAAACTTGTAAGTTTATCTTGCCGTCATTTTGGATTGGTTTGACCAAATGTTACGAAATTTTGCGAATATCTAGACCCTTGTCAGGCCTTCAAAACGAGGTTCACTTAACCTCTATTTCAAAAAAAAATTATTTTTGAAAAAGTTGACGTATTCAAGCTTTTTTCGATTTATTTACCCGATAAGAAGAAAAACACCTGTAGCCTCATGTATTAGCACCTGCATACATTATTCACCCTGTATTATCGAAACAATTCGTCATAATTTCCAAACCGTTTTTTTTACACAGGAATAACTTTTTCCCTTTCAGCCTCATCTTAGCCGCTAAAAATGTTTGATGGTAAGAAAGTTGAGTAGGTCATTTATTGATTTCAGATGTATTCGAAACGAAAAACGCTTTTATTTGGCGTATGACACTTTGACCTTTATTAAAAGGCCAGTATTGACAATTTTTATTTGAGATAGGGCAACTGGTAATGGCTGTTTATTATATAGGTGTTGAAAGTGCAATTTTAAGGCACGCATGTGAAAGTTTTCAGGACGAGAAAAGCGAATTCTTTAATTCGCATGAGTTACTTAAAAGCACTTTTAACACTAGTGTTATAAGTAGGTAGTTTACTTTTAACACTAGTGTCTTAAAACGCTAAGTTTAATAGTTTATGAGAGTGTTAAAAGTAGAAATTTTGATGTGTTTGTAAAAAAGACATATTTATGAACATGTCACTTTTAGCCCTCATACTGGGAGCTAAAAATGTCTTTAAAGAGAAATATGATTAGTTGTTTCTTAAATAAATGAAATAATGAATTGATTTTAGGTTTTAATTAATATAACCTTTTAAAATAGTTACTTAGTCAAGCCATAAAACTGTTTTTGAAATTTTGGAGAGTTTTTACTTTATCAGATATAACCACAAATCTCGAATGTTTAAATAGCGTTCGAATAAACTAAAAAATGAGCATCATTTGAACCTCATGGGTGTCTTTTATCCAATGACCGCCTTAGCTTAGACTCAATTAAAATATGTTTGGCACCTATATGGTAATATGGCATATATATTGGTAAGTCCTTCTAAGCAGATTCCATGTTATAATTTATTTACGTCAAATCTGCATAGGGGGATATCTTAAAATTGAATATTATAAGAACAATGTAACTCTGTTTTCAACCCGACAACTGTATATGTGTCTTTTGCCCAATGGCCTTTTTGGCTCAAGCGAACATATCAATTTCAGTTATTGTATTAATCAAAAAAACATAGACAACATATCAATTATCTTTTTTTTTTCACAAAACTAAAGATGTAATTTAATAGACGCTCAACCATCTGTAAACCAAAATAATTTATTTTTTCTTTTTATTTCATTTTAGAGTAGGTACCAACTATTAATGTATCTAAATGGTAAACTCAGGTTCCCATAAATATCGAAGAACTGTTTGTTAAATTATTGTAATTTTTAAGACCCAGCAGTTATAGTTATTTATTTCATACTGTATGATTTAGGACACTTTTACGTACTTGATTTTAATCCGGTAAATAGCTTTTTACAGGACGGGATACCGTACTGCTTCCGAAGAAATTCGGAAAAACTGAAATTCATAAATTTTTTTTTTGTTGAATTTATTTGACGCGTAATTTTAAAATAAATTGTACATTCTCATGGGCAAGTTTTCTCGTTTACAAGACGGAATTATTTAATTTGTAGTCCGACGTGTTAACGTCTCTGAGGCATCATCAACTTTAGTTTTTCAATTGGGACTCTCAAATTCGATTGACAAAAAATATTAACGTTTATGTCGTTATTTTAAACGATTTATTCATTTTAAGCAAAGTGTACTGCTTTTCAAATTCATCGAATCAGATTAAATTGGTCCAAAAAATCTAACCACTTACGGAAATAAAACAACAAAAAAACATTTAAATTTTGCTATTTTTTTTCTGAACTTACTTGAAGAGATTTTGAAAAATAAATTTCACTTTTTATTTTCTACAAAAAGTAATCAGGTAAGAAAAATGAACCGTTCTAAAAACAAAAAAAAGGAAAAATCCCTGTTAAAAAATAGCTGATGATCGTTATTAAAATTCAAAACGTTATATTAGAAATTTATTCTGTAAAAAAAAATGTCTTAATATAACAACAAATAAAAACAATTTTAACATTTTTTGAAACAAGTTTGAGAAAAAAATAAAACCGATTTCATATAACAAATTTCGATTTTATTTGTTGATTTCCGGAAAACGTCGTATTTTTTATTACAAACTTATCTCAATTTAATCTAGTTCGCATCTTTTGTGATTTCTGAGATTCAAATGTACCTGCATACTCTGCTTAAAAGTAAGAAAATTATTGAAAGGCGATAAGCTGTAACGAAAACATGATGATGAACAAAAGTGTTACACATATAAATTTAATTTTATATTAAGAAGGACTTTCAATTTTTGATATTGAACCGCCATTTTTAAAAAACTGAACTTGATGATGCCCCAGAAAATACGTCTGATTAAAAAATAAAGAACACTGTAATGTAGATCAGAAAATGTGCAATTTATTGCAAAATATCACATCAAACAAGTTCAGTGAAAAACAAAAACCATTTTAATAATTTTTTTTTTTCGAATAAATTTGCAAGTTGTGGTAACGTTAGAAACTTCAAAATGTCATTATGATCTGCACGCAAAGCGTAACTTTGCCTCACTTTAACCGAATCTATTATAAATCTATATAAACCCCTTATGGTTTATGAGATCCCATTGATGAGCGGCGAATTTGAATAACCTTGTATATTATATAGAATAAAGAGTAGAATTTATATGATAATTAAAAAATCTATGTATGTTTAAAAATATTAAGTTGATGATCAATAGACGATACGTTGAGAGAAATGAAGTAGGTATAGATACATATAGAGTCGAAAAAGAGGCAATGTGTCATTGTTAAAATATTTCATAAATAAAATCAGAGAAAACAAAAAAAGATTTTAACAAAATTGTTTTTTTTCTGAAGCATTTTATAAAAAGTTAATAAATCAACGAAAAATACTGTAATATTAGTCGTAGAAAAAAAAAGATGGTCGTTGTTATTATTTAGTTGGGAAATAAAGCTTATAACAAATAGGTATTAAGTATCAGAGGAATTTAGCTTTAGAAACGTTTAATCAGGTACTAGAGATATATAAAACTTGAGTCATGTACGTTTTTAAGCATACAACTCAAATTGGCCTATAAAGTAAAAATAAAAATACAAGGTGGCCAATCGAAAAGGATCCACCCCGTTTTTCTTCTAGTGAGTGAAATACGTCGAAAAACTTTCTTTTTTTCGTTTTTAGGGAAAACATTTTTTTGGCAACTTTAATCCGCTTACATAAACCCTCATGTACTGACTTGGAAATTTTGAATGGAAAGAGGGATCGAGAGATACTTCGTTTTGAAGGTCTCAGCAAGGTCTATCCGTTTGCCAGTTTTCATGTCGTTTGGTCAAACCAATCCACATAAACTTGTAAGTAAGCTTGCCGTCATTTTGGATTGTTTTAACCAAATGGTACGAAATTTGGCCAATGTATAGACCTTTGTAAGGCCGTCAAAGCAAGGTTCACTTGACTTCTCTTTCTATTATTATTTATTTATTTATAAAAATTAAAATTATTATTATTAATTTTTTTTTTTTTGAAAATTTGTTCTTCCTAAAACCTAAAGTTGACGTATTCAAGCTTATTTCGATTTATTTACCCAATCAGAAGAAAATCACCTGGGCACCTGTATATTAGCACCTGCATACATTATTCACCCTGTAATATTATCGAAACGATTCAACATAATTTCCAAACAGTTTTTTTACACAGAAGTAACACATTAAAAACTATCCTTTTTTATCAAAATTAAAATGGAATTTACTTTTAACACGAGTGTTAATAGTAGCGTACTTTTAACAGAAGAAAGTAATTACCATTTAAAATTTGTCGCTTACTCATTTTCTTAAACGGTACCGAGAAAGAATATTTTAAGTTAAGGAGAGTTTGATATTTTATTGCCCAATCTATTTCATATTTGCAAACTTAATTTTGAACTATAAAATTTAAACTAATTTATAGTTTTTTTCTTCTATTTTCTTCTAAATTTAAAATAGTCAAAAAAAAAACTGGGTGCTTTAATTCACATAAACTTTTGGAGATATTTCGGGCTAAACAAGAAATAACAAAACAATGACCTAAATCTCCCAAATAATGCCTATGTACGTGACATATAACGTATAGCAAGTTTCAATTGTCAATTAAAAAAAAGGCAAAAAAGGTAACAGACTTTTAAATAACGTTCATACGTAATGGCTGGGACTATAGGAAGTTTACCACCTTTTTCAGTCGTTGGACATTAAAACAAAAATTCTGTGTTATTTTCTTGTTATGAAAGCTCTACATAATGAATTTTTTCATATTACTATTTCTGACCTTTCAGAAATGAAACAAAAATTACAGAAACTATTTTTATGGAAAATGAAAACATAAATTATACACACTTTTCATTTCCATAATGCTAAAAGATAAAACCAACAAACAAACAACATCAACAGTTGCGCGCAAATGCCTCATTCGTATTATCACTAATATGGCTTAAGAAGGAAGCGGCGTTGCCAAATTTATGGTGCCAAATTGACATTATGCATAGCGGGTGCTGGTTTAACCACATTAATACATTTATATACATTTGTATATAAAACAGCGCCCCCTATCGGAAGAAGGTAAAAACAATCAATATGTTCGTTCAAAAATATTGTCAAAGAGGCACCCTGCCAATATTTTAACAGACGCCTGCAAATGCTCTTTTATGAGAATAGGCAAAAACATACACGGCGAACGCACCGGCACCCGAAGTTGGGTGCCACAACGTAAATTTGGGTGCCGTAAAGACAATTTTTGTCTAAAATGGTGCCACTTTGACAAAATCTATCTATATATATATATATATATATATATATATATATATATATATATTGTTGCGAACTCAGAGTTCAATAATTCCAGTGTAACGATTTAAAACGGAAACACTATTTATTTACTCCACAAATACACACAGGTACAATTCGACTAGTAAATAACTCACTACTTAACACTTTATAGCCTTCTATTATCGCTTCGAACTTTAGCTTACTTATAGCTCGCTTAAAATAAGACTACTGTTAACCGCGCGCTCTATGCGCTTTTTATACACAATCCTAAAATTACAGAAAAACCTAGAAAGTTCTTGATAAGAATTCTTGAATAATCTCACATACAAAAAGGTCGTAAACAACTGCCTTCTAGATTAAACCGAGCAATAAATCACTCGTGTCAGCCATGACACAGCGCGGATACGTCGCGAAGCTCCACCAACCACACACGCGTTGCCCCGCCTCCCATGCGGCGTCGCTGTGAATCGTAACATTGCCCTCCTCCTAAGGCTGTTCGTCCCGAACAGATACAGTTCCATGCTATCGTGCTAATCGATCCAAATGAACGACCTTCATCTTTGACCTGGGGGTCCGCTGGATCCTATACACCACATCATTAATCTTCTTTATAATTGTATAAGGGCCTTCCCAATTTTGGCTAAGTTTGGGCGACTACCCCACCTTTCGCCGCGGATTGTATAGCCACACCAAATCACCAACCTGGAAGCCGCGGGCGTTAGCTAGTAAGTCATATCTTGCTTTGGCTCGATCACTAGATATCCGCAGTTTATTCCTGACTTGTTCATGAACATTGTCCAGCCTCTCCTTGAGCTCCTCCACAAAGTTCTCAGAGTTGAGCGAGTTTTTTTCTGGTGTTCCATACATCAAATCTGCAGGAAGCCTCATTTCCCTTCCGAACATCACTTTCGCCGGAGTATAACCAGTGGCTTCATGCGTAGAGCCTGGGTATACCATCAACATGAGGGGTAGATGTTGGTCCCAATCTCGCTAATGATCTGCCACCATTTTAGACAGGTAATGTTCCATGGTCCGATTAAATCTCGCCACCATCCCATCCGACTGTGGATGCAAAGGAGTTGTCCTGGTCTTGCGAATTCCGAGAAGTTTCATGACCTTCTGGAAAACAGCCGATTCAAAATTTCGGCCCTGATCAGAATGAAGTTCGAGAGGGACTCCAAATCTGCAGAACATTTCATTTACTAGCACCTTTGCCACAGTCGTTGCTTCCTGATTTGGCAGGGCGTACGCTTCAGGCCATTTAGTGAAATAGTCCATGGCGTGGCGACCAAGATGTATTTGTTGCCTGAGTCAGTCTGAGGAAATGGTCCCGTGACATCAATTGCTATCCTCTCGAATGGAGCACCTACAGTGTACTGCACCATTCGGCCCCGTGATCTTGTTCGAAGTCCTTTTGTGGCATAACAAACTTCGCACTTGCGGCATCAAGATTCGACGTCTTCATGATAATTCACCCAGTAGAACCGCTCTTTAATTTTGGCCAAGGTTTTATTGACCCCAAAATGACCTCCACTAGTCTAGTTCCGTGGTGCATTTCCTGTAGTACATCCGATTTTCTTCTACCAGGAACAACCAACTGATTGACTACGATCTTGCAAACCGGACTCTCCCACGCTCTCTTCAGTAATCCATTTTCCATTTTAAGAGCGTGCCACTGGGCCCATAGCGCCTTCAGGTTTGGACTTTTACCAGCAATTTCTTGCCACTCTGGTCTCTTGTCGTCAGTCTTTGCCAAGAGAATGGGTCCAATATCTGGATCATTCATTTGTTCATCTCGAAGCGCTTGTGCGGTCCAGCCATCGTTTATCTCCAGCGACGTTCTCCTTACAGAAGGAAATCCCTCACGCTGCTCAGTTCTTTGACAATGCCGACAATCTTCTTTACACGGCTGTCTAGACAATGCATCGGCATTTTCGTGAGACCTCCCTGGTCGATGTTCAATTTGGAAATCGTACTGCTACAGGCGCTCTATCCATCTGGCTATTTGGCCTTCAGAGTTTTTCATCTGTAATAACCATTTCAAGGCTCCATAGTCAGTTCTAATCAGGAATCTTTTTCCATATAAGTAGCGATGGTAATGTTCGACTGCTTTAACGATGGCCAACAGTTCCTTTCTAGTGACGCAATAGTTTCTTTCTGGCTTACTTAAAGTCTTACTGTAGTACTCAATGACCTTCTCTTGCCCGTTTTGTCTTTGAGAGAGTACTGCACCTAGGCCACAGTTACTTGCATCCGTGTCCAAAATAAAGAGTCCGTCCTTTATAGGGTAAGCCAAGATCGGACTAGAACAAAGGGCAGCTTTAAGCCTTGCAAACGCCTGACTGCAACCCTGGTTCCACAAGAATGGTGTTTTCTTTTCCGTTAATTTGTGCAGCGGTTTTGCGATGTCGGCAAATCCCTCTACAAATCTCCTGTAGTAAGTACATAGTCCCAAAAAGCTCCTTACTTCGTGTTTGTCTCGGGGAACTGGCCAATCTTTAATTGCAGATATTTTACTTTGGCTAGTTTTAATGCCTTGTTCTGAGATAGTATGCCCCGAGTACTCGACTTGCTTTTGAAATAAGCTGCATTTCCTGTAGTTTAACTTCAGGTGAGCATTCCGTAACTTGTTGAAGATTTCTCTTAAATTCTTCAAATGCTCGTCGAAATCACGTCCCATGACAATTATGTCGTCTAAGTATACCAGGCAAGTTTTCCAAGTCATCCCCCTCAAGACAAGTTCCATTAGTCGCTTGCAAGTTGATGGAGCATTGCACAATCAAAAAGGCATAACAGTGAACTGGTGTAGTCTAGAACCAGTAGAAAATGCAGTCTTCTCTTTGTCTTCGGGAGCAATTTTTACTTGCCAGTACCCACTTTTTAAATCTAGAGTGAAAAACCACTTTGATCCCGATAAAGTTGCTAAGGTGTCGTCTATACGTGGCAAAGGGTAGCTGTCTTTCTTGGTCACATCATTAAGTTTCCTGTAGTCAACACAGAAGCGCGTTGAACCATCTTTCTTCTTAACAAGAATCACAGGCGACGACCATGGACTAGATGATTCTTCTATGACGCCCTCCTTTAACATTTCATTCAGCAAACTGTTAACTTCCTATTGTTTAGCCAGAGGGACCGTTCGTGGGTGTTGTCGTATTGGCTGCGCATCTCCTGTGTTGATCTAATGGACAACTAAATCAGTTTGACTGTCGTTGCTCTTGAAGTTAAACATATCAGATTCATCCATAGCAAATTTTATGGCAGATTGAAGTTGTTCGCTTGACAGATGGCCGATGTCGTTTGAAAGCATCAATAACTTCTTGGGAAGCTTGGTTAGAGGATTTAATTTTGGATGTCTCTGCTTCGACACAATTGCATACCCATTGTACAGACTCATAATTGGCAAGAACTGTTCCTTCTTTGAGCTTGATGGTCCTTTCTCCAATATTGGCAACTCGTACTGGCATAGTCTTCTTCGTGTCGGTCAAAGTTCGGGCTGCCATGATTTCAGTCGTCAAATCCAGGTTAGGTTCTATAAGTCCTATGGGCCACCCAGGATCATTTTCAGAAGTCACTGTGATAATTTGTTCTGAATTTGGAGAAATTTTCACATCTTCCACCACCAGTAAACGGATACTAGTTTCCACATTTCCATTGGTTAATGCAAACTCCTCATCTCCAAACGTGAGAATATTCCGTTTATGATCATAGGAGAATCCATGTTTCCTGATGAGAGCCATTCCCAAAATAAACTCGTCTTTGATCCTGGCAACCAACACTTTATGCCGAACTTCAAGTCTTTCTCCAATAATGACGGTGACATCGGCTTCTCCGTCTATAGGGCGACTCTCCAGTGACTGATTTTAACATAATAGGGGTGGGCAATGGTTGTATGGTATATCCGACAAGCTTATCTGGCCTTGCAATGGTCACATCTGCTCCTGTATCGATGGTTATCTGGATATTACTGTGAGACTTTTTCCACCCAAATTATTGACTTTAAAGATTCTGGGGGTCTTAACGGGCCCGGTCAATTGCCCCCTAGCATTGACCGGAATTAGTTTTCCTGGAATCTAGGGCAGTCTTGATCGCCGCTCGGTCTTCTAAACGACGGCGACGGACTTCTTGCCCTATTACGGCAGTTACTCTTGATGTGACCCAGTCTGCCTCAGTTAAAACATTTTATGCCCCGATTGTCTGTTGATCGAGGAGTTCTCTCTAACAGGGCTTGCATACTGACTGCCATATCCCTCATCACTTTATGTAAACTGGCCATGGATTCAGTCATAGACGTATTCTCCTCCTCATCGCAAGTTGCCATTCTTACACGTGGAGATGAACTAGATGACACTTGTGACGCCTCGAATTCCAGGGCCCGAACTAGTGCCTCGCTGATATTCTGATTTTAGACGTAAGTGGTATCTCATATCACTATCGCGAACTCCCTCAATGAACCTTTCGGCGGCAAATTGCGTTTGAAAACATTTAGGGGCTGATGGGTATGCCAGGTGAATTAGTCTGTCTATGTCCGCCTCAAATTCTTGTAAGGATTCACCTGACTTTTACTGCCTCATCCTCAGCTGGGCCTGGAACACGGTTTCTTTGTGCTCATTTCCAAATCGTAGTTGCAGAGAGTGTACTAAAACTGCATAATTACTTTGATCAGCTGCCGACAGAGATTGGAGTAATTCAGCCGCTTTTCCACGAAGTGCTACCACTAGGGATGTAGCTTTCTGGGGCTCGGACCAGCCATTAGCGTTTGCAGCTGCCTCAAATTGGGTTTTATAAATTTCCCAGGCCGTAGTACCGTCATAATCGGGAGGCTTAATTTTAGCGTTTGCTGTGCTAAAACTCTCTGTAGACACGTTGTCGTCCTCATGTTGTTCCCGGAATTTCTTTTCTAGCTCGAGAACCCTCTGGTTGACAGCTTCGAGTCCTTCGTTAACGTCGTTGACGGATTGCATTATTCTTTCTTCCAATTGTTGCTCCCTAGCTGCGAGATGAGTCACTATTTCTTCTTGAACCGTTTCTGTTCTTCCTTTTGTTCTAGATAACGTCTCTCCTGTACTTTATCACGTTTTTTCTGCTCTTCCTTCTGTTCTTGCATAAGGGAGAGCAGGATGGCAAGTTGATCCTCCATCACTTGATGCTGGCTTCTGGTCACTGGCATAAACACGTAATGTCCGGCAATGAAGCACTCACTTACAGTTCAGCAATACTAGTCCTCAAATTCCCACTGGAATCCCACTTCTGACACCAATTGTTGCGAACTCAGGGTTCAATAATTCCAGTGTAACGATTTAAAACGGAAACACTATTTATTTACTCCACAAATACACACAGGTACAATTCGACTAGTAAATAACTCACTACTTAACACTTTATAGCCTTCTATTATCGCTTCGTACTTTAGCTTATTTATAGCTCGCTTAAAATAAGACTACTCTTAACCGCGCGCTCTATGCGCTTTTTATACACAATCCTAAAATTACAAAAAACCTAGAAAGTTCTTGATAAGAATTCTTGAATAATCTCACATAAAAAAAAGGTTGTAAACAACTGCCTTCTAGATTAAACCGAGCAATAAATCACTCGTGTCAGCCATGACGCAGCGCGGATAGGTGGCGAAGCTCCACCAACCACACACGCGTTGCCCCGCCTCTCATGCGGCGTCGCTGCGAATCGTAACAATATATAAATGTAGCTAACGAAAATTATCACCAAAGATATAGCAACTGTCAATTTACTCCAGAAACAACCATCCGGCTCGAAGGACCAATGAATAATGACGACATGCAATTTTACAATGAATTTGCAATAGACATTTTTATAGGGTGGGAATCTGTAAGCCTGTTAGAATCCCAAACTTTAGCAGACTTTCCAAAAGGGTGATTGGTTTTAGATGGTTGCTTATGAAATAAAGAGAATAATATACAATTAACTAATAATCTATTTACAAAAACGAAATGAATGTACACAACGGTGAATGTTCTAAATTTTACTGCTAATCAACGTAGTACTTGTAGCTTCTGAGGTGGTAACGTTAATTAAAGTTCAAACATATACCTGAGTCCTACTTATAAGCACAATGCAGTTACTGGTATGCAAACGAGCGGATTTCTGGACGCATCTACCTACTATGTACATTTTTTTTTGGTACTCTAACTATTCGCATAACATCAAGCCTTTAGAAGGTTTTGAAGCCAAATGACCTAAAACCCTCCTTTCTTAGGGATTTGATGGAGACTGTTAACCTGCTAACAATCTCGAGGCTCGAGAGAGGGGTTTTATACGTGGGTATCACCCGGGAAAGTTAAACTTTGCACATTGATGAAATTTAACTGACTGGGCAGAGAATGAGGGCAAATCTGCCGAGACGTAATAGTATTCAATTGTGACAACTTGAAAAGCTTTTTTATGTCAGAAAAGACGTGAGGTGACAGCTCACCAGCTCTCAGGCAGTTACCTGGCTGGTGGTACTATTGTCAGAAGTGGAGATATAAAGGACATGATTATCACAACTATATTAAGTTAACATTTAATTTACAATATTTAATTTACAATATATTGCGGTTTCGCAACACACAAGTACAATTCGACTACTAAATAATTCACTATTTAACACTTTATAGCCTTCCATTATCGTTTAGTACTTTAGCTTACCTATTTTAGCTCGATTAAATGAGACTACTGCTAACGGCGGCGCTACTCGCCTTTTATACAAAATCCTAAAAATACAGAAAAGCCTAGAATATTCTAGGCTTTTTTTAAGATAAAATAACAGTGAAGTATTGATGTACTAATGGCTTGATATATTAGCAAAAGAACAAATAAAAACTTCAACATAAGTACATTATTGATGTAAATTTATGGTCGCATTGCAAGCTGGCGGCATATTTCATCCCGCTGCTATCGTCCTTGGTAATTGTCCTCGGTAATAATGAAAATGTTATTATTAAGATTTTTTTCAATTTCTGGATCAGGAAAATCATCTTCCAGTTTCAGCGACTGAAGCTTTTCAAGCAACTGAAGATCATCTGTATTGGCTAAATTATGAAGTACACAACAAGCTATAATAACTTGTACAACTCGAACAATGTCTCTTAATTTAATATGTTAATCATTTATAAAATCGTTTAAGATGTTCCATATTAGTGGCAGCTGGACTTTTATACCGTTGTAGAAAAAATGTTGTTCCTAATTCTTGCGCAAAGTGTCTTTCGCGTACTTGATTGCTGCCCGAACTCCGCTTCGCGTCGTTCGGGCAACGGCAGTCGCGTGCGCGAAAGTTTTACTTTGCGCACTTGTTAGAAAAATAACTATTTTCTACAACCGTCAAAATATGACACGGTTTGCGCATTACTGACAGTATGCAAACTGACACATATTTGCATTGTTATTTTTCTCGCACGTCGCCCATAGCAGCGTAAAAAAAAGTTACTAGTTGCCATAGGACACGTGCGACAAAGTCTTTCGCGCACGGCGTCAATAGAGGGGTAGCTGAAAAGAACTGTGAAGCTTAATCATTTATAAAATTGTTAAAGATGTTCCATATTAATGGCAGCTGGACTTTTATACCGTGATAGAAAAAATGTTGTTCCTAATTCTTGCGCAAAGTGTCTTTCGCGCACTTGACTGCTGCCCGAACTCCGCTTCGCGTCGTTCGGTCAACGGCAGTCGCGTGCTTACTTTGCGCACTTGTTAGGAAAATAACTATTTTCCTGCTCTTCCTTGTGTTGTTGAATAAGGGAGAGCAGGTTGTCAAGTTGATCTTCCATTGCTTGATGCTGGCTTCTAGTCACTGTCATAAACACGTAATGTCCGGCGATGAAGCACTCACTTATAGTTCAGCAATATTAGTCCTCAAATTCTCACTGGAATCGCATTTCTGACACCAGTTGTTGCAAACTCAGGGTTCAGTAACTCCAGTGTAACGATTTAACACGAAAGCACTATTTATTTATCCCACAAATACACACAAAGACAATACGCCTACGAAATAACTCACTAAACACTTTATAGCCTTCTATTATCGTTTGGTACTTTAGCTTACCTATAGCTCGATTAAAATAAGATTAGTACTAACGGCGATACTATTTGCCTTTTATGCAAAATCCTAAAAATATAGAAAAGCCTAGAATATTCTTAGAAGAAAAATAATTGTTAAGAGACACATAAAAAAAATATCGTAAATTACTCCGTTCTAAATAAACAGAGCAATAAATCACTCGTGACAGTTCTACGCCGCAGGCCGCGAAGGTCCAACCTCCAATGTTGCTCCGCCTCCCCAGCGCCCGCTCATCGTAACAATATAAAAGTTTAGATTATTAAGGCCGCTCTAATGACTCTAATACGTAAAATAGAATATTATGTAAAAGTAAGGTGTACAAGAAGTTAAGGTTTTTGCAGAAATATAGGTGTTATCACTTTACCGTTTTCTGGATGAGAATTAATGAACAATTTGGGTAAGAAGTACAGTTTCCTGTAAATAAAAATGTATTTTTTATTAAGAAAACACATTCTCCTAATATGCCAACGTGGGATAAGGGATAACGGAAACATCAAGAGCTAAATTTTTATTAGCTCTGGAGTTTGGAGTCTGGAGCATGATGCAAATAAGACGTGTATTTTTTAGTTTTACTACACACTATAACAAATATTGTGAACAATTATTTGTGTGAAAATATTCTAAAAATAATGTTTTTTCTTCGCTGAGAAAAAGATGTTGGCTGTCGAGTAGACAATTCGAGAAAGCTAAAATATTAGCTTTTCAATGTCCATGTTTATTTGTTTTAAGCGATCATTTACTCACCTTTTTTAATAGCTCCCTATTTACATCAATAAAGAAGAATATTGTTACTTTTATACCTCTAGAAGAATGCATTAACAACATCAGGTACATTTTTTTACTTTTTAGTGGCCACTCATACCATTCCAGACCGTTTATTGTTGAAGTCAGATAGTCGCCCTTGAGAAAAATAAACTTTTGGTGAACAGATAAAAACTCTGCAAGAGAAATTTTACCAATTCGCTATATTCCTCAGCAGCATCAGTAAGAAAATACGTAAAGTATATAAACACGCCAACTCCAATAACAATAGTAGCTGAGTTTTCGCTTCCTGGCTATATAGGAATATGAAGATATTACTTAGAAACCAACTAAAAAATAAGGTGGATTTATTTACCACAAAATCTAGCAAAAATAATATTAAAACTGTGCTGCACCCGTTACAAATAAACATGAAATGTATTAGTTGATTTCCCTGGAATGCGTACTCATTGAACCTACAAGAATTAGGACGGCATTAATAGCTAAATTATTCAACGGTTTAGTGTAACCTTTTAATTTGAACGTGATTTTCCATGACTGTCTTCAAAACTTGTAAGATATTATGGTCTTCATGTTTCGAAGTTGTATTGTGTTTCATACTTGATACAAAATCAGCTAAACGAAGAATAGATAATTTAACATGGAACATAATATATACGAAATATAAAGACACAGCGGCCAATGTAAGCATGATAGTCAACACCAAAAAAACTATTAACGATCTAAATAAGGACACCAAAAACTCTGAAAATAAAAGAAAAACATGTATATATGTGCATTCTTCTTGTTCAATAACTTACTTTTGGATAGAAACATTTGCAGTACTTTATAAAGTATAATAGTGTTTTCCATTGTCTCAGATGATTTTATGAACGCTGAAGCGACAAGGCCAACTATCACGATGATCCCTATCAAGCTACCAATAAATACAAAATGCACTTTACGTTCCATTATGAGCGCTTTTTTTATTGTTTTGCGGTTGGTATATTTCAAATTTACCGAGAACATGTCCTTTAATACATCCATTTCCTTAACAAAGGTCTTTACAGCAATTATATAAAGGACACATTGAGATATACACTAAAATGACAGGGTGCATAGCTTTTAGTACCTACAAATCAATAAGATTAACTTCTACTTACAAAAAAACAAAAAAAATAACTTGATGAATAGTGCAGAAAGGTGGCACTTTTAAAAATTTCGCCCAAGAAAAATGACTGAGATATGATACCAATTCCGAGACCCACCACAACTAAGTATATAAAAGGATTGAGGTATTCCACAAGTTGGAAATATCTGTATTCCAAGTGGAGAAATTGACCTAAAATTTCCAATAAGCAATAGGTATTTACCCACTTTAAACCTTCCATTATCGTATATAAGTTAATATAGGTAATTCATACAATACACTCTGAACCCATTATATTAGCATATGCATAGGTTATACAAAGTAGATCTTATGACTTATGACGGAGATTGATACAGTTACTGCAATTGCAATGTCACCTGCATGTAAATTTCAAGCTTACATCAGTGAAATTAGTTGTATAATAGTTATAATACCTATATTATACCTAAACTGCAATAAAATATCATATAATCTGTTTTCAAGTTCGAAGAAAGAAACCGTGCTAGCTCTGAAAAGGTAGCAAGGTATCTTGCAACTACCATTACTACCAGGACCCAGAATTATTCTACCCACTTGAAGTCTTCGAACTGGCATAAAACTTAAATTAATGTTAACAAAAAAAATTAATAATTTTATTTTTTTTAATATATGAAAAAGTGATAATTCCACAAAA
Organism: Taphrorychus bicolor; assembly: GCA_951812265.1. Taxonomy (NCBI): domain Eukaryota; kingdom Metazoa; phylum Arthropoda; class Insecta; order Coleoptera; family Curculionidae; genus Taphrorychus; species Taphrorychus bicolor. The sequence goes on from OX638298.1 coordinate 3,161,292, forward strand.
AAATGTATTCATACAAAAAAACTTACTGGGGGACCTTTTGGGGAACATTCTAGTTCACGGTCAGGGACATGAAAAAGAAATGAATGGGTATACTTCGATGACCACTTCATTTACAAGTACCTTTAATCACAATTTTCGTTATTTCTATTGCTTTTATTTAAATATAATATTAGCTTAATTTCAAGCCAATAAACATGATCGACAGGAAAAAGCACATTACCAATCAACGTTCATTGGATCGATCAAATAAATGATGAATAAAAAAATTTCCATCTTTATGACGGAGAGATTAAGTCGTTCAATGCAAACTTAAAAAATTCTCTTCTAATTTACTTTTCTAATTACACTCTTTTAATATGTCAACGTGGAGTGAGGGATAAGGGAAAGTGGAGACTGGAGTTCTCCCGGAGAGTGATGCAAGTATGCAATGTATTTGTTGGTGCTTTATTTTGAGACGTATATCACTCAGTATGATGAGTCAAGAGATGGGCCCCTTTTAAAGGATCACAAAGCACAACAGTAAATTTAAACCATCAAAATCCATAGATAGATAGATAGATACTTTATTGGACCACTTTTCGTAAGATGTTTACAATCGCAGCACGTCAAGATAGCGCCTATTTAATGGACGCAGTTATGCAAAAAACATACAAAGAAACGTATACGCAGTTCGACAATACAATAAAAAGAAAAGTTAAAATACACATTTACATAATAACTAGTCACAAATGTGGAGCAAGTCACTACTCGGATTAACAGTATCAAAATATTCAGACACTGAGTAAAAAGCCCGCGAAGCAAGAAATCGTTTTATTACTAGTTTAAATTTATTTTCATTTAAGTTCTTTACTTCGGTTGGTAAGACGTTATAAAAATCAACGTTTAAGGAATTTTTTTACTAACATTGTGCTTAAATTTATCTTTCCTTATTAAATTCGCCGATCTTGTGCCATATTTATGTACATCTCCATTATATTGAAACATATCCCTTTTTCTCCGGATTTCTACTAATTGATACAAAACAAATATGGATGGTAAGGTAAGAATATTCAACCTCCTGAAGATCGGCCTGCAATGCTCCAAATGACCCACCCCAGCAATCACCCGGATTACACTCTTTTGCAGCCTAAATATTTTCGCGGATGCCGGCGATCCCCCCCAAAGCACCACTCCATAGGAGAGATGGCAGTAAAACAGAGAGTAATAACAGTCACGCAAAGCGTCGTCGCTCAAGAGTCCCTTCAGTTTCCTAATGAGAAACAATGAAGATGACAGTTTTTTTACTCAAGCAATTGACGTGTTCTGACCAGCTAAGGGTACTATCGACCGTAATTCCCAGCACAGTTGCGAACCCCCGATGCTTCGAAAGGAGACTGGTTGAAAATGTAATTCTCTGTGTTTTTGCTTCATTAAGTGTTAAGAGATTGTTTGCGAACCAAAGATTTGCAACAGAAGCAGTTCGTTCATTTTCAGCGACAAGCCCATCCAGGTCGCGACAGTGGCTCATGAGTGAAGGATCATCCGCATAACAAACACACTTTGTGCGGGAAAGATACCCAAAGAGGTCGTTGATATACACCACAAAAAGCAGAGGACCCAGAACAGAGCCCTGAGGGACCCCACTTCCCACCGCCCCAACACTCGACCCAACACCCCCGAGGAAAACATACTGCTTTCTAAGGGAAAGAGATGAACACAGCAGTCGATGGGGAACACCCCTAACCCCATACCTAGAGAGCTTCTCAAGAAGGAGCTCATGCGAGACGCAATCGAAGGCCTTACTCAAGTCACACAAAACCAGGCCCACATGTTGCCCTCCTTCGATGCCCTCAACAATATCCTGCACAATCTGGGCAACAGCCCCAACGGTCGACCGTCCCTCCCGAAATCCGAACTGCGACACATTCAACAAATGTTGGGACTCGAAATTGTTATTCAAATTATTTTTTATCAGAATTTCGAAAATCTTACCAAATGTAGGAATAATGGATATAGGTCGATAATCGGAGATGCAGTCTATATCACCTTTTTTAAAAACGGGCGCCACCCGAGAAATCTTAAACGTTTCTGGAAATATCCCTTGATCGATGCAGGCGTTAAGCAGGAACGTTAAGGGTTCAATCAGCACTCCGCCAACACGATCCAACAAGGCACTGCTCATCTCGAAGAGATCTGCTGTAAGTGTTCTTCTAAGAGAAGAAATAGCAGTCACTACTTCCATCGCAGTTACCGGGAGAAGAACAAATGAACTTTGTGTTTGCGGAATGGCACTAATGAGGGCCTGCTGCACGGTACCGTCAACCGGCAGATTCCGGACCAAGGTAAAAGCTATGCTCAAGAAGAAATCATTAAAGTCAGTCGCCGAGATGCTCTCACTAATATTACTCTTTCTATTGTGATTTCTTTCGTGGTTTATCAAACGGCAGGTAGCCTTGGTCTTATTTCCTGAACTGATAATAAAACTGTCATAAGCCCTTCTTTTAGCTTCCGATATGGAGCGCCTATAATCTTTTCTTAAAGATCTATAGAGAGCAACGTGTTGCTCACTCCGCGTCATTTCACTGATATGTTTTATTTTAGTCTGTTTTATTCTAGCTAGTTTAGTTCTGAGTTCAGAACTAAACCAGCTAACAGGGGGGCGTATTATTAGATACAGTTCTCTTTAGAGGAAAACTTTCCAATATTAGCCTATGACAATTTTCTGTTAAAAATTTTGCCATATACTCCACATCGTTAGAGCAATAAAAAGCGTCCCAGTCCAGGGCAAGAAGACCTCCGATCATGCTTTCCACACCCCTGTCGGAAATACGTCTAACGGTACATTTATTTCGAGATCTAGTTTCAGTAACTTTTTTTAAGTTAAAAAATTGGCCATAATGATCCGAAAGGCCTAAATATAGGCCTATATTCAAGTACCTAGATGTTATAATTATTAATTGATTACCAAATCATGCAGTTATATGTTCTATGTATACGATCTAAAACAAGTTTCAACAACCTAATTGTTAGAGTTAACAAATAATTCCTAAAACAGGAATCAAACGCCCATTATATCACAACGGGTATAAACATGTGTATTAGTTATACAGGGTGGACCAGGTTTTTGGTGCCAAACTTTAAGGAGGTATTCTACGTCCAAAAATAACCCTAGTTTGCTATATAAACCATAGTCTAAAAATACTCCGTTACGGAAATACAGGGTGTTAAAGTTTTTTTTGAAAAACCAAAAAATTGATTTTTTTCTGAAACTGCCAGAGATATTTTTATGAAATTTTACAGGTGTCAATAGCGATGAAAGACTTAAGTTTTGCAATACAAAAGGCCTTTTCAGCTTTACCAGTGGCGTGCACTGCGGCTCGTGACTGGCTATTTTTCAACAAAAAAGTGGTACGCTACTGGTTTTTCTGAAGATAAAAAGTATATTTGAGGTACCTGTTCAATTTGAAAGAAAAAAGGCCCCTTGGCTTTTTTTCGTAGAGCACACCGTTTAATAATAATAAAATATTTTTAAATGTTTGTGTTTAAATGGATTACCTAGCTATTTCTTAATTGCATACCACCTTGATGATGTTAGCGGCAGTTTCCATGACAATATTTGACAAATTTAACATAACTAATTTCTGTAAGGTTCATTAGTGTCAAAATGCCGTTTAGATTTTCAAATAGAGAAATAGCGGATATCCATTTTGTGTACGGATTTGCTAACGGAAACTCAAGGGCGGCCGCCAGAGAATACAGAAGGAGATATCCGCAAAGAACGCATCCTAGTCGTAAAATGTTCGCAAAAGTCCATCAGCAATTAATGGAGAAAGGTTTAAGGAATTCGCATGGGGATCGAGATGCAAACCAAAACCAACAACAAAGAAGAATTTCTCAACAGATATTAAATGAATTTGACAGAAATCCAACAACGAGTTCCCGTATTGCTTCTCGTATTCTTCGCACCTCAAAATCCAATATACTTCGTACTCTTAGACGAGATCATCGGCGTCCATTTCACCTACAACCTGTTCAAGGGCTACATCCAGGAGACCAAGAAAAAAGAATTACTTATTGTAGGTGGATCCTTTACGCAGTTCAAGAAAATAGGGATTTTTTGAACAACATACAGTGGTCTGACGAGTGCTGCTTTACCCGCCGCGGCGTAGTTAATTTGCATAATCAACATGTATGGGACCATGAAAATCCTCACGCCATTAGACCTCGAAATTTTCAAGTTGAATTTAGCTTAAATGTGTGGATAGGGGTTTACAACAACCATTTATTTGGACCCTACTTTTTACCTCGACGTTTGAACTCAGAAAACTTCTTAGAGTTTTTAGAAACGGAAACTCCGAATATGTGGGAAGAAATACCGATACTTTTAAGACAGAATGCATGGTTTCAGCTTGACGGTTGTCCCGCTCATTTTGGCAGAAATGTCAGAAATTGGCTGGACAATCATTTTCCGGATAGGTGGATTGGTAGAGGGGGTCCAGTTACATGGCCACCACGGTCTCCGGATCTTACCGTGTTAGACTTTTTTGTGTGGGGTTTTTTAAAAGAGAAAGTTTATGCGACTCCTGTCAATACGGAAGAAGAACTTATGAACCGCATAAGATATGGTTGCAATCAAATATTACCACATCTAGTACATTTAAATCGGTCTATTATACGTCGATGCCAGTTGTGCATTGAAAATAATGGTTCCCATTTTGAACAATTTTTATAACTGTTTTTGTTATGTTTTCAATGATTGTTTTAGTTACTTTTAGTTTTTAATTCTGAAAATAAATATTGTTACAACACAGTTAAAAAAAATAAGCTTGGCTGTTTTAGGTTGCCATGAATAGCTACGCCAACAAGGCGTGGCAAATATTGATTATCTGGCGGTACGCAAGTAACAAAATTAATAATCTATTAAAAGTGTGGTATGCAATTAAAAAATAGCTAGGTAACCCATTTAAACACAAACATTTAAAAATATTTTATTATTATTAAACGGTGTGCCCTACGAAAAAAAGTCAAGGGGCCTTTTTTCTTTCAAATTGAACAAGGACCTCAAATATACTTTTTATCTTCAGAAAAACCAGTAGCGTATCACTTTTTTGTTGAAAAATAGCCAGTCACGAGCCTCAGTGCACGCCACTGGTAACGCTGAAAAGGCCTTTTCTATTGCAAAACTTGAGTCTTTCATCGCTATTGACACCTGTAAAATTTCATAAAAATATCTCTGGCAGTTTCAGAAAAAAATCAATTTTTTGGTTTTTCAAAAAAAACTTTAACACCCTGTATTTCCGTAACGGAGTATTTTTAGACTATGGTTTATATAGCAAACTAGGGTTATTTTTGGACGTAGAATACCTCCTTAAAGTTTGGCACCAAAAACCTGGTCCACCCTGTATATCGGGATGGGAGAAGGTCAGGTGAAAATCAAACAGCTGAATCATGGGAACTGGTTGGTATGGCTTTATTGTAAAGCAATAACCGTGCCGGCGCGTCCAATCGTGTGCAGTGTTGCCGACGCTATCCTAACATCCTTACATCTCCCTTCAGTAGCTAATAGTTAATATCACAGACAATATATCACAACACAATTAACACATATGGTATAGTTGGCTTAAAGACAATTTTTGTAAATCTTAGTTTTGACAACCAAATATAAGTTCCAAGAAAATCCTTCAATTATGCTTAGAGGCCACTACAATTGCTACAACTCCAGCTTTCTGTAAAGATTGGAATATAGAGCAACTACATTTAATCAAGAACGCAGTCTTGTAATCTAGCAGGTAATTTAATTTTCCTGCCTGATTTACTGATTCTGTCATCTACCTCCTTTATCAGTTCAAGGTTTTCCACATTACCATCATACAAGTCACTTCAGTCGCTAGAACTTGTGTCAGTGTTCATTATCTCACAATCAGTGAAATTATCGTTGTCACTACCATAACTATACCTACTACTACCACTACTACATTTGGGACTATTTACATTAAACACACTACAATCATTTGTTTCCAAATTGTCATCTGCTGTTTGTGAATTTAGTTCACCATCATTTGACGACCCCGTTTCACAGTTTATGTGGTTGTCATTCCCATCAGTATGGTTACCTTTAAACCAGCTGAATTCAAATGGTACCAAGCCACCTGTATCCAAGTCGTCTGAGGTTGCAAATGATTGCAACTCATTGTCCTGACTTCCTGATTGAGAATGATCAACCACTTGTCTAGATTTCACAATTTTTATAAAACGACTATTTCTCTTTACGAAGCTATTGTTTTCTAACTTAAGTAAATATTACCTTATCCCAACCTTCTTGATCACACGAGCAGGTGTCCAGAGAGACTTTGGTCTCAGTTGAACCAAGACAGAGCTATTGTTTGGCAACTCAGCAAAATCAGTTTGGGTTTTTCTATCATAGATTTTTTTCTGATTTGCTTGATTAGTTTTTATAAATTTATCAAACTAACTTTTTCTGAAAGGTATTTTTTTGTTTTTTGAAATCACCTGAGGCAACACAGTACGTAAATTTCGATTAAAAAGTGCATTTGCCGGAGAATTATGTTCTAAATTCCAGCAAGGCTAGATAAGGATCTTTCCCATCTCTATAACACTTCCTCAAAATATTCTTTACCGTCTGTATCGCTCGTTCCACCTGACCATTTGACTGTTGATATAATTTTGAAGTAGTTTGATGCTGAAAATCCCAATCTTTTGCAAACTTTTTAAAAGACAGACTGGAAAACTCTGGTCCATTGTCAGTGATCAAGATGTTTGGTATTCCAAAACGTGCAAAAACTGCTTTAAGTTTATGAATAACGTTAAAACTAGTTAAATCCTTATTCAAATTAACAACCTCTACAAATTATAGTAATCAGTTACAAGAATGTATGATTCATTACAAAGATGAAAAATATCAGTACCCGGTTTATACCAAGGACGCAAAACAATGTCATGAGGTATCATGGACTCCGGCGTACGAGATTTACTATGAGCTTGACATACTGTACAAGAGAGTATGAAATCTTCGATATGCTTACGCATTCCTGGCCAATAAAAGGACAAGGCCGCTTTTTCAACACACTTTTTATAAGACAAATGACTGTAATGCAATTTGTTCAAAATCTCCCTCTGCATAGCTTTAGGAACAATTAAATTTTGACCCTTAAAGACCAAGTTATTTATGACTGAAATTTCACCTCTAAATCTGAAGTAAAACTTAACATTATCTGGACAGTCACCCAACCTACTCGGCCAGCCTTTCTGAACTAAATCTTTCAAAGTTTTTAAATCTGGATCCTCACTAGTCAATGTCTCAATTTCTTTTCTTTTTTCTGGAGTAACGTCTATATTCATCTGCACTAAACAAATATGAGATTCAATCTCTAGGTCAACGCCTTCATCAAAAAATTTATCTTTGCTATAGGCCCTACTAAGAGTGTCTGGCAATATCAATTTTTTACCTGTTTTATATACTAAATTGAAATTATATTTCCTTAATTGGATTAACATCCTCTGCAAGCGTGGTGAGCAAAGATGTAAAGGTTTTTTAATAATGCTAACTAAAGGTAAATGGTCTGTTTCAACCATTAGGTCTTTTATACCATAGGCACATTGAGAAAACCTTGTTAGGCCAAACCACGCAGCCAGCAATTCTTTTTCTATTTGAGAATATCTGCATTGAGTTTCAGTCAATGCCCTAGAAGCATGCGCACAAGGTCTACCCTCCTGAAGCAGAACCGCTGCCATCCAGACTGTGATGAATCAACTGATATTGTTGCTGATTGTTTACTAACATCATAAAAGTTTAGACAAAGAGTTTCTGATAAAATGCTTTTTAATTCATTAAATGCTCTATCCTGAGAACTGTCCCATTGAAAAATTACATCTTTTTTCAATAGTGCTCTCAGTGGAGAAGTTTTTTCTGAAAGACCCTCAATAAATTTGCTCATATAAGTTACCATGCCCAAAAATCTTTATAAGCCCGTTTTATCCAGTAAAGGGGGCATGTCTCTAATGGCCTGCTCCTTTTCCAAGTCTGGTTTTATACCATCCTTGCATATAACATGGCCCATATAATTCACTTCTGACAAAAGAAATTCACATTTACTCTTGTTGAGCCTTAAATTATTTTTTCTAGCTTCTTCTAGAACCAGTTTCAGTCTACTATTATGTTCCTCTATAGTTTTTCCGTAAATCAATATATCATCTATATAGAAAGTACAACCTTCTATGTCACCAAAAATTTGAGACATTTTCTCTTGAAAAACCTCTGGTGTACTACAAATGCCATAAGGCAGTCTCATAAAACGATATCTCCCAAAAGGAGTAGCAAAAGTGCACAGTCTGAAACTTTCACGATCCAACATAATCTGAAGGAAACCCTGAGCCGCATCCAATACACTAAAGTATTTTGAACCTGAAAGCTGGAGAGTCAGATCTTCCAACGTAGGAATTGGAAAATAATATCTTTTAATGCTCAAATTTAAATCTTTGGGATCAGTTGACCATTTGGTTTTTTGACTATAACAATATTATGACACCAATCTGCTGAATTATCGCATTTTTCAATCAATGTTTGTTTTTCTAAATTTTTTAAGGTATCTTTCAACCGATCCCTCAAAGCAAAAGGTATTTTTCTAGGATAATTAGTAACAGGAATTGCATCGTCTCTCAATTCAATATGATGTTCTCCCTTCAAGCAACCTATACCCTCAAAAACTGACTGATAATTCGTTAAAATCACATCTAGCTCTCTAGTATTTTCCAAATTTAAGTTATCTACTCTTTTTACCAAGTTTAAATCTACACAGGCTCTTAGTCCCAGTATTGGACAAAATTTATTAGAGTCCACTACATAAAATAGAATGAAAGTTAAAAGAAAGTTATTTTCTGCGAAATATGTTAGTGAACGAAATTTTTAGCTTTTTCGCAGGAAACTCTAGTTTAAAATATGCAAAAAACAATATTTATTAATTGGAAATTGAAAACTTATCTGCTTTCAATATTTCCAAAAATATTGCAGCGTTAAAGAGGGAAACAAACAGAAACAACTACTCCGAGGGCTAATACCCCTACCGGCATTGAATTACACTGTTTGTTTCAAAACTCATTTTATAAAGCAAAAAAAAAAATATTAAAATGAATTAATAAAGTAATAAAAAAAAATCAATGCTAAAAAGCCAAAAAAATATTAAGCTTTTTGCAAAGAATATAGAACCAGAGTTTAATTAAGATATGCGAAAATGCACATGTATAATTACAATTTGGAAATTTGAAAACTTGTCTGCTTTCGGCATTTCCAAAACCTTGTAGTTATACATAAAGAAGGAAACAAATAGAAACAACTACTTCGAGGGCTAATACCCTACCGACATTGAATTATACTATATTTGTTTCAAAGCGTAAATATTATAGAAAACATACATAAAAGCAAAGATAAAATACAACAAAGTGCTCTTGAATAAAACAAACAAAAAATATAACATGAAAGAGAAATTAAAGTTTCTTTTTGAAATGTGGGTCAAAGTTACTAAATGTATATGTTAAGCAAAAGTACTTACTACTCTCTTTTGGACGGAAAATTGCGTAATTACTTTCTAGAGGCGACAAACCTCAACCTCTGTCGTCAGCATCCTCTAGGAGATGACGGAAAAAGACGCGAACACATTTATTAACTTTGACACACAAATCAAAGATGACAAGCAAAGTTATCGCAGGTATTAAAAAGCAAGGTAATAGTGAATATATAACAAAAAGGTACAAAAAACCTGATTGGCGCTATATACCGTAGGTTATGAAAGTTAAAAGAAAGTTATTTTCTGCGAAATATGTTAGTGAACGAGCTTATAAAATTAAGCTTTATAAAATGAGCTTTGAATCAAACAGTGTAATTCAACGCCGGTAGGGGTATTAGCCCTCGGAGTAGTTGTTTCTGTTTGTTTCCCTCTTTAACGCTGCAATATTTTTGGAAATATTGAAAGCAGATAAGTTTTCAATTTCCAATTAGTAAATATTGCTTTTTTGCATATTTTAAACTAGAGTTTCCTGCGAAAAAGCTAAAAATTTCGTTTATAAAATAGAATATCTTCTTTTCTATTTTTAGACCTACATTGCAAAATACATTTGCCAAAGATTGGTATACCATGTCCAGTATAAGAGGTCAATTTTGTGTCACTTTTATACACATTTGAGAAATCAAATCCTATATGCCTAAGAGAACTTACTGAAATCAAATTTGCCATAGCACCCGTGTCCATTTTAAACTTAAGACTATGCCCATCAATCTCAATTTCCGTCATCCATGAGTCCTCCGACACCATGTTGCATCCCGTTGAGTTCCCCATATTGCTTTGTAAAGTATTGATGTCTCTATTAATGGTACCTATGAACAAAAAAACCATCAGAACTATCCTCAACTTCACTCTGATTTATAAGGTCTACATTTCTATTTTTAAATTTAAATTTTTGTTTATTTCTACAACAAGATGAAAAGTGATTATCTCTACCACAATCATAACATCTTTTACCAAATGCAGGGCATTTTTTATATTCATGAGAAGTAGAACACTTCTGACAAACTTTCCTTTTAGTTTGAGGGGCTGTCGAATCCTGCCTTCGACACAGTTGCTGTTGTTGTCCTGAGTCTCTGATTGGGTATCTGGCCTTTCCTAATGAGCCAAATGTCTTCCCCTTGTTGCCATCTGATGTTCGAACTGCTGCAACGCCAACATCCCGCTGCATTACAAAATCAAAAAGGCGCTCCATCCCATTGTTGATCTGCTTACTCTGTTGTTTGGTGCATTCCATTGATATGCAAATTTGGATAGGCCTTTTTAAAGTCGAGACATCTTCCTGCAACACTCTTTCTCGAAGAGGTGTAGAACGCAAGCCACAAACCAACATATCCTTCACCAACGATTTTCGCAAAACATCGAACTCGCATGATAAAGACAAGTTTTTTAGATCGGTAATAAACTGCTCGATCGTTTGACCTTCAACCTGCTTCAAGGTGAAAAACTTATACCTTTCGAATGTGATGTTTTTCTTGGGATTGAAATGAAGTAGTTAATCAAAGCGGATTCCAGGACAATTTCAAGGTCACAGGAACATTCATGAGCCTCCTAGATAACGCTAGACGAGGTTGCTAGGCGTTGACCTTGAAAATCGCGCTCATGAGCTTGAAAAGTGACCTTGAAAATCAGTTGACTTTGGAACTCAGTTGACCTTGGTCCACACACGGACATTCCACCTTGACACCCATGCTAAAATTTCCGAGGTTCATGCAAAACGCCTTGACGTTTTTCACATTGGCTTGAGCGGGAAACGTGTCGCAGCAAGCCGAGCTACCTTGCCGACGAACGTGGCCTCGAAAATCGTCATTCCACGCTAGTCACTGACCTTGAACGCCGGTGTAACCTTGTCCACACACGGACATTCCACCTTGACGCCCTGCTAAAATTTCCGAGGTTCATGCAAAACGCCTTGACGTTTTTCACATTGGCTTAAGCGGGAAACGTGTCGCAGCAAGCCGAGCTACCTTGCCGACGAACGTGGCCTCGAAAATCGTCATTCCACGCGAGACCTTGTGACATAACTTTAAACGAACGCCTGGACGAGGTCATACTGTAAAATCAATCTCGAACCCGTCAGTGAGACAAACGACCATGTTCGCATCAAACGACGGATCTACGTGCTAAAATTTCCGAGGCAGTAGAATATTCATACAAAACGTCATGACGCTTTTCAAGTACAAAGTTGCAGGTTTTGCATCGTTTAGCCTTGAGCTCGCGCTAGACAAAAAATATTCATACAAAACGCCTTGTAATTCAGCGAGAGAGGAATTTCATGGCCACATGTGAGGTGAATCAATCCTTTGTCACACTCAGATAAGAAAATCAGAATTTGCTGACGCATTAGTACATGTTCACTGCTAAAGCTTTTACCTTGAGTTGAGCTTAACCATGAAAATCCTGGTAACCTTAAGCGACAGATGTGCGTAACCTTGAGCAGGCCTGCTGGCTCGATTCAGAGTATCTCATTTATTAAGAGTACTAAGCGCCAAGCAATTTTCAAGTACACCTATTTAAGGCTTCCACGTACCTACACGACCCACAAACAAAACGCGAGGTGAATCAATCCTTTGTAACACTCAGATAAGAAAATCAGAATTTGCTGACGTATTTTATACAAAAAAAAATCAATTTCAAGAATGCTTAACAATTTAGAGATATCGCCAGTTTTCCTAAAAATCGAGTTTTCTCCGCAGCAATTTGGCATATACGTTTAATCATTTGCCACCCCACTGGTGACAATTTACCTCCGATTCTCCTCTAGGGTACGATCGAAATCACTTCCTAATAGCGCTTAACCATTGCGAGATATCGTCAAAGAAACAAAAAATCGAGTTTTCTCTGTAGTAATTTGACTATCAAATACATCAGCCACCCCACTAGAGTAGTTATCCATTAATCTCTTAATAATTTCTGGCAACCTTCAAGATCAGTTTTCTTCAGTCCTATTGTTCTCCTCGCAAGCTTGAAGCGAGAGCTTCATTTTACCTTGACGGGCAGCTGGAAACCATGAAAAGCGACAAATGCGCCTCTTCTTGAGCGACTGCTGGCTCAACACCTCTCAATTATCATCCCCATTTACATCATGTTCACCTATCTAAGACTTTAATTCCTGGTTAAATATATCTAGGAAAACCAATATTACAAAGTAATAAATTAATTCGCAAAAATCGAGCGTACAAAGAAATGACTGCAGCCGCTGGCAACAAAGAGGCCGCAGTCTTTTTTCCATTCATGGTAACCAAATGTGATTTTTCATTTCATTTTGCTAAACGTGGGTTTCTGAACCTATCCTCAACAAGCCGGTCATTTTCCGTACAGGTAATAAACATAAAATCAAACATTTTTTACCGTTATACTGACAAAATCGACATGTCGTAACTTTTTTGAACTCTAAAGTGCAGTGTTATAAACGTGAGTTACCTCTACCCCGAGAGTTAACCCCGCTGTGTTTTCTCCCTATACTCGAGGCAGAGTAATTCGACTTTATAAAACCAGGTATTAAAAGAATAAAAATTGTACTCTAATGGTTATAGTATAAATTATTAGATGTAAAATATCTCATAAGTTCGTCCCACTGTACGGTAGTGAGGCATCAAACTTTTTTTTTTTTGAACCTGCCTTATTTTTATGTTTTACCGTTACAATAATAACACGACGATATCGATACATCATAACAATCGAGACATTATTGAACTATTAAAAGAATCAAAGTTTAATACGACGATAATAATTAAGTTCGAAATTTTTCCGTATGGTCATCCCACTGTGTTATTCATTCTTCAAGAGCAAACAATAGGCATCGCAATTTAAACACTAAGATAAGCAGCCTCGAGTTATGCATCGCAATTTTAACATTAAGATAAGCAGCCTCGAGCGTCGAGCGATAATATCGGAATTTGCTGACAAGTTGATAACAGGGTCAGCGGGTTAGTGGCGACCGCGACTGTACAGTATGCATTTAGTAAAGCGTTATTTTCAAGCTTATATCGTTCTTATGTGCGTTTGCTCAAACATCGTAAACAAAAGGGTATTAAGATGTATAATGTGAAAAGTGCGCAGAACAGTTTAAGGCAAAAGTGCGCAGAACAGTTTAAGGCAAAGTGTTCCGGTTGCCCAGAAAAAAAACGTGCATTAGTTGTATTAGTGATTAGCACGGGAAAAAGCAGGTTAGTTGAACTATTTTTTCTCAAATCAGTGAAACTAATTATCTATTATTTCTAGCTTCGGAAATCTAATGAAAGGTCTTGTAAAAAGTGATTGGAAATCAGCAGTACAATATCTGAAGATTCTTGTTCAAAAAAAATGTGCATGAAGTGTCCCTAATTCTGAGAAAAAATGCGTATTAGTTGTGTGTCAAAAAACTACAGGTCAGTTATTTTTTCTCAAATCTATTATTCAATTTTTATTTCTAAATAATCTTTTTTTCTAGCGAGTTTGATTCAGGAGCTACAGGAGTCTAATGACTTGTGAAAAGTGATTGGAAATCAGCAGGACATTATTGGAAGATCAATGTTCATAACTGTAAAAGAAAATTGAAGAAGCCACACCAAAAATTAAAGCAAAGAAGTACCATGGAAAATTACAGGTTAGAAGTCATATTTTTACAGGAGTCATACTAATTTATTATTTTTTCTAGAGTCAGCATTACTGCAGAAATTATGGAGGGGAGCTTGATACTGGCTGGCGGTCCAGGCTGCCGGGACGCAGTCCGCCATTGGAAAAATTTGGAAACGGGGTGGGTGGGCGGAAGGGGGGTGGACGGATGAGGGGAGACTATGTACTTTGTAAGTAAAAAAAAATTATGCCAGATTTTGACATTGAATAAAAATTGAATCAACTTTTCAGGTGGGCTTGGCCTCGTCTGAAAAATTAACCTTCTCAGATGGAATTAGCCTTGTCTGAAAAGTCAGCCTTCAGAAAATTTACTTGGCCTTGCCTGAAAATCGAAAATTGAATCAACCATGAGGGGAGACTTTGTAAGTAAAAAAAAAAAATGTCAGATCTTGACATTGAATAAAAATTGAATCAACTTTTCAGGTGGGCTTGGCCTTGTCTGAAAAATTAACCTTCTCAGATGGAATTAGCCTTGTCTGAAAAATCAGCCTTCAGAAAATTTACTTGGCCTTGCCTGAAAATCGAAAATTAGCCTTGACAGATGGTCTTGTCCTCAAAAGGCGACTGTGAAGGGAAAACCTCCAGTGAGTTTTAGTTCAGGTATTTTTTTGTTTTTGATTCTGAAAGGTCTTATTTATATCAAAGTAAACTTTTAGATATATTTTCTTAGAATTCTCATTACTTTGCACTAGTCCAGGGACGAAAACTTGCAAACCAGGCGCTTTTTTAAGTATAAAAGGATATGACTTGAGGAGACATTCATTCACTATTTTATAACAATCATGAATGTCTTAAGCGACATAATTATTAATCCCGTAAGTTTTTCGAAATTTGGATGCCATATTTTTTATTACTAAAAATATTTTACGACTTTCAGAGACAGTGTGAGGCTTTAGAAGAGGAAGAAGGGCCCTCAACCATGCAGTCCACCCCCAGGAGATCGGGAAAAGATCTCGACATTTTAAGGAGGCTGATCGAGGGCGCGGACATTTCACCCTTTGAGAGCCAGTTGGATAATAGTGAAGAACATTTTAGTGAGGTGGAGACTAGTGAAGGGGATAGTATTGGGGACTATATTAAAACTATAAGTGGTACCATTACAAAAAAGTGCAGGGAGATGAGAAAGGGAATTGAGAAATGTAGGCAGGAAAGAAGAATTCTTAGGAAACGGGACAAGGTATTAGTTGGAAGGATAGAGAAGTTGGAGAAGGAAATGAAACTAGGTGGAAAGGTTATCTCCCTAGTCTCCTCTGCACAAAAATTGTAGCTTGGACTTGTCCTCGGACGGCGACTGATAATACCCAGTAAGTTAAAAGTTTTTTGAGTATAACTTGGGATTTGTTTTTAATTATTTTACGATTTTCAGGAAAACTTCGAGACAAGAAACTTCTAAGGCTGCTCGGGGGGAGGCATGTGAGAGCCCGTTCGGGGACTTTGTGCAAGGACTTTTCAGTGAGGTGGAGACTCGGTGAAAAAGTGATTAGTGGCCCCCGTATATAGTTTGTAGTTTGTAATAAAAAATATTTTAAACTTTTTTTTTTAATTTTACTGTAAATGTAGCTTTTTTTTAATAAAATTAATTTAATACTTTTTTTTGTTTTACTGTAAATGTGAGTGACGTCGCTCATATTCAAAAATGGAGAATAAATCTTTTTTTATATTAAAATGGTTGTTTTTCTAATGACGTAATATAGCTTTAATTTAGTGTAGGAGCCATGGTCTTAATTTAGTGAACAAGGCCATGACCAAAATAATATTTAGAAACAGGCACGGTTGCGCCATCTAATGAGCAATAGTCATAGTTTAATTTTATAAACAAGGAACCTATCTTATGAGACCTGAATTTCACGCTATAGCTAAGAGGTGACAGTATCAGTTCTAATGTATTTTTTTTTAAATTGGGTTCTTCAAGCCACGGTTGCGCCATCTAATGAGCAATAGTCATAGTTTAATTTTATAAACAAGGAACCTATCTTATGAGACCTGAATTTCACGCTATAGCTAAGAGGTGACAGTATCAGTTCTAATGTATTTTTTTAAATTGGGTTCTTCAGGCTAATAGTAGTTCAATATTTTTTGAAAAAAGTATAAATAGAGACATGGTAATTAGTTTATATTTAGTGTGATGGAATCAGTCAAAGGTGAAGGGCTAGTAAATGATTTGATCGATAACTTACCCTTTGAGCTACATATTCCTACATATCAGTTTGCGGGGCCTGGCACAAAGTTAGAGAAACGCCTTGCACGGGGTGATTTAGGTATTAATAAGTTGGATAGTTATTGTCGTGATCACGACATAGCCTACCACCAGAACAAAAGCCTAACAGAACGCCATAAAGCAGATAAAATACTTGAAGAAAAAGCTTGGGAAAGGGTAAAATCTACGGACGCTAAGCTTGGAGAAAAGGCAGCCGCGTGGCTGGTTACCACGGCAATGAAGGCAAAACAAAAACTTGGTATGGGTTTGAAAAAGAAACCGGTTTCATTTGGACAAGGAGTGGTCAAAAAAATAGCGAAAAAGCTAAAATCTTTTGACAACGTCCAATTAAATGACAAAAAGAACTTAAGAAAGGCTTCCTTGACGGCACTAAAAGCCGCAAAAATGGTTTTGAAAAAAGTGGGAGGGAAAAAAAATGTTAGAGTTCCTCGAATAATTCCAATTAAAACGGGCGGATTTTTGCCATTACTACCTATCCTGGCGGCTCTGAGCAGTTTAGGAGCTGCAGCAGGAGGAGCCTCTGCGATCGCAAAGACACCAAGAATTGTTATTGACACCAAGAATGCTAAGAAAACGATGGAAGAACAAAAACGCCACAACAAGGCTATGGAAGCCATTGGAAAGACAGGATCGGGATTATACCTAAGGAAAAATGCGCGTGGTGGTTTCGGACTATTTCTAAAGAAGCAAAAAAACTTCCAATAAGGTTACCCAATCGGGCGTTGACAGACAACGAATTGTTACATTACGCAAAAATTTTAAAAATTCCCTATTTTAAAGGAGTCTTTATGCGCGATACTCTCCACGGTAAAGTGCGCAGGAATGAGGCATTCATTTTAAATTTAGACGTTGCGCGTAATGCTGGCACACATTGGGTAGCCTTGAAGAAAAGAGGGAATAAAGCAGAATATTACGACTCCTTTGGTGGTCTAAAACCTCCTCAAGAGCTAGTATCTTACTTGGGTAAAAATGTTACGATTTTCTATAATAATGATGCTTTCCAAAATTTTAATCAATCAAATTGTGGTAGTTTATGCCTTCAATTTCTCTATAAAAGGTGGGGGGAGTCTTAGGTTGATGACACTATGTCAGTGATATTCACCCTGCATGGAACCACATCCAGCTTATCCGTAGACTTTAGTAACCCTATAGTTTTGGATTCGGAAAGTGACTACGCTTTAGCCTTGCTAAGTTTCCATTCGTACAACAGTGTACCGAATATCGAAGAAGGAGAAAACAAATTTCATTATATTGACGAAGAGCAGAACAGAAAAACCATAGTGATACCGACAGGAGCTTACGAAATACGAGCTATTGACGAATACCTCCAAAAGAATTTTAATCAAAAGGATATTTCATTAAAAGCCAATAACAATACACTAAGGTGTGAACTATATAGCGAAAAGTACACTATCGATTTTGTGTCCGACGAGTCTATAGGACAACTCTTGGGATTTTCAAAACGTCTATTACCACCTGGGGAGGTGCACGTCTCCGATTTACCCGTTAACATCGTTAAAGTTAGAACTATTCACATCGATTGTAACATCACGTCTGGAGCTTATTATAAGGACCAACCCACTCACACCATCTACGAGTTTCCTATAACTGTAGATCCAGGCTACGCTATTGATCAAATCCCTCGAAATTTGATTTACATTCCTATCTCCAAGCGAGAAATCCATAATATCACTTTGAATATTCTCGATCAGAACTTCAACGTCATTAATTTTAGAGGAGAGGAAATTATCGTGCGATTGGAGCTCAAACGTTTACCCTAAAATGGTGCTAGTTTTTTCCGACACATACGAACCTTATAAAAGGGAAGCGCCTGTACATAGCAAGTCATTAGCAAAGAGGCGACGAAGGTGTGCAACAGGTCACCAAAAATTCGCTCTCCGACCAGAAAATCAACAGTTTTTGACATCACTGGGATATCATGTTGTCACCCCAAGTGTTCAATATCCATCGGACACCAACCGTGGATGATTCGATCCAGCGTGTAGAAAAACGAACATACTACCCTTTCGTTAAGTCCTTTAGGAATAATGACATTGTGGAAATATCTGTTAATCAGGGGGACGCGTGGCTCTTAATGTATGATGCTGCTATATTTATGAAAGGAAAAATAGATCCAGGTACATGTCAACTGAGCAATAATGCTGCAGCCTTTCTTTTTGACTCTGTGTCCTACGAACTAGATGGTAAAGAACTTGAATCAGTTAGAAATCCGGGAATCGTGAGCACCATCCGAGCATACTTGTGTTATAATTCCAACGAGGCTTTGAGTACTATGAGCTGGACAGGTACACCTTTCACTCCCAATTCTGATGGGACATTCAATGTTCGAATTCCTCTGAAACATTTGTTTGGAATATTTAATGATTATCAGTTGGCAATTTGTGGAAAACAAACCCTACGTTTGGTACGTGCTCGAAACGACAACAATGCGTTGCACTTAAAGGCAGCCACAGATAAGGCTACGATTTCTATATCAAATATAGAACTGAAGGTGAAGCACATACAACCAAATGATCTAATTAGACTAAATCTTCTGCAATCCATCAAAAATGATCAGCCCATAAATATCGCCTTTCGAAAATGGGAGCTGCATGAACTTCCAAGCCTCATGGCAAACAGAAGAGAAATTTGGTCCAGCAAAACAACCTCGTTTGTTTCTAGCCCTCGATATGTTATAGTTGGATTTCAAACTGGACGCAACGAAGATCCCTTAAAGGATCCCACAATGTTCGATCATATTGACATATCGGACGTTAGATTAATACTCAACGGAGAGTATTTTCCGTTTGAGCGTTTCCGATCCAATTTTGGTGACAATAACTACATTGAAGCCTATCATAATTACGTTGATTTTTACCAAAGTTACATGAACAAAAAAGAGAGTCATCCTATGATTGTTTATAAAAATTTTAAGAATAGTGCAGCTTTGTTCGTTATCGACTGCTCCCGACGTAATGAATCCCTAAAGTCATCCATGATTGACATTAAATTAGACATTGAGACGCACAAACCGTTCCCCCCATCTACGCGAGCTTTTTGCGTCATCATTCACGACTGCAGCCTTGAATACTTCCCACTCAGCGAAACGATTCGGGATGTAATATAAAAGACGGCGCTCTGCCTCACAAATGCATATTTCAAGATGAAGGTAGCAGTAGTAGATATCCAAGGGTTCATAGAAAGTGGGGTTTTCAAACCAAAAGAAGTGGCGGTAAAAACAAATCGAGGTGTAGTTGCACACGTTATGGTGAAGCCAGATAAGCCATTTGCCTATCTTACCAAAGATGAAAAGACACAAGTGGATTACTTGGAACGTTTTCATCATGGTCTAAGCTACTCGGATGGACAGATGGACAGTGGTGCAGCGAGGCGGATGCTCAGAAATATCCTACGAAATGTGAATGTGGTCTACGTAAAGGGGCAGCAGAAAAAGCAGTTTTTAAATTCAGTGTTTCCTGACGTTGCGGTAGTGAATTTGGAAACGGCTAAGAATGTGCCCAACTTTTCGAAAGTGACAAGAAACTCCTGCCAGTACCATGCTCCTTGGATGGATAAATATATGTGTAGTTTAGATAATTGTAAAAAAATTTATAGCTATTTAGAGAACAATACGTTATTGTAATTAGAAATTTGAATAAAAACAGATAAACGAATTTATATGTGTTTTACTACTTAAAATAGGAAATGAAACAAAAACATATTTTTACACAAGTTTATTCAATTAACAAAAACTACATATTTGTAAATCCTTGATCAGCCCAAAAATTTTTATTCCAATTTAATCGAATTAATTCTAGTAAATGGCGATGTAGCCAGAAAAGTTCTACTTCGATTTCTTCTATTTTGGCAAATCGGAGGGCCATAACGTTGGCAGCTTGATAAGTCAAAGATGCGGGTGTCCAAATCTTCAAGTCATGCTCGAAAACGGGGGTACAGGGACCCGCAATTTCTTGATAATTCTTTCCCATTTTGTTTTGACTAAAAAGTAGAGCAGGACTTTCATTCGATGATATTAGCTTCTTTTAGTTCGTTTATGATTGCAACGATTTCGTTCTGATGAGAAGTGTTACCAGCGTGGGTCGAAGCTACTAGCAATTTCAATCTGTCGACCAGCTCATCAGCGTCGTCCCAATACACGTAATCTATTGGACGAGTGCTGTAACGTAGTTTTAACCCATGACCAATATTGGGTATAGACGCGAGACTGTATGTTCTTCTTTTTTCCTCTTTACTTGTCATTAGAGGTTTTATGACAAATTTGTATTTAGGTCGTGTTGACCCCTTTGCTTTTCCTATGGAATTCAGATGGACACCGGTTAGTTCCAAGAGCTTCTTGTAATGCTCCAAATCACTCTTCGTCCTCTTGTCCGAATCGTTAAGAAAAATTAAATCGTAGAGTCCCGCAGTGCCGAGGAGACGCTCTTTACCATCCACGATGACGTCTCCAGTGTTTTTATCAAAATCGATGGTTTTCTTTCCCAAGATCCATTTTGAGTGTAGACTATCGTATACCGGCCCGTAAACGGTATCGATATCAGGAGCTTTAGCATGATGTAACAAAACATAGTTTCGAGCTATTTCGGGATATGCCTCCAAATAGGCTTCCGCCACGGATGTGGGATACTTTGTCAGATCATCCTCAAATACGTTATCTTCAATGTCCGAGACCGAGCTAAGATTTTCATAAACCGTTTCTCGAGCTTGATTGACACTCTCTAGCAATCGGTTAAGTTTTTGCCTCCTTCTTTGCTCTCTCACCGCCTCAGGAGTGGGTTTGCTTTCAGGGTGACTGTCAGCAGGGGCGTCATTTTTTTTTTCATCTCACGTTCACTACCTTTTGGTTTCTGCTTTTCTGTAGGCAGATTTTTGATTTTCTCAATAGATGTGGTCACGGGTTTGAAGAACTTCTCCAGCTGTTTGTTTTCTTCTGCTCTTCCCAATTTCAAGGCCTTATATTTTATTTTAATTGAGAGCGCCAAGTCACTGATTTTTTTAGCGCGAGCTGCTTTTTGAATTTCATCCTCCGTG
The DNA here is from genome assembly GCA_951812265.1 of Taphrorychus bicolor. Lineage (NCBI taxonomy): Eukaryota > Metazoa > Arthropoda > Insecta > Coleoptera > Curculionidae > Taphrorychus > Taphrorychus bicolor. Next base: position 3,182,730 of record OX638298.1, read on the forward strand.
GTCAAAGGCATGATACTAATAATGAATGGTTGAATGATTCACAGCTTTATATATTGATCGAAACCCTTTCGATAGCGTCCTTCATTCAAAGTGAAATCTTTTACGATGATCGTACTTGTCTTTCCAATACTTGTCTTTCCAACACTCGCAGCACAATTTCTTAAACGCATTATAATCGGAAAAATCGGACGAACAGTGTTCCTCATATACATGCCGGAGGTTAACGTCGTCTTGTTTGAAGAGTACGATGCAATTACAATTGTCTCGAATCATTTGTTTTGGAACTTTCGTGTACGTTTGGCAAAGATATGCCACATCGATGTTTTTATGTCTTCCCATCGCATAAAACTGTCTAATTTTGCTTTGATTTTCTAATGAAATGTCGTCAAAGATAAACACGCTATTTTCTCGTGCCTTTGACAGATCTATGACCTCCTCATTCTCCTTAAATGTGTAATATTTTACGCACTTCACCTTGTCAAGTACTTCCTGTAACAACTCGTATTTTGGCTGGTAAAGGGACATGCTATAAACATAAATGTTCTCAAATTTCAATCCATTTTCGTTGAACACCAAACTGAGCATTAGCATTGGTTTTTCCGCATCCGCTCGGGCCGCAGAAAAGAGCTCGAAAAGAATGTGGTAGCAGGGTACCATGTTTGGATTTGTTTTTCCCTTGTGAAACGTCTAAGTTTTCAATGGGAAGCGTTGTACGTTGTTGTTCGAAACGCATTTCACTTCTTTCTCTATGGTAAAAGAAAACATGTCTACTATTTATACCTTTTTATTGAAATCTAGACACATATATTCTATTCCTATGTTGATCACTTAACACGTGACACAATAGTTGCTCGCTTAACATAATTCTGCGTTCAAATCTGATTCTATCTAATACGCCAGCGGCATAGTAATTCTTTCTGGCAGATCTATATGCAAAATTCCACACAACCATAACATGAACTACGTTAGCATCGCTGTTAAATGTCACTCTCTTCATGGCAGATAGACTTTTACAAATTCCTCTATATTCTCTCTACACACGGGACACCGTTCCATTAACTCGACACAAGCCACACATGTACAGATATGTCGACAGGGTAGCAGCAAAATCCCTAGATTATTAGTATAACATATTTTACACAAAATACTATTTTCCGTTGGTTGCACGGCTTCATTAGAAGATTGAAAATTTATGATGTTGGTGTCCTTTAGGTCTGATGCGACGACGACGGATTTCGGCTTTACTAAAGCATGTTGCAAAACAAAGGGACAACTTGGCATCAAATCTCTGTGTTCTTGTAGGGGGTCGTCGTCGTATTTCCATCTATATCCCCGTACGAAACAATATGGACACACCACTATGTCATCAACTGTTGTATAGTAGAATCCCGCTTCGGCTAGACGTTGTGCGGAAATTGTGGGATATGGCCATATTTCAAACGATTTAAGTCTATTGCTTAATATCTTGTAATCTAAAGAAACCTCGTCGTCCATCGCAAGTGTGAAAACTAACAGTGCAAAACTTTAACCGTATTTGACCGACTCCTGAAAGGGAGGGAGGTATAAATAAATTCTCACTACAGTCGGCATTTATTCATATGTCAGCAATGGCAGAGGAAGCAATGTTGAGTGATCAAATAGTGAAGCGTGCTTTTAAGTTGATTAAAGAATCTAAAAGTCTGCAAACGATAGAACATTGGAATAAGATACTTAAAGGGCATATAAGATTATTTAGAAAAGGTGTCAAAAATGGAGGCGATAGTGGATCGTTAAGAAAGTTTGAAAATAATTTGAGACATTTATATCGCTTAAAGACTTATCTAGATGTACTAAAGAAGGAGAGAATAACTGGTGGCGGCCTCATCAACAAGAAAAAGAAACGAAGTAGACGAGTGAAATGGAAGGATGGAAATTCAGCTTTTCAGAGTAGAATTCGTACGGCTTCTATTATAAATCTAAAACACATCGATGTAAATCAATTTTTCCAAGACGCTTATTTTCTTTTCTACCTTAGAATAAAGAACATTTTGAAAATCAACGCTACCATTAAAGTGAATACGACTTTTTGTGGTGAGTTTGTCAAGAAAGCCGGTGATAGTGAAATATTCAACTTTAAATATTTCAATACACAAAACAATGTTATTGATAGAGGCACTAACCTACAAGACTGGTTTCAAAGCAGTGTGGTACAGACCATTATGACAGATTTGGAAGAATTCGAAGAGAAATTATCCGGTTGGGCATTACATCGTATTTTGAGTTTAGATGTGAACATTAATAAATTGCAAATCGGTAATGGAGCCTCGTCTTATATCGAGCTCCCGCCTGAAATTAAACGGAAAGGGGCGTGTGTGAACGTACAAAATACGGATGAAGCATGCTTCTTCTGGTCTATCGTTTCAGCTTTTTACCCACCTTCTTCTCATCAGAAACTTAATCGAACCACTTCTTATCCTCATTATACTGAAGTGTTGAACATACAGGACTTGGAATTACCTGTAACATTGAACCAGATCAAGAAATTTGAGAGAAACAATAACATTTCTGTCAATGTTTTCATTTTAGAGCTGGTCTCGAAGGAACATGATCCAGCCAAATATATGGTCACCCCTGCACGTCTAACTTCAAAGAAATTGCAAAAACATGTGAATCTACTGCTGATTCAAAACGAATACTACCCTCAGTTACGCGATTACGATCCGATACCCGATGAACCGTCCACTGAAATTAAATATCATTATTGTTGGATTAAAAATCTCTCACGTCTAATTTCAAAACAAATAGGTAAACATAAAAGTTCAGTATTCGTGTGCGATCGATGTCTGAATTATTTTCTCTCTCAATCAAAGCTAGATGAACACATCACATTCTGTGAAGATAGGAATAATTGTAAAGTATCGTTTCCGGATGAGAAGTATATTGAATTCAAAAATTACTATCATAAAGAATTCACATCGTTTACTCTCTATTGTGACATTGAGTCATTACTAAGACCGTACAGTGATGCTAAAAAAACATCTCACACCGCAAAATATCAAAAACATGACGCCTTCAGTGTAGGATATTATATGAAATGCTCATTCGATAACACCCTTTCATTTTATCGAAGCTATATGGGTGAGGATTGTATGTTGTGGTTTGCAAATGAATTAGCTGAGATGGGGAAGTTTGTATCATCGAAATTGAAACATGTTGAACCAATGAATGAAACTATCTCTTTAAAAAATGCCTCCGACATATGTCACATTTGTGAGCAGCGATTTACATCTACTGACGTTATTGTGCGTGATCACTGTCATTTGAGTGGTAACTTTCGAGGATATGCACATCAACAATGTAACTTAAACTATCAAAATTCCTTTATGATACCGATACTATTTCATAATCTCACCGGATATGACAGTCATTTCATCATTAAGGAATTAGCAAAACAAAATAACGTCAGTCTCCTTCCGCTTAACTGTGAAAAAAATATAAGTTTCACTGTTTTCGATAATGACACCTCAATTAAATTCCGTTTCATTGATTCGTTTAAATTTCTAGGTTTCTCGTTGGACACGCTCGCCACATCGCTTAAATTGGAAGATTTCGAAAATACCAAAAATGAATTCCAACATCTATCGCCGGAAATTTTCAAATTATTGACGAGGAAGGGAGTCTTTTGCTATGACTATATTGATTCCTTTAAAAAATTAAATGAAACATCTTTGCCCACAATAGATAAATTTTATAATAAATTAAACGAAACGGATATTGAAGAAGATGATTATCTACACGCCAAAACAGTCTAGGAGAAATTCAACATAAAAACCTTGGGAGAATATTCTTCTCTATACCTCCACACAGATATCATGCTACTGTGTGATATTATGGAACATTTTCGAAAAACATGTCACAAAAATTATGGTTTAGATCCTCTTTGGTATTTTACATTGCCAGGGTATAGCTGGGACGCAATGCTTAATCATACAAGATGTTAACTTGAAACGTTTCAAGATGTGGACATTTTAATGTTTTTCGAAAAGTCCATAAGAGTTGGAATTAGTCAATGTTGTCATCGATTTTCACAAGCTAATAACAAATACATGGGGGAAAGGTTTGATCCAAGTGAAATATCGAAGTATCTTCTTTATTTTGATGTTAATAACTTATACGGATGGGCAATGTGTGAATATCTTCCTTACGGTTGTTTTGAGTGGGTTGATAACAATATCGATGTAACCAAAATCTCCGATACTAATGATCATGGATATATTTTAGAAGTTGATTTGGCATACCCTGAATCACTTCATGATCGTCACAGGGATTTACCTTTTGCGGCTGAGATGCGTGTACCTCCCGGCTCGAAGCTACCTAAGCTCATCACCACACTGTATCCAAAAGAAAATTATGTGTTACATTATAGATCGCTCAAGCAGGCCCTACAAAATGGTTTAGATTTAACGAAAATACACAGAGTGTTAAAATTCAAACAGAGCCCCTGGCTTGCCTCTTACATTCAATTTAATACCCACTTGAGGGCGACCACAAAATTAGATTTTGAAAAAACCATAATGAAACTCATGAATAACGCTATTTACGGTAAGACAATGGAGAATATTAGGAAACATAGAATTGTTAAATTATTGCGGAAATGGAACGGTAGATACGGTGCTAAAAATTTTATAGCATCTCCTCAATTTAGAAGCAGAACGATCTTTGATGAAAATCTAATTAGTATCGAACTCAATAAAACCAATATAATTTTCAATAAACCTCTCTATATTGGTGCTGCCATTCTTGACATTTCTAAAACTTGCGTTTACGAATTCCACTATAATTTCATGCTGGAAAAATTTCCAGTAGACCAGTGCAAGCTCCTCTACACGGACACCGACAGCCTATTGTATGAAGTTTCTTGTGAAGACGTATACGAACAAATAATCAAAAAATATTTACATCGCTTCGATACAAGTGATTATCCAGTTGATAATCAATATGGAATACCTCTCACGAACAAGAAGATTCCCGGCTTGATGAAAGACGAACTGAATGGACGTATCCTTACAAACTTTGTCGGAATCCGATCAAAACAATACACGTTTATGTCAGAGGATGGAAAATGCACGAAGAAATCGAAAGGGATCCGAAAGAATGCCTTGAATAAGCATATAACTTTTCAGGATTACGTGGAATGCTTGTTCAAGCAAGCGGAAAAACCAGTAGTTCAACGTACCATCCGATCCTTTGCCCACAATGTTTTCAGCATTGAACAGGAGAAAATTGCCCTGAACCCTTTCGATGATAAACGGTATCTTGTAAATAATATTGAAATCCTTCCATGGGGTCATAAAGATATTATAGCTATGGATGTTGAATAAAAGATTGTGTTTGTAATATGGTGTTTTATTTACCTTCTCATCACATTTTTCACAGGAAATTATCTTTTAAGATACAAGTCCATGAGAAAAAAGTCCTTATTCAAACTTATAAGTTCTAAAAGAAAATACGTTTCTATACTAGTGCAAACATCACACATTGCTAAGGCAGTATCGAGGTCATCTAACATGTAATTACTCTTCTCTAGAATTTCATTTACGCGCACCACAAACTTATCATAAAAATCAGAAAAATTACACTTGAGCAGTACGTTAATTTTTATTGATATGCGTCTATCAAGGACTAACAAGTCAAAGACATCAAATTCATTTAAATATAAACGTCCATCGTCCTTGGCTAGTACAACGAACTGAAGGGAGGCGTCGCTTGAAGCCACTGTGTATAGCTTGATATTGCGACCAATTTCCACAGATCTTGAAGTGCCGTCTCGAAAAGTTTCCTCCATGCAATTTAATTCTTTAACTACTTGTGTCCAGTCCTTGCAATTCATTGTAAGACTCGTACCAGCATCATTCTCAATAATAACCGTAGGCTTAAAATATTGTTCGACTTTTAGTCCACAATTAACAGTCAAACATTGGCTCTGTGTTTTTCAGCTTGTTTTTAGTAACATGGTCATGTTGATCGTCACAAAACGTTTGAAGAATCAATCCAGGAGTCATGGCTTTTATCGAGCCCCAACCAACGCACCAGCCCTTTTTTCCCTTTTCTGCGCAATACCTTTTCGACTAAGTAGACGTCAGGATTCACAGTTTTCTGTAATTCTTCAGCATAAAATCCGCCCTGAATAGGTCTTCCTGTCATATCTTCCAGCAAATACGTGGGTGGGTTGGTAATTTGAACTTTAACTATTTTAAACAGCTCCGTTGTCCAGTTGGGTGTGTATCCCTTCTCAAAAATATGTTTTGCCTTACTGATACGAACAATATCTCCTACATTGAATCGTTGACCTTGGAAAACTTTTATGTTACTATAAATTTTCTTTACACGTTCCTCATTGCTTGAATTCACATCTTTGGGTTTCATTCCAATGATCCTATGTTTGGTGTTATTATACTCGTCCACTATCTCGGGCAAGACATTGATCCACTTGTGGTTTCCATTTAGACTAAACGTTCTAAAGAGGCGCTCTTTTAGGGTGCGAATTACTCGTTCGACAATTGCAGCCTTTTTACAACTGAACGTACTGTAATGATTGATGTTATGCGTTACCATTAATTTCTTAAAATGGACGTTATAGAATTCCTTTCCAAGATCAGTTTGCAGATTTTTAGGGAGATTATTAGAGGAACTTTCAAGAATATCTGCAAACGCTTTTGTTACCTCCTCTCCTGTTTTTGTCTTCAATGGACGACACCATATAAATTTGGAAAAACAGTTAATGACTACCAAAATGTACTTATAGTTTCGATTAGATCCTGCATATTGATTTAACTGTCCAAGATCTGCCTGCCATAAATCATCTAACCCTTTAAGAATAGTACGTCGTCGGCGGAAATTTATTCGGATAGGTCTATGTAACTCTCTCACTAACTGAATTTTTTCCTTAGAATGATTCATTCTTTAGGAATCTCATTTGATCTATTATCTTCTGCTTTCAGCTCTTTCTCCACCGACAAGAGACGTTGGTCAATGCCGACCAAAATACCATTTAACGTCTTATATACCCTATTTAGTTCTTTCCTGATTATACCAATTTCATGATCTACATACTCCTTATTGGCTGCGTCTGTATCACTGTCAGGGAAACCAACGTTCAATAGCTTACGATTTTTTAAGTCGTTAATAGGAATGAAGAGCTGTGAACTAGAGCCACTGACTGATGAGGAGTGTCCGAACTTATTGAGCGGCATAGTCTTAACAGTTAGAAGGTCAGTCGATAACTAAAACAAAATTTCAATCAAAATTTATTCTTTTCATATCTCTACACAGTTCATACAACAAAATATCTTTCTTTAATTTTTTAATACATTTTAAAAACCTATCTAATTTCTGTTGATAAGTTTTCGTCATCGGAGTCCTCCTCGATGGCTTCATTCGACCAAGAATTCAATGTTTGTGGTGCGGCCTACAGCTCCCCGACTTTGCAGAAAATATTTAACTTCCCTTTCACTAATCTTTCGATTAATGTCTGCAATTCGTTCGGGAGTAAACTTGACTGTAAATCTTTGTGGCAAAATGGTCTTGCACTCACTAAATTCGACGACAATTTTCGAACCAAACTGCGTTTCTACAGTGTCAATGGACAAAATTTCAAATTTTTGTCCGACCGGAAGCGACCGCACGTTTTCAAACTGTTTCACGTAAAGCTCTTTGTTCAAATCATTAATGAATGAAGACATCTTTGCGACTATGAATTTACAGCTCGGCTACTACTTATATAGCACTTGAGGTGGGGGGGTGAGCAAGCTCTCAAGGTTAAGACGCCGGCACATAGGCGCTCAAGGTTACGCACATCTATCATCAGTGAACGGCTCAAGGTTACCTTTAGCGCGGATCTGTCAAGGATGTTTGTTGCGATTTTCGAGATCTCCCTCAAGCGCTCGTCAGAGCCTCTCAAGGTGACACCGGCGTTCAAGGTCAGTGACTAGCGTGGACTGACGATTTTCGAGGCCACGTTCGTCGGCAAGGTAGCTCGGCTTGCTGCGGCACGTTTCCCGCTCAAGCCAATGTGAAAAACGTCAAGGCGTTTTGCATGAACCTCGGAAATTTTAGCATGGGTGTCAAGGTGGAATGTCCGTGTGTGGACCAAGGTCAACTGAGTTCCAAGGTCAACTGATTTTCAAGGTCACTTTTCAAGGTCATGAGCGCGATTTTCAAGGTCAACGCCTAGCAGCCTCGTCTAGCGTTATCTAGGAGGCTCATGAATGTTCCTGTGACCTTGAAATTGTCCTGGAATCCGCTTTGATTAACTACTAAATGATGATCAAATTTGGCCTCAAGCGTCGCTAATGTTTCTTCCTCGTTCTCCCATCAGAATGTATTGTATATTCGGATACCCTCTTCACCAATAAATGTTACAAGTTGAGCACATTTCATTGACTCACCCTTTTTATCGATTTCCGTGGCTTTCAGATATGTGTTAAAACTCTGTTTCCAAAACTTCCATGCCTCGGCGAGATTTCCGGACATTTGCATTGGAGGAATACCTCTATACTCCATTATAACAATATATCTCCAAGCCGTTATTGGTCACGTTCCTAGCTGCGCCATGTATTATTTATACGGGGTGTTCATTATAAAACTTCATCTAGTTGGCTGTGAAATGTCAAAAGAAAAGGATGGAAAAACAAAAGTCAATTTATTTTGATTATGTCATCCTTTTCTGTCAAAATTTCATAGCCTGCTAGATGAAATTTTATAATGAACACCCCGTATATCGGGATGGGAGAAGGTCAGGTGTAAATCAAACAGCTGAATGATCGGAACTGGTTGGCATGGCTTTATTGTAAAGCAATAACCGTGCCGGCGCGTCCAATCGTGTGCAGTGTTGCCGACGCTATCCTAACATCCTTACAGACCCTTGTTGTTGCCCAAACTCCATGGTGTTATTTTTCAATATTTTCTAGTATCCTATCATCCTGTAGGTTGTGGATATACCTAAATGTTCTATATACCTGCAGTGCTATTGAACCTTTAATTGATACATAGAAGAAAAATATTGTAAGCATGACATGCTCTATAGGGTCTACAGAAGAAATTACTTTGTGCTGTTTATTCATCAGAATGCCTAAAGCATAAGAATATGGTTTTACTTAGGAATGAGCTTCGGAATAACCTACATACATTATTATTTAAACATACAACCATTTAAACTGAAAGATAGCTTAATCCTTAGGTAAGCATTAAGCACTATTTGTTTAATAATCCCATTTTTTGATTAATGCGTAAAAAACAATTATCTTATTATTTCCGAGATTCTTTCATTCTTACACGTTATTCTTTATTCTCATGAATAAACCCACCATTTATAGCTAAAAAAAATAAATCAATGTTTTTTCTCTCCACATATTGTGACACTATTTCTGATCTCTATCTAAAGCTCTCATCATGTAAGGCTCGGAAAACCATCAGTACCCAACAGTTAAATTTAACTGGTAATTTTAAATTTAGAAGAAAAATAAAAATTAGTTTTGCATAAAGAATAATGTTGCGAACTCAGGGTTCAATAATTCCAGTGTAACAATTTAACATGAAAACACTATTTATTTGTCTCACAAATACACACAGGTACAATTCGCCTACTAAATAACTCACTACTTAAAACACTTTATAGCCTTCTATTATCGCTTCGTACTTTAGCTTACTTATAGCTCGCTTAAAATAAGACTACCACTACCGCGCGGTCGCGTTCTCCTTTTATACACAATCCTAAAATTACAGAAACATCTAGAATATTTTAGAAAAATAATTAATACGAGACACATAAAAAAAAGGTCGTAAACAACTACGTTCTAAGTAAACAGAGCAATAAATCAATCACTCGTGACGACATGCTAAACGCCGAGACGCGAAGATTCTACCTCCTTCGCCCGGAGCGTAACGGTCACCGTAACAATAATTTCTAATTACCTGGACTTAAAATAGTGGAGGCAGCATATTTTTTCAACTTTTTCTTTCCCAGGTCTTCTGCCATAAAGTGCCATTCGCATATGAACAGGCTCCAGATGATGAAGTCAATTTCTCCTGGATGCATAACCCCACAGCCAACACAAAAATCTATGCAAGATTTCTTAACGACTGGATCCTATAGAAATCTGAAACGATTTTTAAAAAATGATTAGCTACCTCCAATTCTATTAAATAACTCTTATGACAAGCTTCAACACTTCTTAAATTATAATCCTCCTCATCATTTCCTGGGTTGGAATCCATTATTGGCCTTATCACAAAGTTTATGGTAGTTGGTAGTATATTACCTACACCAACAAAATTTTGGTATAGGTAAACACAGTCTACAGCATTAATAAAAGTAAATGATTACAAGAAAATAATATTTGGCTAGCCAGTCTCTGATTCAATAGATTACATATAAAACTTTCTGTCTTTGAACAAGCAAGTTGATTATCTTTAAGTAAAAATAAAAATAGGTAGTACTTCATATCATATAAGTAGCTACCTAAATACCTAACTAACTACTTTTCCGATACTCATTCAACTAGATACATATGAGAGAAAATCCCATTTTCTCTCATATTTATTTTATAAAAACGGACTTTTTAATGAAGTGCAAAAATGCTAATGATGTTGCTATAGGACGGCATCTATTTAATTGTGAAGATTTCTTCCAAAGCCTTTAGTTACGCAATATTGCCAATAAAAATGTTATCCCTTAGTTATCCACATACAAATCTACAAGTATAAAAAAAAGTAAATACATACTACACCTACTCACCCCAAGAAAACTCCATCCACTGGAGGTTTTTCAGCATCTCACACTATGCATTGCACATTTATAATTTTGTTCTTCTTGGCATCCACGTTTTTTTTATGGAAATTTGGGCTTGTTAATAATTGCAAATAGAATAATGTTGAAAGGTTCCGGAATCTTCAAGTTTCAAGTTTAAAGTAATCATTTAACAGAACAGCAGAAAAAAAGCAAAATAGTACAGCAATAAACTGAAAGGCTATTGAAATAATTTAAATTTGAAATTAAAACAACACCAACACAAACTAAAGCTGCTAAAAAGCCAAAATTTACAACCAAAATTGTAATTTTTAGTGATTTTTTTTGGATGCTTACGACTTACAATTTTATAAATTGTACGATGATCAGGAAAAAGGTTCTATACTAACACCAAGCTCTTTTGCATTTTGCGGCACGAAAATTATGACGATGTTGATTGGCCGAGAAATTCCTTTAGCCAACGTTGATTGGCTCGACGTCGGCAAAAATGAAGCTTAACTGCCTAGAGGACGCATGCGCATTAGTTAGCAACCGGGCTGATCTCCGGGTTCCAAGCTACATTTTTGAGGCCTTGACTACTTCTATATTCAATTGTTTGCTATTTCTATTTGAGTAATTCACGACGTGCTTCAAAATAACAAATGACAAATGCATTTCATAGGTGGCTAGATGAAATTTTATAATGAACACCCCGTACTTCAGAAAGTTATTTAAAGTATATTTTTTTAAGTATTTAAACAGTAGCCACAATACACATTACATTTATGAGATTCATGTTTTTTTTTCCATGTTTATGATGTAACTTAATTTTCAAACGGATAATAAATTCAAATTTTGTTAAATTAAAATTTTGTATGTGTAAATTAAAAGATTGATGAAGATGGCAGGTGACATATAAAAGATGAAGTTTGTTGACGTTTTTTTAAGACAGTGATGCCAAGTAATTTCTTGAAAGTCTTCGATTATTGTAACTTAAAATTTATTTTTTCTTGTCAGAAAAACTTTGGTTAGTTCAGGTTAGGCCTGGTCAGTTCAGGTTGGTCCTGTTCCTGTTTCCAGTTACATTTTTTACTTTTATGTTAGGTTAGCTCAGGTTAGTTCAGTTCTACTCTTTAGGTCGTGTTAAACGTTCTAAAAAAGGGCCCGTGATGGCCCAAATTTTTTTTTATTTTTAGACCAGGTTAACTTCCGTTAGTTCAAGTTAACCCAGTTCTAGTTTTCCTGGTTAGGTTAGTTCAGTTACACTTTTTACGTTTAGAATAGGTTAGTTCAGTTCTACTCTTTATGTTAAGAGTACAGACCAATACAAAAACCGGGCCCGTGACAGGCTAACTTTCGGCTAGTTCAGGTTAGGTCTGGTTAGTCCAGTTCTAGTTTTTTCTGGTTAGGTTAGTTTGGTTACACTTTTTAGGTTTAGGTTAGTTTTTGCGTTTAGGTTAGCTAAGATTAGAGAATTATAAGAAATCACGATTCGTTTTCGCAATTCGATTGGTCGCATTGCGTTTATGTGCATAACACATAAACGTTAGGTGTTAAATTACTAATCCTTTCAATTTTTCCTAATATTAGTTATGTATTTCTTTTTTATTTTGTTTCTAGATGCGACCACATAATTGCACTTAGGGCGACTTTTACAAGTTCAAGTAAAGCTTCACATTGAAGATAAAACTCCAGATATAACCTACTACATTGCATTGTTTATATGTCAGGTAAACAATGCAATGTACGTCAAGTCTGGTGTTTTATCTTCAATCTGAAGTTTTACTTGAACTTGTAAAAATCGCCCTTAGTGATAAACTCCGACGTTTAGCATCGCTGTAAATATATTATTTTTTAACCCAATGCACTTTAACCAAACGAGTGTTTTCGCATCAAAGTCGTTGTTCATTTTAATTTTTTTTTTTTTGGTTTCTCATCCAAGAATTTTTTTATTTTAATTTGTTTAACTTAAATCTTGAAAATCGAGAGGACATAAACTTTACAAGCACCTGTTAGTTGGTATCTATCGCAACGTGTCCCAAAACAGCAACTTCAACAGCTTCGTTCATAGTTGGTCTTCCTGGTTGATGTTTTTTGTTTGCCACTGATCTAGTTTCCATAACTTGTCGCATCAATTTTAAAACATATTGATGGATGACCAACGAATTTATTAAGATTAATTTCGTTGAAAGCGCGCAGTCGTTATTTTTGAAATAAAAATGTACAATCTGTTGAGATTTAATCGAAACCTGGGTAATGAGTTAAGGAAAAATAATAAACGATGTTGCTTTGCTGTGATCTTAACATGAACTAACTTCTTTATTTAATAATGTTCCCTGTTAAAAATGTCAGATAGAAAAGTATAGAAAACATAATGTTTGCAAATTGGATCCATAAGGACGAACCAGTATAAATATGGACATTTTCTTTTCATATAAAGCCCCCTGAAGGAATTAATAAGGATTAATAAGAAATACATATGACATAGTTTTTTATAAGGGATTCCTTTACTAAATCTGAAATAAACTTCTTGCCTTTAATCAGTTTTAATGGTTCTGGAACCAACAAGTTTCTATTTGGTGTCGCACATTCCCAAAATTTATCAGGTTTTATAAGTTTTAAATCAGACTATAATTTCAGTTGGTTCTTAAAGGTAATTCCTTATTAAACCTCAAAATGTTTTAATGGGTTGAATCAGGTATAATTGGGCAGAAATCAATAAGATATTATGTGGAGTTCCACAGTTACCGAAGTCTATTAAATTTTACAAGTTTGAAATGGGACAAGTTCCAATAAGTTTTTATGAGAAATGCCTTATTAAACCTTAAAATATTGAAATGGTTTTAATCAGGATTAATAGGTCTAGAATCTATAAGATTCGGTTTGGAGTTCCACAGTTATTAAAGTCAATGAGATTTTATGTTTTAAATCGGACGACCAGATTTCATAAGGTTTTATATGTAATTCCTTCGTAAATTTTAAACAATTTTTATAGTTTTAATCAGGTTTAATCTTTCTGGAAGTTATAAGTTTCTGTTTGGAGATCCACAGTTCCCGAAGCCTATCAGGCTTTACAAGTTTTAAATGGGACTCGCTTCATTCAGTTTTTAAACATAATTCCTTCTTAAACTTCAAGCAATTTTAATGGTTTTTAATCAGGTTTAATTAATCTCGATTCTATAAGATTTTGTTTGGAGTTCCACAGTTATTAAAGTTTATCAAGTTTTACAGGTTTGAAATGTTCTTGACTAGTTCCAATAAGTTTGTATGAGAAATTTCTTATTAAACCTTGCGTACTTCAAATTATTAATAGGTCTGGAATCTATAAGATTCGGGTTGGAGTGCCACAGTTATTAAAGTTAATCAGATTTTAAAAGTTTTAAATCGGAACAGATTTGATAAGATTTTATACGTAATTCCTTATTAAATTTTAAATAATTTTTATGGTTTTAATCAGCTTTAATCTTTCTGGAATTTATAAGTTTATATTTGGAGATCCACAGTTCCCGAAGCCTATCAGGCTTTACAACCTTTAAATGGGACTGGCTTCATGAAGCCCAGTCGCCCATCAGTGCACTGAGTTTTTATATACATATTCCTTATAAAACCTTAAACAATTTTAATGGTTTTAATCAGGTTTAATCTGGATTCTATAAGATTTTGTTTGGAGTTCCATAGTTATTAAAGTCTATCAGATTTTATAAGTTTTAAATAGGAACTAGATTCAATAAATTCTTATATGTAATTCCTTATTAAACTTCAAACAATTTTAATGGTTTTGATCAGGTTTTATTGGTCTGGATTTTGTTTTAAATCGGACTAAGATTCGACACCATGTGTAAGTTTCAATCACTCCTTATAAGATATTCCTTATTAAATCGCAATATATTTTAAGTCTTAAATTGAATTGGATCCGTTAAGTTTTTATTGGAATTTATACAATCGTTAAGCCTATTAAAAGCACTTTTCTCCATATTCAGCCCCGTTAAGACCCGTTGAGTCCGCTTCCCACCTCATGGAGACTTCAACTCAATTCTTAGTCCATATTAATACCAATAGTTTCATTCCCTATTAATGGCACTATTCTCCATATAAGACCCGTTAAATCTCCTTTCAACCTCATAGAGACTCATACAATTAATTTTTGGTTCATATTAATACCAATAGATTTTAATTCCTTATTAAAAGCACTATTCTTTTTTATTCAACATCGTAAAGAGCCATTGAGTCTGCTTTCCACCTCATAGAAACCATTACAATCAATTTTTGGTCTATATTAAATCCAATAAGATTTAATTTCTTATTAAAGGTACTATTCTCCATATTCAGCCCCGTTAAGACCCATTTCGTCCATATTGAAACAAATAAAATATAATTCCTTATTAAACGCACCATTCTCCATATTCAGCCCCGTTAAGACCCATCGAGTACGCTTCCCACCTTATAGAAACGAATACAACCAATTTTTGATCCACATTAAATTCAATAGAATTTAATTCCTTATTGAAGTCGCCATTCTTCATATTTTACCGCATTAAGACAAATTCGCCTTTAAATAGTATATATATATATTATTTGAGGTCCATATTTATCCAATTTAAACGTATACCAATACTGTTTGAAATACACATCTTCAAACTAATTAAATCTTATTGAATTAAATTTGGAATTCCTGCTTCAGTTTGATTCATACTTGTAGATTGCAAATAAAAACAATTAGGATTCAAATTCTTTTTTTAGTGGATTTCCAGGGTTTGACCTTGTTACACCCACTACGTATCTTATTTGTAATTCCTGTTTGAAATACACATGTTGCGCCATATTCAATCATATACACTTTTTTTTTATAAGGTTTAATAAGGAATTTTTAACAGGGTTACCAACATAAAAGAGCAAAACACTCGTAACACCTAGTTAGAGCAAAGTTGTACAGAGGGCGGGACATAATATGCCTGAACTTAATTTAACACCCCCACTAGTTCTAAATATTATGGACCAATTAACTTTGAACTGACCCCCGAACTAAACTCAACAGCTCTAAAAATGTATAATGCTTATTTGATCCCAACGCTTTAAGTCAGTAAATCTGCAGGCATTTCATCAGTCTGCAGATATTTTGTTTCAATCAAACCAGCTGCTACTGTTTCCCGTACAAAATGGTGACGCACATCAATGTGCTTTGTTCTTTTGTGAAACATTGGGTTCAAAGTAAGCTTCAATGCACTTTGGCTATCACTAAACAATGTAACACAACTAAAAACTCCAGTCAATTCTCCAAGCAAATTTCAAAGATAAATAGCTTCTTTGGAAGCTTCCGACAAAGCCATGTACTCCGCTTCTGTGGAAGACAAAGCAACTGTCTTCTGCTTGACACTTTCCCATGAAACCAAACAACCAGAAAAAATAAAACAGAAACCGGTATATGACTTACTATCAACCAGTCCACTACCCCAATCTGCATCAACATATCCTTGCAGTGGCTTAGAGGACTTTTCAAATTTCAAGCAAAAATCCCTTGTCCTTTTTAAATACCTTAAAACCCTTTTGAAAGTCTCCTAATGAGTACTCTCAAAACATGTGTTAAACTGGCTAAGATAGCTAACACTGTAGGAAATATCAGGCCTAGTCATAACTGAAAGGTACATCAAGCTACCCAACAACTGCTGATATGGGACCTTTAAGCTACAATCTTTGCCCTTATTTAAATTTAGATTCTTTTCCATTCGTGTGTTTAAATTCTTACAATCAACCATGCTAAATCTAATGAGCAACTCATCAATATACTGCTTCTAATCTAAAGTTATAAATAACACCTTTCACTTTATCTACATAAATATTTATCCCCAAAATACGCTTAGCCTCTCCAAGGTCCTTTAATTTAAAATTATTCGACAATTCCTGCTTCAAACAATCTGTCTCAGTCAAGTCATTTGAAAAAATAAAAAAGTCATCCACATATAGTGCAATAATAGTTAACAATTTTTCTCCTTCATTGTGCTTAATGAACACACAGGGTTCAAACTTTGACCTTTTATAGTTCAAACTGACCAAAACATCTTCTACACGCTTATACCAAACACGAGCAGACTGTTTGCGGCCATAAATTGCACGATTCAATTTCAATACTTTTTGTTCTTGACCTTGTTTTACAAAACCCTCAGGTTGTTGCATAAAAACAATTTCCTCCAAATGACCATGCAAAAAGGCTGTAACTATATCTAAATGAGTAATATTTAAACCCAAATCTACACTCAAAGCCATTAATAAGCGTAGGGTAGAATGTCTCACAACAGGTGAGAAAGTCTCATTAAAATCTACACCTTCTTTTTGAGAATAGTCCTTTGCAACTAGCCTGGCACGATATGTCTTATTACCTTCACTGTCGCCCTTGGTTTTAATAACCCACTTGCATCCTACAACTGAGCTCCCATCAGGCATGTCCACCAAGTCCCATGCTTGATTCTCTGCTAAGCTCTTGAGCTCTTCTTCCATAGCTTGCTGCCACATGCTTCCATCAGGCCTTGAAAGTGCTTCGGTGACTGCTACTGGTGACTCAGGGAAGGTATGTGCTGCTATATAAGTAATATAATCATCATATAACTTTGGTTTTCTCTGCCTCTGAGACTTCCTTGTCACAGCTGTCTCCTCCTGGCTATTAGTGTCATCTGTAGAACAATCAGGCTTATAATCACTGTCATTTGAGTCATTGATATGAGAATCATCTTGAGTACTGTCCCAAGAAAGCTCTTCTTCTGTGGGAGTAGTATTATTATCAGCTGTCAGCTGTTCACCCCCCACTGGAAAAGGTTTCTCTTCCTGCATCTTAGTTTTAACTTCATCAGTGACCACATTCAATTTTTTGAAGGTTTGGTCTTCAAAAACCATCACATCTCTACTTGTGGTTACTCTTTGACTCTCACAATCATAGACTCGATAACCCTTTATGTTCTCTGCATAACCAACTAAAATATGCTTTTTCGACTTTTTGTCAAACTTGAGCCTCTTCTCCTTTAGCACATGCACCAATACAGTACTTCTAAAAAGTCTGATTTGGGACAAGTCAGGTTAGTCCATTCCATAATTCATAAGGTGCTTTTCTATTCAAAACACTAGCTATGCACCTGTTTCGTAAGAAATTGGCTGTATTCACTGCTTCAGCCCAAAATTTCTTTGGCAAATTTGCATCAAACAGCAGACATCTTGCCTTTTCTACAATGGTTCGATTTAATCTTTCAGCAAGACCATTTTGCTGTGGTGTGTAGGCATTGGTTTTCTGATGCATTATTCCTTTTTTCTTTAAATAATCCTCAAAACCTCGACCACAAAACTCACCACCTTGGTCAGTTCTGAAAACCTTTATGTTTCCTCCTTTTTGGTTTTCCACTGGGGGCTGAAATTCCCTGAAATATTGAAAAACTTCATTTTTTCATTTAAGAAAATACACAAAAGAAAATCTAGAGTAATTGTCAACCAAAAGAAGAAAGTATCTTGACCCTCCAATGGAGATATTTTCCATCGGGCCACAGACATCTCCATGCATAACATCAAGCACTGAGGTACTTCGATGATTGCTGCCTGCAAAAGGCAATTTAGACTGTTTGCCCTCACAGCATATAATACAATTGGTTCTGTCTAGACTAACTCGTTCTTTAAGTGTCAGGCCATCAACACAGTTTACCATTTGATTTAAGTCCTGGCTGTTAATGTGTGCAAGCCTTCTATGCCAAGATTTTCCAGAAACATTCAACATGCAAATCTCCTCTTTTAGACATAGCTTATAAATGCCACTGACCAGCTGTGCAAAAGTTATTGGCTGATCTCTATGATTATACACTATACAGCCTGTGTCAGTAAACAAAACTCTGTTGCCTTTAGAAATAAGCTGAATTACCGATATGAGATTGGTTGTCAGCTGCGGCACACACAAAACGTCTTGCACGACTATGTTATGACTGTTTCCATAACACTCTATTACAATGTCTATATATTATATGTCAATATGTCTCCTGAACACTTAACTGCAAGTTTTTCTTTATTAGCGACCAAAATTTCATGAACACCTGCACGAGATGGATTTTTGACCCAACTTTCATTTGGTGTCATATGGTTACTCGCACCAGAATCCAAATAAAAGTCATTTTTACTGTATTTTCCGCTTAAGAACACTGCACTAAAAGCGTTTTTAGGTGGATCATTCTTTCCGGAATCTCCAGAATCGCGTAAACTTGGACATTTAGAAATAAAGTGCCCGGGTTGTTTACACTTAAAACAAATAACCCGACTTTTGTCTCTATCACGAATGTCATCCTGCTGAATTTGAACTTAATTTAACACAATCTCGATTCTTTCGGCAGTAATATAAACCATGTTGACCCTTTTACATCAAAATGTACTGACATTTACCTGACTGAAGTAAAAACATTAGGTGGAATAAACCTATCAGTACCTGTACCCGCAGTTGTTTTATGCTGTCTCATTTTTATGTATAAATATACAAAGTAAATAGTCGAATGCATTGCTTATGAAATAACCTTGTCACATGATGTGATAACATTTGAATATTGATAGAGAGTGGTGTGACGGCTAAAGACGGTTGATGACCGCAACTCAGACTTTCTCTGAAAAGATTTCCTCTTTGCTATTTTTGTTGACATGTATTGGCAATTGTTTTTGAAAGATATTGGGAGGTGGCTACTTTTCGTTGAACAATAACAATTCGGTATAAATAATAGCGCGGACACCCTATTCGGATAATAAATTTGGGTCACCCTGTACGCATAGTATCATTTCCCTGACCATTTCTCGCGCAGTTAAATACGTATGTAATAAACAAGCTTCTCCTCTTAACGTCCTGGAATCATGCGCGCGTCTTTGCCGAACTTATTCTCTCGTTTCGAGTATTCCGAGTGACTCCGCTTCGCAGACCTGCTTTTTGCTTGCGTTTCTGTGACCGCGTCTTTTCGTCATTCTTTAGCGATAATCGGGTAAAGTGCAAAAGACAATGTCTGGTACACAAGTCTTCGTCGGATTTCTTTGCCTAACAGCTGTATGCATCGGCTCGAGTAAGTTATATCCCTATCCGACCGACATTGCTTTACCTATATATTACAGTCAGTAACAGTTTTATATTTTTATATTCGCTTGCAAAATAGGTATTTATAGTGTTTGATGCAGATATTCAAGGCGGCTTTTAGTAACGATTTCTGTATTTTTCGTTCTTTAACGAAATTCGCTCAATTATTTGCTGCAGTTTCATGGCAGTATGTAAAACGAGGGCTTGGAGAGGTGGTCAAATCTGGCACAAACTGGAGCAAAAATCAATATTCCTTTCCTTCCCCCTTGGCTTTATTGTGTTATTATGTAACATGCTGCTCCTTTTATTTGCCGATATTTTTTTTTGTATTAAATAATTACAATCGAAAATAAAAATTATAAACTACAATTATCGTCCTCTTTTTGAAATCGCAGATATTTTTTGGATTATTTCACTCAGAGGAAATAACTCACACTAAAAATGTGTACACCAAAATTCCATTTTCCAAAATCTCCTTCTAATTAGTTCTAATTCAACTTAAATTCCACTAAATTCAAATAAACACCACTAAATTTCACTAAATTCCATTAAAGTCCACTAAATTCTACAAAATACCACCAAATTCACCTAAATTCCATATAATTCATTTGATTCCTGAAAGTTGTTTTAAAGATAATAGATGTGTTTTAGATAAAAAATTGTTGAATCTTTATAGTTATTTTAGCTCTGTTTAGGTGGTAATCGTAAAATTTGACGTTAAGTAGCAGCGGTTTATGGAAATGTCAAATAATATTCAGTCAAAATTATCGTCAATGTCACGCGGCAAACTTAATTTTAAAGAACAAATATTACTAGACGTTTGAAATAATGACTTAATTTAGGTATTATTCTTTTTAATCTATCTTATTACATAAAAAAGTATAAGATACATGTTCCCATCCATTGCAAACTTGGATTCATGTTTTCTACTTACACTTATTGTGGTTGTATTGATTTTGTATTTATTTTATATTTCAGCTTGTACTTACAAATTATATTTGCATAAGTCAAAAATTTTCGCTTTACTAGAAATTGCATTATTGAACCACCTCTGTTGGTGGTTTAAAAATGTTGTTTGATGCTTCAAACAAAAAATTCAATTCCAGTAAACCTCAAAAAAATTCTAAACCAAAACGGTCTTAGGTACCTATATCACAAAAAAAAATACTTTTATAAAAATTCTGTTTTTAAAACAAAACCAACCAAAAGAAATTTTTTTTAGCTTTAGAAAAAAAAACTAATTTTAATGAAACATTGCCTTGAAATAGAAAAAAAATTGGAACCTTTCGTTTAACTGAAAAATACCATTTTTGAACCACCAACATCAACCAAAAAGCTTCCTTTTCGTAAATTTTAAAAATAATTTTTTAAACAAAAAATCGAATCTTGAGTAGCCAAAAATGTTTTTTTAAGCAAAACTGTCCAAATAAGCATTTTGCTTACTTACCTAAACAAAAACTACTTTTTAATTAAAAATATTGTCTGAAAACCTTGATGTTTTGTTGCACTGAAAAATTCTATTTTTGGTCCACTGACATCAACAAAAAAAATCCAGTTTTCTTAACTTAAAAAAAATAACCGAAATCTTTTCTTGAATAGCAAAAAAATCATTTTTTTTATTTAAAAAAACTTTCATTCTTAAAACAAAACTAACAAAATGCATCTCCCTAAAATTAAAAAAAAAAACTATTTTAAAATCAAATAATTGCTTGAAAATCGGGAACAATTTTAATTTTGCTTCACTAAAAATTCACAGTTTTGTACCATCAACATCGTCCAAAAAGCTCATTTTTCGTAACTTTAAAAAATCATTTTCTAAACGAATAATCTAGTTTGAGTTTATTTATTTTTATTTTTCTTAGGTTTTGCAATTAAATGTTACGAATGCAACAGCGCCACTGACAAACGTTGCCTGGGCGACGAAAAAAACACGTTAAGCGACGACTTGAAGAAACAATGCCCGGACAAAAGAGACGGAAAACCGTACACACTGTGCAGAAAAATCAAGCAAGTTATCGACTTTGAAGTTAACGGACGTAAGTACTAAAAAATGAGCGACTTCATCTAGGGGGTGTTCATTTGAAAACGTCATCTAGTTGGTTGTGAAGTGTCAAAAGAAAAGGATGAAGGAACAAAAGTCCATTTACTTTGATTATGTCATCATTTTCTGTCAAAGATTCATAGCCTTCTAGATGACTTTTTTAACATCGAAACGAAGTGAGGATATATAAAGCCGAGTGAATGACCCAATTTTGGTTGAAAATATTTGGTATTTTTTTTAGTTTCGACACCTATAACTTTTGAACTATTAATTTTACAGGATTCTTATTCAATGGGCGTAGGTACAGAAATGAACGGGCTTTCCAAAAAATGTAGTTCGTTTGGTGGTATGTGCGGGAGGGGAGCTGAGCAGTGGCGTACCAAAGTTAAAACAGCGCTTTTTTAACCAAATTTACAGCGTCTTTACCGTCACTCCAGAGCTACGTCTGGTATAGGACTCCCCATGGGTACATTACCTCATATGTCAATATTGTTACGATTCGCAACGACGCCGCATGGGAGGCGGGGCAACGCGTGTGTGGTTGGTGGAGCTTCGCGACCTATCCGCGCAGCGTCATGGCTGACACGAGTGATTTATTGCTCTGTTTATCTAGAAGGCAGTTGTTTACAACCTTTTTTTTATGTGAGATTGTTCAAGAATTCTTATCAAGAACTTTCTAGGTTTTTCTGTAATTTTAGGATTGTATATAAAAGGCGCATAGAGCGCGCGGTTAAGAGTAGTCTGATGTTAATCGAGCTATAAGTAAGCTAAAGTACGAAACGATAATAGGAGGCTATAAAGTGTTAAGTAGTGAGCTATTTAGTAGTCGAATTGTAGTCGTGTGTATTTGTGGAATAAATAAATAGTATTTTCGTGTTAAATCGTTACACAGGAATTATTGAACCCCGAGTTCGCAACAATTGGTGTCAGAAGTGCGATTCCAGTGGGAGGACTAATATTGCTGAACTGTAAGTGAGGGATTCATTGCCGGACATTGCCAGTGATCAGAAGCCAGCATCAAGCGATGGAGGATCACATTGCCGCCCTGCTGTCCCTTATGCAACAACAGAGGGAAGAACAGGAAAGACGTTATCTAGAACAGAAGGAAGAGCTGGAAAAACGTGATCAAATACAGGAGCGCCGTTATCTAGAACAGAAGGAAGAGCAGAAAAAACATTATCTAGAACAGGAGAAACGTTATAATGAACAAAAAGAGGAACAAGAAAAACGTGATCAAGTACAGGAGCGACGTCATCAACAATTCAAAGAAGAATTAATGAACCATCTCGCAGCTAGGGAGCAACAATTGGAAGAAAGAATAATGCAATCCGTTAACGGCGTTAACGAAGGACTCGAAGCTGTCAACCGGAGGGTTCTCGAGCTAAAAAAGAAATTCCGGGAACAACTTGAGGACGACACCGTGTCTACAGAGAGTTTTAGCACAGCCAACGCTAAAATTAAGCCTCCCGACTATGATGGTACTACGGCCTGGGAAATTTATAAAACGCAATTTGAGGCAGCTGCAAAAGCTAATGGCTGGTCCGAGCCCCAGAAAGCTACATCATTAGTGGTAGCACTTCGTGGAAAAGCGGCTGAATTACTCCAATTGCTCCGGCACCTGATCAAAATAATTATGCAGTTTTAGTACACTCTCTGCAACTACGATTTGGAAATGAGCACAAAGAAACCGTGTTCCAGGCCCAGCTGAGGATGAGACAGCAGAAGTCAGGTGAATCGTTACAAGAATTTGAGGCGGACATAGACAGACTAATTCACCTGGCATATCCATCGGCCCCTGAATCTTTTCAAACGCAATTTGCCGCCGAAAGGTTCATTGAGGGAGTTCGCGATAGCGACATGAGATACCACTTACGTCTAGTAAGGCCCAAGAATATCAGCAAGGCACTAGTTCGGACCCTGGAATTCGAGGCTTCACGAATGTCATCTAGTTCATCTCCACGTGTAAGAATGGCAACTTGCGATGAAGAGGAGACTACGTCTATGGCTGAATCCATGGCAAATTTACATAAAGCGGTGAAGGATATCGCAGTCAATATGCAAGCCCTGGTGGGAAGAACTCCTCGATCAACAGACAATCGGGGCATAAAATGTTTTAACTGCGGCAGACTGGGTCACATCAAGAGTAACTGCCGTAATAGTAAAAGACCGCCCTAGGTCCCAGAAAAACTAATTCCGGTCAATGCAAGGAGGCAATTGACCGGGCCCAGTAAGACCCCCAAGATCTTTAAAGTCAATAGTTTGAGTGGGAAAAGTCTTACAATGGCCGGACGCATTAAGGGACAGAAAATCCAGATTACCATCGATACAGGAGCAGATGTGACCATTGTAAGGCCAGATAAACTTATCGGATACACCATACAACCACTGCCCAACCCTATTATGTTAAAATCAGTTACTGGAGAGTCTTGCCCTATAGATGGAGAAGCCGATGTTACCATCATTATTGGAGAAAGACTTGAAGTTCGGCATAAAGTGTTGGTTGCCAGGATCAAAGACGAGTTTATTTTGGGAATGGATCTCATCAGGAAACATGGATTCTCCTATGATCACAAACGGAATATTCTCACATTTGGAGATGAGGAGTTTGCATTAACCAATGGAAATGTGGAAACTAGTGTCCGTTTACTGGTGGTGGAAGATGTGAAAATTCCTCCAAATTCAGAACAAATTATCACAGTGACTTCTAAAAATGATCCTGGGTGGTCCATAGGACTTATAGAACATAACCTGGATTCGACGACTGAAATCATGGTAGCACGAACTTTGACCGACACGAAGAAGACTATGCCAGTACGATTTGCAAATATTGGAGAAAAGACCATCAAGCTCAAAGAAGGAACAGTTCTTGCCAATTATGAGCCTGTGCAATGGGTATGCAATTGTGTCGAAGCAGAGACATCCAAAATTAAATCCTCTAACCAAGCTTCCCTAGAGGTTATTGATGCTTTCAAACGACATTGGAGTCATCTGTCAAGGGAACAACTTCAATCTGCCATAAAATTTGCTATGGATGAATCTGATATGTTCAACTTCAAGAGCAACGACAGTCAAACTGATTTAGTTGTCCATAAGATCAACACAGGAGATGCCCAGCCAATACGACAACACCCACGAAAGGTCCCTCTGGCTAAACAACAAGAAGTTAACAGTTTGCTTCTGGACACGGATGCAAGTAACTGTGGTCTAGGTGCAGTACTCTCTCAAAGACAAAATGGGCAAGAAAAGGTCATTGAGTACTACAGTAAGACTTTAAGTAAGCCAGAAAGAAACTATTGCGTCACTAGAAAGGAGCTGTTGGCCATCGTTAAAGCAGTCGAACATTACCATCGCTACTTATATGGAAAAAGGTTCCTGATTAGAACTGACCATGGAACATTGAAGTGGTTATTACAGATGAAAAACTCTGAAGGTCAAATAGCCAGATGGATAGAGCGCCTGCAGCAGTACGATTTCCAAATTGAACATCGACCAGGAAGGTCTCACGGAAATGCCGATGCATTGTCTAGACGGCCATGTAAAGAAGATTGTCGGCATTCTCAAAGAACTGAGCAGCGTGAGGGACTTCCTTCTGTAAGGAGAATGTCGGTGGGAATAAACGATGGTTGGACCGCACAGACCCTTCGAGAAGAACAAATGAATGATCCAGATATTGGACCCATCCTCTCTGCAAAGACTGACGACAAGAGACCAGAATGGCAAGAAATTGCTGGTAAAAGTCCAAACCTGAAGGCGCTATGGGCCCAGTGGCACTCTCTTAAAATAGAAAATGGATTACTGAAGAGAGCGTGGGAGAGTCCGGATGGCAAGTCCGTAGTCAGTCAGTTGGAAGAGAGCGTGGGAGAGTCCGGATGGCAAGTCCGTAGTCAGTCAGTTGGTTGTTCCTGATAGCAGAAAATCAGATGTTCTACAGGAAATGCACAACGGAACAAGTGGAGGTCATTTTGGGGTCAATAAGACCTTGGCCAAAATTAAAGAGCGGTTCTACTGGGTGAATTATCATGAAGACGTCGAATCTTGGTGCCGCAAGTGCGAAGTTTGTTGTGCCACAAAAGGACCTCGAACAAGATCACGCGGCCGAATGGTGCAGTACACTGTAGGCGCTCCATTCGAGAGGGTAGCAATTGATGTCGCGGGACCATTTTCTCAGACTGAGTCGGGCAACAAATACATCCTGGTCGCCATGGATTATTTCACTAAATGGCCTGAAGCGTATGCCCTGCCTAATCAAGAAGCAACGACTGTGGCAACGGTGCTAGTAAATGAAATGTTCTGCAGATTTGGGGTCCCTCTCGAACTTCATTCTGATCAAGGCCGAAATTTTGAATCGGCTGTTTTCCAGAAGGTCATGGAACTTCTCGGAATTTGCAAGACCAGGACAACTCCTTTGCATCCACAGTCGGATGGGATGGTAGAGAGATTTAATCGGACCATGGAACATTACCTGTCTAAAATGGTGGCAGATCATCAGCGTGATTGGAACCAACATCTACCTCTCATGTTGATGGCATATCGAGGCTCTACGCATGAAGCCACTGGTTATACTCCGGCGAAAGTAATGTTCGGAAGGAAAATGAGGCTTCCTGCGGATTTGATGTATGGAACACCAGAAAAAGAGTCGCTTAGCTCTGAGAATTTTGTGGAGTAGCTTAAGGAGAGGCTGAACAATGTTCATGAACAAGTCAGGAATAAACTGCGAATATCCAGTGATCGAGCCAAAGCAAGATATGACTTACTAGCTAACTCCCGCGGCTTCCAGGATGGTGATTTGGTGTGGCTATAGAATCCGCGGCGAAAGGTGGGGAAGTCGCCCAAACTTAGCCAAAATTGGGAAGGACCTTATACAATTACAAAGAAGATTAATGATGTGGTGTATAGGATCCAGCGGACCCCCAGTTCAAAGATGAAGGTCGTTCATTTGGATCGATTAGCACGATACCATGGAACTCTATCTGTTCGGGACGAACAGCCTTAGGAGGAGGGCAATGTTACGATTCGCAACGACGCCGCATGGGCGGCGGGGCAACGCGTGTGTGGTTGGTGGAGCTTCGCGACCTATCCGCGCAGAGTGATGGCTGACACGAGTGATTTATTGCTCTGTTTATCTAGAAGGTAGTTGTTTACAACCTTTTTTTTATGTGAAATTATTCAAGAATTCTTATCAAGAACTTTCTAGGTTTTTCTGTAATGTTAGGATTGTTAAGTAGTGAGCTATTTAGTAGTCGAATTGTAGTCGTGTGTATTTGTGGAATAAATAAATAGTATTTCCGTGTTAAATCGTTACACTGGAATTATTGAACCCCGAGTTCGCAACAATATGATAAATTTTTAAATCTAATTTCGATAAGTTAAATAGAAAAATTTACGAAAATTAGCAAAGTTGGCACGGTTTTTTTGATTTTTTTTTGTAATGGTCCACTTTATGGCCTTCTGGACCCCCTTAGTTAGACACGTTGCCTATTATGGGTGGGACGTACCAAGGGAAAGAGCACATCCTTGGGTATTTTTGGTCCTGTCCCCCCAAATATGTCACTTTAATACAGAGAGAGTTAAAAACATCAAAAGACAATTAAGAAAAAGTGTCCAAAATTGTATAGTAGTTTTTTGTGATTTTTATGCAAACTATAGAGCGGCCCAGTTTCGGTTGTATGTGTGTAACTAGAAGACATGGAGGGAAAACAATCAGTTATTAGTTTTGGTCTAGCTGTTATACCGGGCGAGCTACAAAAGTTTTTCTGTGCTACATTTTTTGCTAATGGGGATGTACTTTTCTCACATTACACACTGCAGCAAAAAATATGATATAATTCAGAGAGGTAATATACATATGGGTCCTTGATTTGGCCAAAAATCAAGACTCTAATTTTGAATTTGAAATTTTGACGAATTTTTAAACCTTAAATTTTAAACGGCCACGTTGAGGTCTATTTGTGCCGAGGCAATGCATCTAATCGAATGATTATCTATCCTAGGGGATACCTTGGAATGTTTTCTTTTCGACTCCTAGGAACCACTTTTTCGCTGGGATATCGCAAAATGGTTTTAATTGAATTTCGAAGCAAAAGATGCAGATTTTTCAAAATTTTGGCCAAAAATCCCGATGCTTCCGAGAACCATGGAGATGTCGGAAGCATTCGTGAGCGACAGCTTCTGCCACTGACAGCGAAGATTTTCCGAAATGTAAACATTAACTTTAAAGGCCTAGACCAAGGAAAACGGCCGAAAAGCAAGGAAAACTCTTTGGCAGGAGAAAATTTGATATTTCTAGGAAGATTATTGGCAAAATGCCCGGTACTCGAGAACGTTTTCGCAGACTGGTCGATTTGAAACTTCGTATCGGCTTACCGGGATTCATGATTACTGATGACGTCGTGGCCCGGCTACGCTGTTTATATAGTTTGTTCGCGATACAATAGGGTGTCCCAAAAAGTAACAAGTATTACATTTTTAGGAACCATTAATTTTAGAAACCTGAAATTTTGGTTGTAGCTTCTTTTCACAGTCACAAACAATATGTCTGTATGTGTCATTTTACATCTTTGTTTATGACATCTCCGTGGTTCAAAAGCTGTTAGGTTTGTGAATATAAAGTATTTCCGACGTTTCGACATCAGCTACTTTTAGGCATCGTCAGGTTCTTTTTTATAATTCTGCGGTAGCTTGGGCTATAAAAAAAATGACGCGTCCAAATTACACAGCACACCATAAACAAACCAACTCAAGCTTTCTGCTGAGTGCTGACCAACTTGTTTAGGATCGCCCGTGCGACTAGACGACGGATTCTAATGAAAACATATGGTATATCCTCACTGCGATCGCATATAAAAATCGAGCCAGACACAGCTCTTTATATATATTTATATAATAATATGGTGTAATACATCAGATTTTCGTTCATTTTTTAGTTTAGCTTTTATTAATACAAGTATACCATGTTTCAGTTTTGCCCGATAGCAGAGTAATCCGTACTTGCGGATGGGACGATTCTCAGTACAAGAATCGTTGCTACCAACGGTCTGGATTTGGAGGCAGACAAGAGGTTTGCGCCTGCGAAAACGACGGTTGCAACGGAAGCTACCTAATAACGGCATCCACATCGCTGATTGCAGGGCTTTTAGTTCTGCTGAAAATAAACATGTTTTAAAAAAATCAAATAGGAACAGAAAAAAAAGTCAAGTTGTTATGGGCTCAAATTTAGAGATATTAGTCAAAACTGTTCGATGTCCTGGTTTTTTGATGTACCAATCGGACAGATCTTAAATTAATACGCAGGGTGATTCAAGTTTTAATCGACAAGATTTAATTACATATTCTATGTCCAAAAATAACTCTAGTTTGCTATATAAACTATATTCCCAATGTGCTTATCAAAGTTAAGTTAAAACATTACAAAATGATTCGTTTCTGCAAAACGCCAAGAGATATTTATACGTAATTTTGTAGGTATTTATTGCCAATAAAGACGCTTAGTTTGCGTCTTTCTAGTTTGTCCAGTGGCACGCGTATTAGCATGGCGCTGCATTGTTTGTGAAAAAAGAGATGATACGCCGCTTTTTCTGAAAAATAAAAATATTTTTGAATTTCGCGTAGACTATTTCACTGGAGTAATTTACACAGGAAAAATGTCATAGCAACAGTCTATTTTCTACTGACAAAGCTACCTGGTCCTACCTGGGCAAAAGCAACATGATGGTTTTTCAGCGACAGAATTTTGTTAGGTTCAAGTAAAAAGTATTGTCAGTTTGAGGAGTGTCACCTATTTGCTTTTAGCTACAGGTTGCAGTTTTCTTGTGAAATAGTCTTGTCGAATATCATTCGAGATAAAATTTGCTTAGGCAAAATATTTCTCTTGTTTTATTCAAGTTAGTTGCTCTTTGGCAATTTCGTTCATGACATTTTTTACAAAACCACTCGCCTGACGGCTCACGGTTTTGTCCTAAACGTCATTCACGAAAATAACGAGCAACCAACTTTCATACCAATCGAAATATTTTGCCGGAAAAATTTTCTCTCTTATCATACATGCATAAACGAAAAAAACTCCCTTGAATTTTTTGGCTCCGATGCCAGAGTATAATAATAAAAACCATTGCGGTGCCGCTTTTATTCACCCACCATCGCACAACAACGCAACTCAACAGGAACTAATTTAAATCAAATAAATTCAAAATTTAATTAAATTCCGTATATGACGGAATTCATTTAAATTCCCTTTTCCTTATTCAGAATTTTATTAAATTCTTTTTTCCATGTTTGAAAATCAGAATTTAGTTGAATTCCAAGTTTAAAATCGGTATTGAGTTAAATTCCATATATGTCAGAACTCGTGTTTGATACCAGAATTCCGTTAAATTCCGACTTCATAGAGTCGGTATTTACTTAAATTTGCAGTATAAAATCGGAATTTAATTAAATTCCGAGTTTAGTTAAACTCCGAGTTAGGTTAGTAAGGTTTTTACTGTATTACTCTGAAGCGAAGCATCGGAACAATAAAATCCAAGAAAGCTTTTTTCTTCACAATTGAACGGGAATCTAAAAAGTAATTTTATTTCCAAGAAAAAGGGGCGTATTATCTTTTTCTTTACAAATAATACACCGCCGCGCCAGCGAAGGAAAGTAGAAATGTCTTTTTATTGCAACATAGCCGTTTTTATTAGCAATAAGTACACCTAAAAAATTTCGTACGTAAAAGTGTATTACGTAATATCTCTTGGAATCATTTTGTAATGTTTTAACTAAACTTCGACACACTATATTTTGCTTATATATAGCAAACTAGGGTTATTTCTGGATGTAGAATATGTAATTAAAGTTTGTCGATTAAAACCTGAATCACCCTGTATAATGAGATGCGATGCTTTAATTGTTATTATTTATGACTTTATTTGTTATTGTAAATATACCCCCGGAGATTATTAATATTATCCATACCAGCAGCACGAGTATAACACTACGAGTTTTTCCTCTAAAAGCAGCCGTTGTGATTTCATTCTAGCTACTTCAAACATGAAGTCACTGTAGGGTAGAATGCCAAAGTTTACGTAAGCTTTAGTGTATTTTTATTCAACATTTTACGCACACAATACAACATTCTTCAAACTTACTCTGAACGTTTCACCGCACCACGAACATCGCTGGAAATCGTATCATCAATGTAACCAACCTTTCACCAAGTTCAGGACGAGAGACAAAATTTTCTTTTTTGTCTGGGCTAAAATTTCCACGAAATATTGAAAGGTGCTGCCCTCGATTGTGTGTTTGTTTCGTAATATTGCTCGTTTTGTGCAAAGTGTTAAGGTGACAATATACAAACCTTTAGGTGGCAACGCAAATCTTTTAATCCGCTTTTTTTTACAAAATGAGCGGCCTTTAGATTAACAAGCTGCTCGACCTTGAGACCCTGAGATAGCAAATAAATAATATGCATTTAATAAAGTTTTTCTAGATTTTAGAGCCTTATTAATTTCTTTAAAATAGATGTCGGCGAATAAGTCGTAAGTAAGTGATTTATTTAAATTAAATTTAACTGGTCCATCTAAGTAAGTATCAAAAAAAATTGAATATCATGAGTAAGTCTCCTATCACTAATATATAATATTGTTTAATATATCGGGTGTTTATTTGAAAAGGTTGCAGAAATTTTTCTTTAGTTACTGTCAAAAATTCATAGCCTTCTAGATGATGTTTTCTAATGAACACCCCGTATAATAATAAGCTGTTTTTTTATTCGATATAGCAATAGGATAGTGTTTTTAGTTTTTCCCAAATTTACTTACTTTCTAAGGTACTATCTTTGTAATAAGTTACTATGCTTAATGCCATTATTAATAATTATAATAGGTAGAATACACTTACATAATACGGAAAGTTTATTAGAAAACATCATCTGTTGGCTATGACTTTTTGATAGAAAAGAAGAGAGTTATAACGACACGTCGTAACTTGACTCGCTATCTATTACTTGTCGCTCTCACTTGTTGACATGTGTAACTTACTTATTAACTGTCATTTCGGGTGGCAACAATAGACAGGTCTGAGCGTTTTCCCGTCCTTACATTCGTATCAAGAAAACAAAGGATGAGGATACTCTCAAAGCGCACTAGAGCCGTCAGTGTCATCCCCGGACATTTGACTTTACAAAAGTGACCACAAAGAAAATATTGTAGGAAGTAATTCACGACATGCTTCAAAGTAACAAATGAATTTCATAGGCGGCTAGATGACGGATCCTAATGAACACATGGTATGTAAAATTTCATATAATATTTAATGTGTACAAGAAATGAAGTAGCAGTGGTTAATATAACATTTAAGTGCAGTGTTAACGTCGTTAATGTTTTGGGTTTTGCCCAAAGTCTTTAATAGTGTATCTTAGTAAGAACACTGTCTAATAAGTCTTGTTCAAAAAGATATAGGGTTTGTTAGCTATTCACAAAAGTTTGGCATCTCGTTAGCCTTGAAAATTTAACTTTGACGTTGTTTGCCAATCTTCTTGACATGAGCGAAAGGGAGATGGATTGAAAACAAACGAAAATTTCTTAGCTACTAAGATGCCAAAAAATCTTGAATGGTAATATATCATATTATCTGTGCCATACAAAAATATGTGATTAATTTTATGCAATGTGATTATCTGATTTTTTTTTGTGTCGAATGTAAAATGTAACGATTTGAAGCAATAAAGCTTATATAGTACAAAATAAAAGTTATGCAACTTGTCTGCGTTTGTTCACTCGCTATTGAGTTCAGAATAAATCAATTCATAATTCCTTATCTCCCAAACAGCATAGTACGTACACTGCTCGTACAGTTAAAGTACTTATAATGTCTTTACGTACATTGAAGTAATATGTACGTACATGAAACATACATTTACCAGGACTAAAATGCCCCATGAATAAAGATGGATTTCAATCAATTTGCAATTGAAGTGTAACTTCGACCCGCTTGCTTGCTTGCTCATCAATGTTGCCACTGCCTCTAGATGCAGCGTTGTAGTTTTTACAAAAAGTGGAGTAGATATAAGCAACAGCGGAGTAGTTTGATACGTCAAGTGTCATTCGGTAGTATTCGGAAATATCGACATTTGTTCGCTATGTCCATATCTCCGAGGTCATTGGCTGTGAGAATATTTCCATCCTTTGTTTTCTCAATAAGAATGTAAGGATGGGAATACTTTTCGAGCGGTCTAGTGCGGTCACGCGAAAACGTTACAAATTTTGGTTGTCTGCAACAATCGCGCAACCACATGGCGCTGTATTACCAGTTCGATGGCAGCATTATTATATCAAAAGTTCCAAGTGTTTTACAGTTTTGTTTTTTTTTTTTAGTAGTGGGACACAAAATAGAAGAACGCAAAATCGACAAAAAGCAAGGAGCTAATATGTTGTACATGGAGACTCTCTTATTGTTTTAGGTTTTGATATTCCTTTATAGCAGTGGGTCGAAACGTTAACGCGATTTGTTAATAAACTGAAGTTGTTATTTTGTCCCCATCTTGCAATCCACCCTAGTTAATTGATATTGGAATTTAAATAAATAATCTACGTTGTCTGTGACAACGTAGATTAGACACTATGGCAAGCACATTTACGAATCGTTATATGTCAAATTAAATGTCAATGTGAACGTTGAAATATGTTCACTTCGTTAGATGGAGGCTTAGAAACGGTAAACTAGAGGAAGTAGGATACGACGCCGGCGTCTGTTACCAGTTTGCTCCAATCTGTCAAGTGTGAAAATGCCAGTGACGTAGCATTGGTATTGTGGCACATAAGAAAATATTTTATTAAAAATAATAATGGAACTAAATTACTAATTGTAGCAATAGTAATATTTTAAGTAATATTATTAGCAAACATCGACTTATTACTATTAAATAAATAAAAATAATTGTGAATAGAGTTCATTTCAAATAGATATTCATCTAGTAAGCTGAGAAATTGACAGATAAATGACACATTTACAAGGAAGGAATAGTACAAATCTGTCAATTCCTCAGCCTGCTAGATGAATATCTATTTGAAATGGACCATAGTCGTTGATAACCCTGGGATTACATCACCTGCGCCACGCGAAAACTGCTCAAAAATTTAAATAAAAAACTGTCTACATGTTACAGGATTAGAAAAATATTTCCCAAAGTATCATTATTGACTTCACTGCGGTATACAGGGTGATTCAAAATTCAGTACAAAGATTTTAAGGGCATATTTGTGGGGTCAAAATAAGACGTTTTTTTCCTATAAACATGGGTCCTAAAATGAACCCCCTCCCCCCTAAGGGCGCTGAAAGTTGGGAAAGGAAAAAAATATTTTTTTAATTGTGGCCATATTTATTCATAAAAATTCTTGAAAATTTGTACATCCCCGTTTCTCAACGAGCTTTTTTCATCCCATTTCTCAGAAATGGCGAAATTTTAAGTATTTGCAGTTTTTTAGGACTTACTGTCATTAAGATGACAAATATTTTATGTTTCCCGGGAGTTTTGTTAAATTCATCGTCACTATCCAGTAGGCCAAACAAATATCTGTAGTTTTGATTTCTTGAAGATTTTTGATTAAGCTAACCGTTTTCGAGAAAAACTCCTTTGGCTGAACGGCTGCAGTATAAACATCATAATAAGGAAAAACATAGGAGGCTGGGACTTCGTAGTTATGGCAACTGTTGTTTTTTATTTATGCTGTAAAATGGTTAATTTTCAAGAATTTTTGTGAATAAATATGGCCACAATTAAAAAAAAACTTTTTATCCTTTCCCAACTTTTAGCGCCCGTAGGGGGGAGGGGGTTCATCTTAGGACCCATATTTATAGGAAAAAAACGTCTTATTTTCACCCCACAAATATGCCCTTAAAATCTTTGTACTGAATTTTGAATCACCCTGTACATTAAATCATATTTCGAAAATTTGGATGTGAAATAACTGGTTTTAGAGTTATTTGAAATAATTTAATTGTTGCCGAAAAACGCCATTATCTGTTTACCTGTGAAACGTAACTCCATCAGGCTCCTTTCTATAGCCGCTGCTTTTACAACCGTAATCTGCACATCCCACCATTGTAAACAACACAATTATTTATAATATTAAAATCTTGCAAAATGCAATTTATTGCAGAAAAACACATAGCCAACGAAATGTTTGGTTTTCGCCTTAGACATGGCGTCTCAACATTTTTGGTAACAGCTGTCAATATAGCGGAGAATTGCGCGCGTGGATTCTATTAGTTTTTGATGAAATGTTTGGTTTTCGCCTTAGACATGGCGTCTCAACATTTTTGGTAACAGCTGTCAATATAGTGGAGAATTGCGCGCGTGGATTCTATTAGTTTACATTTTCTGAGGATGGAGGCAATAACCTGAAGCCCGTCATTTTTAAGGAACCCACGATGTAATTTTATCGTCATGGGTTCCCGTCATCACTTTAAAAAGGAGGGAAAACTTTTAAACTGGAAAACAGGAGGGTCTCTCTCGATGTAGGCAATGTAATATATGCTCGTTGATGCAGGTATAATTATAATTATAGCGAACAATTGCCGCAGAGTGTGGCAAGACTGGTTGAAAATTAACGACATTACAAATGGGACATTTCCAACAAAGTTAAACAACACTTTTGATAAAGATAAATCCGATTAACGGTTTTAGGCGTAACTTGTAGTGATAATAACTTTGATATTATATATTAAATCAAACATAAAATATGATGATCAATACGATGTTTTAACTTACGTCTGACATTTAGTTGTTATAACTTAATAGGTTGGTCCGCCATATTACCTTGAGGGTCATTATGTCATTACCAACGAGTTTATATATTACAAATTACAACTGAAAAGACTGTCCTGTAAAATAATTTGAAGTTGTGATTCGCCAGTTGAAGTGGTGTGACGATGAAACGACGTTAAGTGTACCTTAAATATGGCGGACTTCCAAACAAAAAACGGGATCATTTGTAGGAAAATATCGGCATTTCCTGGCTCTGTCCATATCTATATAGGTCAAAAAGTTCATTTCGGAACAATTGACAGTTGACACTTGGATACTCGAAACCACAGACCTTTAATCACTAGACACTTTAATACGGATACGCCTTGTTATCGAAATATTAGGCAAATTTTTTTATGCTCCGTTTTAAATAGAGATTCATCTATAAGGCTGAGGAATTGACACATTCGTTCTATTCCTTTCATGTAAACATGTTCATTGTGTATAGCCATTCACTTATTATTGTGGTCAAGTAGGCGTTGGAAAATTGACTTTGACATTTTTATCGTATCTTCTCAACATGTGCCAAAAGGAGATGAGTATATAAAAAAATTAAGATTTCAAAGGTAACTAGATGACAAAATAAAGTGAATGGGTAATAGGTCTAGTAACACAAGTTCTCTGTTCAGAACTCTGAAATGTTTGTTGTGTAGATTGTAGAGACTACGATAGAGACAAAGGCCGAATTTAATAAACTTATATATTTTTTATCAAATAATGAATAAAACGGCCCGATTTATATCTTTATAAAAAAATGCGTCGTTATGTCCTTATAAATTATCGAAACTTATAATCAGATGGAATCGACTTCTATCACGTGTGATGTGTTAGAGAAATGGAGAACCAGTTCTACAATATCAAAATCAAACACTAAAAAATTTATTTTTGTGATTTCTGTATTAATTATGGAGTAGGTCTTCCCAGTGCCATAATTATCATCACTATTCCTTTCTGTGGCTTGGGGTTTGGCGAAAATAGCTACTTCTATAGGAGAAAGGGTTCAACTTTTCAATTGATTCAACCCTTCAAGAGCTTTTATGGGTATCTGTGTTAGTTGCAGAAAATCCAAAAACAGACTAAGAGGTATGTGTAAACCTAAGAATAATAGAATAGGCAAAATTTTGGGTAAAAAATTTTAATTTATCCATGACCACTATATTACGAAGGTTTAATATGTTTGGTTGGGTGAATTAAAGGCCTTGGGTCTTACAGACACACAAACTTTGAATTTTTTATTCTGAAGTAGACTTTTAATAGAGTATTTAAAAAAAAATATGGAATACTTACTGGTTAAAAGTCATATCAGCAATACTATACTCTATGCAGAGCTATTTGTGTGTTAGTTATTACTACATGGGTTGTTTTCAACTGAAAATGGCAGTAATGATGGGCTGCTAACAGAAATTTAATTCCTTCTAAGAAACTAACCCTTGAGAACTGCTTGTATGTTGGTCAGGAAGCTACCTATAAGGTCAAAGATTATTTTTCTGTGGTAAATAGGATTAAGGAGTATACCAGTTGCCAAGTATTGCAATGTAATAGCAATTCTTTCAGAAGGAGAAATTGCCTTTCTCATCAACTTATCCTTTTTTATTAAAGGTGTGATCTTTTTCCATAAATAGTCAAAGTCCATTGGAGTTTGACAAAATTCCTTATTTAAGTTCATATCTCCACATTCTACAGGTTTTCTGATCCAATCTTTAACCCAAATTCTCTTCTTTTTATTAACCAAAGTGTGTGGGTTCTTTCTTTTTAATAAAATATTTAATAAGCACATTGAAGCTACAGTGATTTTGTCATTAATATACATTTTTGAAAATTGGCCATGGAGGCATTAAATACAACACTAAAACAAATTTAAATTTAATTAATAGTAAATGAGCATGCCGGTAAAATAGCTGCAACATTTCATTTGAAAGTTTCCTGTGTGAACCCCTTTGAAAGCCAACATGATATTTGCAACTTTTTCGGGCCAATTGCCACAATTCAAAAAACTGCATGTTAAAGGCAACTTTTGCAATGTATCTGAATGGTCCTGCAACTTTTACTTCTGCTTCTTTTAAAACTGCGCTGCAAAAGTAGCAGTGTGTGATCTTAGCTTTACACATGTTTGAAAGTTGCCAGTAATGTTCTAAAAGAGAAATAAAACAAGGAAAAAGGGAATTTTAGCCTTTTAACATTTCACCCAAAGTAATTGAGAAAACCTCTTTTGTCATTCAAAAAAAACTTTTTTTTTCAGATGTTTTGAACTCAGGAATTCAATAGTGAACCAAGAATTTAAATATCTGCTTTTTTTTTACCAACAAATTGAGAAAAAACTTGAAACATCATCAAAAAAAAGATTTTTTTTTCAAGCGGTCTAAAAGTACTTCATTTGTTTTCTTCATATGCACACCTGAAGTGGACTTTCTAATCCTGGGACCAAAAATGTAACAAAAAAGGCCTAGGCAGTAAAAGTAAAGTCGAAAGTCACCTCTACTGTCATGGTGGCGCATATATAAACAATTTTCATTCACCAAAATTGCTTTTACCAACCAATACTCTAGTTTTAATCTGTGATGTAAATGTCTAATTTTTAAACTTTTTAAAATTTTAACCTGTTTAATGTATACATAGGGCGAGTAATTTTTTCTGGTTTTACTGTATTTTAAAGATGCGCTTTGCGCGCTAATATTGTTTTTTTTTGACTTTGCTATTGTGTGGGATTTCTAGATTGTGCTGGCAATAAAGATTGATTTGATTTGATTTGATTTAAAAATTATTTGAACACTAGATGACACCAGATAGATCGATCTGAGTGTATTGCCATCTTTACATTCTTACTGAAAAGACAAAGGATGGGAATTCGCTCAGAGCACTCGAAAGCACCACCTGAAACCATTATTAAGTTGAGTTCAGTAATTACATCCCTAGCGCTTAGGATATCAGTCTATCTCAATCGAAGAATTGAGATACACTGATATCCCAGAGTGTCAATTTTACCTAAACCATCTAAACCATTTGTACAATAGTGGACACATCTAGTGTGCATCCGCTGGATGAAGTCGAACAGGTTTGGTTAGAGGTACGACTTGGTAGTGGCAAGGGGGTTAATTGGGGTAATATACAAACCACCATTGATAAGTTATAATAAGCTGAATTCAGTGGAGTCCATCTTGTCAACACTGTCGATTAATTACAAAAATGTTATTTTATTAGGTGATTTGAACATTAATTTATTAGGTCGTAATGGAGATTATATTTTGATGCATTGTTACAGACTTTTGGATTAACACAAGTTATAGAAGAACCTACACGTGTTACAAGGGACACACAATCATTGATAGATGTGAAATGTATTGATAGTGATTTAATCCTGCTTAGGTTTGGCACCATGGAGATGTTTAGTTTAACTGATCACAGACTAGTTTTTGCTGTCATCAAAGCGATAGGTCCCAGGACTACCACTAAATCGGTTACGTTTAGAGACCTCAGTAATTTTGATAAGGATTTGTTTGAGGCGGTCATAAACCAGGTCGACTTTCAGTTTTTTTTAAATGTTGACTCACCCAAGGAGTTTGTGAGGTCCATGAACCAACAACTTGTCAGTGTTTTTGATGTATTTGCACCACTAAAAACCATAAATACTAGACGTAAATATAAACCTTACATAACGGATACCATAAAAATGATTATTAAACTTAAGAAAAAGCTTTTAACAAATACAAAAGATCACTTTCTCGAACTGATAAGGATGCCTATCTTGATATAAAAAATGATTTAGCTTTTGCTATCAGAAGTGAAAAAAGGCATATATGGCCTTTGAATTGCAAAAGGTGAAGTCTAACTCAAAAAAGACTTGGTTTAAATTAAATGAATCGAACGTTCATTGCAGCTCTAAGGAAAGGCGGGACATACCTTGTCAGTTCAGTGAGGTCAACGAAATTAGTAAGCACTTTGAACGAGTCTCAAAGATGCCAGTAGACATTAACAGGGAGACTCTTGATTATTATAAGAATAATAAAATGTTCCCGGAAAGGGAAAATAATTTTTCACTCGGTAACATTTCTGAATATGATGTTTATCAGGCTTTTGGGCGTATTAAAGCCACAACTGGAGGCTATGACGGAATTTGTTACAATATTTTATTGTTCAGTTTTGACTTCATTATCTCTGCTGTCACCAGATTCTATAATGTCTGTTTGGATAGCGGCCAGTATCCTACTGAGTGGAAAACAACCTCAATAAGACCAATACCTAAGACCGCAAACATTTCCTCAATAAGTGACCTTAAGCCAATCTGTATCTTAGGAAAGATATTTGAAATTCTGATATTTGGTAAGATTAAAGATTATATTAGCGCCTTTAATCTTCTGCCGGCTACTCAATCTGGCTTCAGAGAGGGACATAGTACTGCCACGTCCCTAGTTAGGTTAACTACTGATATTGCACTTGGAATGGACCAGTCTCTCTGAGTGATTTTGTTGGACTACAGTAAGGCTTTTGACCTTGTAAACCACGATATGCTTGTTGCAAAATTGTGTTTTTTCGTCGACCACCTGTAAATGGTTTTCCGCTTACTTGCGTGACCGCAGGCAGATTGTGGAATATCTCGGGTCTAGGTCAGGTGCTGTGGTGGTTAATCCAGGAGTCCCCCAGGGCAGCATCCTTGGCTCAACGCTATTTAGCATATACACGGCTTTTCTGCCCGACCAAGTTCGATTCTCTCCTTTTTTTTTTTTTTTTATAGAGGATTAGAGAATATGCTATACAGACATGAGGGCTTGGCACATGGCAATCAAGGTTTCCCACATAGTGTCAGTTTGGCGTCTTCCCTCCAGGAGCACCGACTGACTAAACTCCATCCCTCTCTTCCCAGTACCGCCTTATGGCATTACTTCAGGGTAAATTTTTCTTGTGTCTCTTCTTCCTCTCTTTTTTTTAATTTACAATCGTTGGTCCATTTCTTGTTTCTTTTTCTCGTCCTCGTTTTTTGTTTTCATTGTCACTGTTATGAATTGTTTTATTGCCTCCCAGTTTTTTTTGTTTGACAAGAGTAGTGAAGCGATGTTGTTCTGGCTAATTTGTGTTCCACATTTTACAGTTGTCTTGCGTCGTTCTGTCTCCCATCTTGGGCATTTGAAAAGAGTATGTAGTGAGTTGTCTATTTGTGTGAGGTCGCAGTATTCGCAACCTGGGCTTGTCTTCTTTCCTATTCTGTGAAGCTATTCCGCGAATACTCCGTGTCCTGTAAATATTTGCGTCATGTAATGGTCTGTCTCTGTCCAGTCTGTAGTGATCCATTTTTCTAGGTCTGTGATGAAAGTCTTTGCTGTTCCTTTGTAGTTATTCCATACATTACTCCACTCTCTGTGTACTTCATCCTTTATTTCAGCTATCTGAGTTTTATTTTTGCTGTTGTGTAATTGCGTCCTTTGCCTTATTTGTAGTTTTATGGGGAGTATCTTTGCTATTGCTAGGAGTGCGGTAGTGGGGGCAGTTCTGTATGCCCTCGTGATTCTTAGAGCTATTTGCCTGTTTGTCTTCTCTAGGAGTGCAGCGTAGTATTTATAGGTTGTTATATTTTCCCAGATCGGTGATCCATAGAGGATGATGGATGTCACAGTGCTCATTGGTGCTTTGCGTTGGGTGAATGTTGGTCCGTTTTTTGTTGGTGTGACCCTTGAGAGCATGTTTATTACTGTCTTCGCCTTGTTGCATATGGTTCTTATATGTGTGTGGAATTTAAAGTCTTTGTCAATATTGAGGCCCATGTATTTGATATAGTTCTTTGAGACTATTTGCTTGTCGACTATGTTTAGTTGAAGTTCTGTCAGCTTTCTTCTTCCGTTTAAGATTATTAAGTCTGTCTTTTGTACTGCTACTTCAAGCCCCATTTTGTGTAGTAGGTATTTTGTTGTTGTGACTGCCAATTCTGTTCTTGCCTCTAGTGATTCTTTGGTTTTTGCTACTGTTATTATTGAGAGGTCATCAGCGTATGCAATCAAGTGCGTCTCTTCCAGTTGTATTTCCCTGAGTATCCTATTGTAGAAAAGATTCCACAATAGAGGCCCTATTATTGAGCCCTGCGGGACTCCGCAGCTCATTTTCATTTCCTCGCTGCAGGGGAGAGTAATAGTTCTGTTTTCCATTGTGACCATTGCTGAAAACTTCCTGTTTTTGTACGCTACTTTGTTAACTTCTTGGGCAATTTTTTTTACTTTTTGTAAGGCACTTATTGTGCTGCGTCCTCTTCTGAAACCGTGTTGGTGTTCGTGGATAAAGTTTTTCTTTTCAAGTTCCGTTTCTAGTCTATCTTTTACTATTTTTTCCAGAATTTTTCCGAGCATATTTATGAGGCATAGGGGTCTATAAGTTTGGATGTCGTTGGGGTTCTTTTGCGGCTTTTCTATCAAAACTAGTTTTGCTTTTTTCCATATTTCAGGAAAAGTCCCGGTCGTCACGTATGCATTCATTACATTTACCATATTGTCTACAAAGTGTTTATTTTCTATAGCTTTTTTAATTATTTCAGAGGTGATGTTGTCTGGTCCCGGGGCTTTTTTGCTCTTGATGTTTCTTGTTGCTGATATCACTTCCTCTGTAGTTACTATGGGTACTGTGCCATTTTTTATTGTTTTATTGTGCCATCTTCTTGTAGGATGTGAGGGAAACAATTTGTAAAATTGCTCTATTTGGGTTTCTTTATCTAGAGTTATTTTTGGTTTGATATTTAGTTTAGAGCATGCTATTTTATAGCCCCGTCCCCATATGTCTTGTTCCGTTTCGTCCAACAATTTGGTCCAACTTTTTTGTTTTTCACTTTTGATCATTTTTTTTCAGTTCTTGCTTAGTTTTTTTGTATAACTTTTTAATTTCCTCTTTTCCGTTTACGTCAGACGGTGTTGCGTTTATTCTTGTGAGGGTTCTTCTGATTTTATTGCACTGTTTTCTTTTCATTGCAATATCTGTTGTACACCAGTGTGCAGGTCTATAGTTTGAGTTTGGTGATTTTCTTTTTGGGAGTAGTTTATTGCATAAATTTGTTAGGTATTTGGTCAGCTCTTCAGCAGTGTTTAGTTTCGTCTGTGTGGCTTGTTTGAGGTAGTTTTCCATCTTTATTTTGCCCATTTCGTCCAATTTCCACCCTTCCAAGTTTTCTTTGTTGTTCGTTACTTCTTGTTCGGAAAATGTTAATTCATATGTTATGTAAAAATGTCCGCTTAGGCTGTCTATATTGTTAACTACGTGCCAGTTGCTAATTTTATTACATATTCTGCTTGATGAGGCTGTGATGTCTATTAATGAGGTGCCGTTTGCGTTGGAGAACGTGGGTAAGTTTCCAGTATTTATGGCCGTTAGATTATTTGAGATTAGTAATTCTTCTAATAGCGGTCCTCTAGGGTTCTGCACCGTTGATCCAAATACCGTTGACTTCGCGTTGAGATCCCCTGCGATTAGAATATCCTTACTGCAATTTTTTATAAAGGTGTCTATTTGGCTCAGAAAGTTTTCAAATGCTTGATTTGGGCTCCTTAATGAAGATCTAAAACTCATTGATAAGTGGTCCAGTAACCATGGTCTTGTACTCAACGCAAAGAAGAGTACTTACCTATTAATAGGTACAAAGGCACTTAGGTGCAAAGTACCATTGTATAATTTTACACCTCTACATATCAACGGTAATGTATTACCGACAGCAAACGTAGTCAATAGTCTGGGCCTGGTTTTTGACAGTTCTTTAAACTTTGAAGCGCATATCACACAGAAGTTGCGAATGGTATATTGAAAATTGAAAAGTTTGTATAAATTTAAATATCTGTTACCACGCAATACTAAGGCATTTTTAGTTGACTCACTAATTACCCGTACTTGGACTACTGCGGTGTTGCTTATTATCCTTTCCTGTCTGCTGAGTTTGAGAAGAGAATACAACTTGCACATAATTGCTGTATTCGCTTTATCTATGAAGTCAAAAAATTTGATCATATTTCGCCCACTTATATCCAGAATAGTATTTTAAAGTATAACCTCAGAATGAACCTCCAATTTGCGTTGTTTGTGTATTCGATTCTCAAAAATAAGCAGCCTGCCTACTTAATGGATTATATTGTGTTGAGACAGGGACATTCACAACATGGATCTCAGAAATATTGTAAGATTTAATATACCTCCACACAGAACTGAAAAATTTAAGAGGTGTTTTTCGTATCAGCTGGTGAAGCTATTCAACTTGGATGTATTTCGTATGATGCTTGGTTCGAGCAGAAGTCTTTTCACACAAAGTTATTTCGATCTATTGTTGCTTAGGATGTAGGATGTAGTTTTTAATTTTTAAGTTTGAAACATGTAATTACAAATCTGTATAATACAAATCTGAATTTTTGGGCACTATGGAAGAGCGCTGCAGCGAATGGTGCCTTTTGTGCATGTATGTTTATGATGCTCAATAAACGTTTTTCTTCTTCTTCTTCTTCTTAGTATGATTTAATCCCATTAAAACCATTGAACATTTGAAAACCTCTGTTCTAATACATTCTATTTATTTTACAAATAATATACACCACTATAATTGGGTAAGTACCTAGACCTGCTTAAAGAGGATAAGAGAAAATTGTAAAACTGAATCACTCTGAAATAGACTTCTTAATTCCTGCATGCTTGAAAAAAAAATAGTATAAGTTACTCGGAGTAAAAGGTCTTTTTGTGTTTTACCCTGTTGCAGGCCACAGCTTTGCTTCGGCCGTCAATCTGTGGGCTCAGCACGAAAATACCCACTTTTATTCCTAGTGACATAATCTACTATTTCGCTTGCTGTCAATAGTAACTACCACCACTCAACCATATATTTAAAACGTCATTGTCAGTTTGATTCAAATTTTCAGATTGTGTCTTCAGTTATGCTCAGTTGTGATTCACATTATTTGAAATTGATCGTTTGCAGAAAAAACGTTGTATGCATTACGAGCAAAAAGTAACTTTTTTGCTCTCGAGTGATTGCCGCTCGGCGCCAAGCTTTTTTCACTCTCCGAGCAAAAAAGTTGTACTTTTCGCGCTTAATACATAAATAACTATTCTGTTATTTAATTTTGTTTTTA
Organism: Taphrorychus bicolor; assembly: GCA_951812265.1. Taxonomy (NCBI): domain Eukaryota; kingdom Metazoa; phylum Arthropoda; class Insecta; order Coleoptera; family Curculionidae; genus Taphrorychus; species Taphrorychus bicolor. Next base: position 3,227,466 of record OX638298.1, read on the forward strand.
GAATATTACTGGTGACTGCAACATCTAAGAGCTGGTGGTTTTACAATGTTTAATACCGATTTCTAAATGATTTTACAAGAATTTCTAACTGATTTTCTACCAACTTTTTCAGCTGTTTTGATAAAGCCATGAATTACAGTGAAATATCTTACAAGAAAGAAAAGTTTTCTAAACCATTTTTAAGTAATAATGAGTGGGATACAGAAAGACTTATGGAGAAAACAGCGTTTAAAAGAGAGATGCATAGATCTATTTTTTTTTTATTTAATTAGTGCGAAAGGTGTGAATAGAAGGGCCCACTTTTATATAATTGTCAGAACAAGTTTTATGTAGTTCATTTTGGTTAGATTAGGTTAGTTTTTATAGGTAGGATCGCCCATGATTATTACGTTTTGAGAGACAGAAGTTGTAATGGAGAGTTTAGAACAAGGTCGGCTAATTTTGGACAGTATGGTTTTAACCACTGGTTTTTATTGTTTTTTTTTTGTCCTGGGCAAAACAGTATTTTGGCCACTAATGTCCAAAATGCCCAAAATGAATACTTATATCAGCATTATCAACATTATGATAGTGAAATAAAATCTTCATGAAATAAGTAGATTTCAGTAGTGAACATTTATAATAATAAATACAAACACAACCCAAGTCAACATAAAAAAAGTAGACACTTAGGCCAGAAAATGGTTTTAAACATTTTCGACCATTTTTGACCACTCTGTCCTGTCCAAAAAGAGAAAAACGTTTTTTTTCCAACTCTGGTTTAGAAACCTGAGAAAACTCCAGTGAAAATATATGTTAAATGAATTTTGTTTTTTGGAAATTCTAAATGCTTTTATTTTACAGGTCAGTGTTGCAACAATAAGGAGTTTGTGTCCTTTTTACCAGCCAAAAATAGCCAACTATGCAGCCATGTTCCGGTGGTGCTGATAAATCACAAAACTAAACATTTCAACTGCATCAATGGACAGGCAATAGTAGATAGTTGCCATGCCGACGTGATGGCCTCGACTTTTTCAAATATGAATCTAACAAACCCCATCAAAGTCATCGTTAGTAAGAAACGGAATCGTTACAAGCAAGATGGATTTAATCTGGATCTTACATGTATCCTTTAAAAAAATTATTATCAAGTGAAGTTTTAAAAAAGCTTTTTAAACTTTTTTTACTATTCACTCACATTCAACTATATTTTTTGGTTTGCCTTCACAAGAGGGTTAAAGAAGAGACTGAATAGCTAAATTAAAAAAATTCCTTCTAAATTGTAACTTATTATTGATACACTATGATGTTAAAAACTTTTTTTTTACTGCGTGGTTATTAAGATATTGACCTTGACCTCAAATTTTTAAATGCGGACTTGGATTTTTCTCTTGTTATTTGAATGCACTTCTATCACCATAATGCAATTGGAGGTTCTGGTGTATTATTGAAAAAAAATAATAATTGCAGTTTTTTTTATGAAAAAAATCAGTCCTCTTTTGTTCAATCCATTTCAAATTGTAATTGTTCAATGTTATAATTAGGTAGATTATGGTACTAAAATGTGAAAAAATGTAAAAAAAAGTTTAAAAGAAGTGTAAAAAAGGTGTAGAAAATGCAAATTGGAACATTTTATGACATTTTTGACTTTCAATTGTTTTATGAAGCCTGTACTCTTTGAGACCTATTTGAGGTTTTTTTTTAAATGAACGCGTTATAGTTTTGTAACCTAAGTTTCGATCTGTAACAATTGAAGTCCATATAATATATTATAAATATAACATAAATTACACTTTGTTTTAAACTTTTTTTTCTAAGCTTTTTTTTCACACCTTTTTTTAAACTTGTTATTCTTTTTTTACATTTTTTCTTACGTTTTTATTTTATATATTTTTATTTTCGTATCTTAGTTCACCATTACATTTAGCAATGTTTGTCTCATTTAACCAACCTTCTACCTGTAACGGTTTAGAAGATAGCAATCGTATCATTCTATATCAATTGGACCATCCTGTATGGTGTTATATTTTCTTCACTTAGTAGAAACATATTCTTTAATAATTACTAATATAGATATTACTGAGAGCATAATAGCAATGGGATATCCTGCCTCGAATATAGAGAGCGTTTACCGCAATAATATCGAGGATGTTGTGAAATTTTTGGACCAAAAGCATCCAGATCACTATATGATATACAATCTGTGTTCCGAGCGAAGTTATGACAAATCAAAATTCCATAACAGGGTGATGGATTTTCCATTTGATGATCATAACCCCCCAAAGATTAATTCTGTTAAGCCATTTTGTCAGGTAAGTTTTTAAATTAACTTTTACAATAACAGCTATAAGGTTTTCATTAAGTTTTTCAACACAGGTGGCCGTGGAAATCTGACAGCTTAATTTTTGTTCTTTCTGTATATAGACATTCAAAAATTAAGTGGAAATTAGTAGGTTAAGGTTACAAAGCTTGTAGTTTAAGGAGACAACCCTGTCAAGCATACCTGATAGAAAAACATAAAAAAAAATAATAGTTTTCTATCCTTTTTCTGAATCCAGAATATCTAAAGTTAATAAAGTATATTTAATTAGTTTGCTTTTAAGGTACACTGACTTTCAGTTTCTATATTGTTTTAATAAGTAAAAAAAGTTTAATTTCATATCTAATTCTATTGTGTTTTAACGGTGTTTCTTAGGATTGAGCAAAATAGAACATTTTCAACATTTGGGCGCGAAATGGTAGTCTGAAACATTTGAAAAATCCTCAAAATTTATTTTCGTGTCAAATTAATGTAAGTTTTGTCAAAAATTAAAAATCAGACCTTAGATTTTACAAAATAACTGTTTTGTAAATCCTCAAAATTTTTTTTTGTGTCAAATTAATGTGAGTTTTGTCGAAAATGCAAAAACAGGCCTTCGATTTTATGCACAAGTTATTTTACACGTTTGTACTAATCCCAAATTGATATACAGGGTGTCGAAAAATTGCGAATATTAATTTTCTTGGATTAGTGCTCTGGAACATTTGAAAAATTCTCAAAATTTATTTTCGTGTCGAATTAATGTAAGTTTTGTGAAAAATGCAAAAACACGCCTTAGATTTTATGAAATAATTGTTTTACACATCTGTGTAAATGTAAAAATTAATATACAGGGTGTTAAAAAATAGTAAATATTAATTTCCTTGCATTGGTGCTCTGAAATATTTGATATATCCTCAAAATTTATTTTCCTATGAAATTGATGTGAGTTTTGCCAAAAATGCAAAAGCAGGCCTCAGATTTTATCCAAAAGTTATTTTACACGTCTGTGTTAATCACAGATGTCGTGCGTGCTAACAACAAATTCGTATACAAGATGTCGGAAAATTGCAAATGCATTATGTTTTAGTTGCAGCGTAGTGATGATAAAGGTGGAGGCATTGTGATGTATCTATGTGTTTTATTTTAGAATGTTGACGAATGGTTACGGAAAGATGCAAATAACGTGGCTGTGGTTCATTGTAAAGCGGGTAAAGGCCGGACCGGCACCATGATATGTTGCTATTTGCTGCACAGCAGGTCCTGTGCTACTGCCGACCAGGCATTGAGTTTGTATGGTATGTATACCTCATTCACGTATTTTTGGCATCCCGTTACCTTTGAAATCTTAATTTTTTTATACCTATCTCTTTTCGGCACATGTTGAGAAGATACTTGACGACAATAATAAGTGAATGGTTTATAAGTTTAGTGTGTTAGGTTCGAATCTAGTGATATTGGTGCCCGTATTTATAGTCGCAACTTGAGCACGAGCACGTGCTGAATCAAAAATGATTGACGTAAGTCCATGTATTTTAAGTGGAGACTAAATGTCAAAGTCAGACTTGAGGCTTACTCGGAGCTAAATCACGACTGTAAATACGGGCATGGATCGCTCACGATTATAATACGAATGATCATTTATGAGCAAAATTGCAGTCGCACAACAAGTATAGTTTGCGACACGTACGAAAATCACTCTTCACACTCTTGTGACGTATCACTCGCTTACGGTCACACTCGTGTGAAAAGTGCAGTTCTCGACACAAGTTCCACAATATACTATTTCTTGCGAGATATTTCACTGTAATTTCCGATTGGAAATATGCGATTTTAGATCGTACAAATTCATTGCTTAAAAAGTTACAGCTAATTTAAAATGACACGAAAAATTGCTGGTACCGAACTTTAAGTTGACCATTTTATTAACTTTATGAAAAAAAAACGGGGTTTTAAATTATTATATTCAATTTACAGGTGGAAAGCGAACCCAAGACACAAAAGGAGTTACGATACCTAGTCAAGTGCGGTACGTGAGATATTACGAACAGTTAGTGAATCAACGTCTACAATATTCGCCCATCACTCTCTACATCAAAGAATTCATCTTGGATCCCATGCCCATTTTAATGGGCAGTCCCGGCAATCTTTCTTTCGCGGTATTCGAGTCGTGTCACGACGACAAATTGAGTCAAAGGTTCAAAAGTGACATTTATAAATTACCGATAGAAGTTAAACAACCGTTTTGCATCAAAATGGACACGTGTTTTCGACTAACCGGCGATATAAAAATCGAGTTTTATAATAAGGTGATGATGCGAAAAGAGAAACTGTTTCACTATTGGTTCAATACGTTTTTCGTGGGAACGTTGGGGTCTACAGATGTGATAGATTACGATAAACAGCAGCAGTGTCGTGCACTGGGTGACGATTGTTTCGAGTTGGTGTTTAGAAAGCACGAGCTGGATAAATTGAACAAGAAGGATAAGCAGCACAAAATCTTCAGTGAAAATTTTAAGGTAATTTTTTTATTAAAGTTATTATAAGTCGTCCTCAATTAATTCGATCATTTATAAAAAACTATGAATTTTTTTCTCTCATTTTATCAGTGTTAAAAAACTCAATGGTTTAAAAAAACTCATTTTGTATAAATTGCCATAATTTCAATCTTAATAAGAAACGTCCGAAAGATTGAGGCCGTATCGACTCAAGAAGGCAAAATATTATTTTTTTTTTGGAGTCTCGGTTCATTTTTTTTTTCAAAATTATAGGAAAATTGACTAAACGAGAGTGACTCGAGAGCGAGTCTTCCCAAAAACGGAAAACTTTATTTTTAGAGCCAGTAACACTGGTAGGCCTTATTTGCTTTCAAAATTATAGAAGAAACGACCAAATTGAGACCGTTGAGGTCTGATCGACTCAAGAAGGCAAAACCTCAATTTTCTTGTAGTCTTAGCTCATTTACGTTTATTAGCTCAATTTGTGTCAAAATTTTAGAAAAATTGTCTAAAGTTTGAAACTGAGTCGACTCAAAAAGGACAACGGACGCAGATGACGCCTCCGGGAGACTTTTCTCGGTGCTGCTATGATACGTGTCTTGAGTACCGAAAATTTCGCAGGTTTCGAGTGTGTCAAAGCATCACTGATAAGCCGTACACGGCAAAACTACGGGCTGTTCATTATAAAACTTCATCTAGCAGGCTATGTAATTTTGACAGAAAAGAATGACATAATCAAAGTAAAAATTTTGTTTCTCCATCCTTTTCTTTTGACATTTCACAACCAACTAGATGAAGTTTTATAATGAACAGCCCGTAGTCTGGGGATGGGCACAATCAGAGCTTGCAAAATGATGGTTCATCAGTCAGTACCTAATAAACATACAAATAAAATGTGGAATTGTGAACAGGTATTAATAAAAAAAACAAATAAAGAATAAGTTGTAATACGTACAGAAATAAGAAATAGGAAAGGCGTATATAAGGAAAAAAAGTGGCGTAAGAACTGTCACGAATCGATAAAATGGCAAAAAAAAAATACTGAGGAATTAACTGAATAAAAAAAGCGTGGAATGCAAACTTAAGATGGCGACAATTAATGAATAGAAAGACGAAAAGTCGTTCAGGAATGAGTGGAATGCAAATAAAGAACAAAATTGTGGAAATGAAGTGGCAAGTTATATTAAGAATCGATAAAATACCAAAAAACACTGTATAAAAACAGAGACAAATAATGGAAAATTATAAAAAATAGAAGCAGGAATGAGTAAAAGTGAAATAATGAAGGTGATAAGAAAAAAACAAGTGTAAAAAAAAACGATGTCAAGTTGGCTATATTAACTTTTGATAAAAAAAAGAGAAGTAATAAGTTGTTTGTTTAACAAAAGATTTGTTTTGTAAGTTCCATTCATCTTATGATAAATAGTGCCTCGCTTTCTGATATAGATACCTACTATAAAGTGACCAAATATTACATTTTTAAGAAGCGTTCGGACGTTCCGCGGTCAAACGCAACAAAAAAAAACTTAACTACTTCGGAATATTTTACTCTAAAATTACCAAAAATGTTAAAATAATTTTAGTAATGTTAAGAGGTGCCACTGTTACTTTGCTTGTGTCACACCCTTCATGTAAAGCAATTGGTCAACAGTTTAGATGTCGAATATCTTTATTTTTCAGCTGACAATGATAGTCCAGAAAATTTCAAGACCTGACACGACGACAATCGTTTCGACGTATCCTGGGGTATCATCAGATCAGGACACCACTCCCTGCGAGAGCTCTGTGGGATCTTCTGAAGAGTCTGAAGAAGACTGGGACTCTGGTGAGCATTCTAAATTACCTCTTGTTAGACACCACTGAAACTGAAAGCTTTAATTCAACTAACGACCAAAACTGTATCAACTTATTAAGGCCGAAACTACGCATACATTTTACAAACATATATACCATGTGTTCATTAGTATCCGTCATTTAGCCGCCTATGACATTCATTCATTCATTTGTTATTTTGAGGCATGTCGTGGATTACTTCCCTCGGTATTTTCTTAAGTTGAAAAGTCGGGGATGACACTAACTGTTCCAGAGCCCTTTGAAAGTATCCTCATCCTTTGGTTTCTTGAGAAGAATGTAAGGATGGGAATACGCTCAGACCTGTCTAGTGCTGCCACCCGAAATGACAACTACTAAGTAAATGAGAAATGTCAACAAGTGACAGTGACAAATAATATATGGCGGGTCGAGTTACGACGTGCCTTTATAACTCTTCTTTTCTATCAAAAAATCATAGCCGACTAGATTACGTTTTGTAATGAATAGCCCGTACGTTTATTGTTTCGGATAGTGATTTTGCCTGTGTAGTCTTGGATTTAATGCGCCGCGTCGATACAAATATATCTGTGTTATTCTATCTGTTGTTTGTATTATGTCAGTTAATTGAAACAAAATATGCTATAAGGCCACTTCCGAGCAGTCGAAATTCTAGAATTTTGAAATAAATATTCAAACTGGTTTTTATGGATCGCATTCAAATTTTTCCCAATTATTACAATGTAAATATGAAACAACAGTTGCCATTCTAAGAAAAAATCAAAATTTAGTTATAACTTTCTTGCGTTCTACAGGGTGATTCAAAAGTACTTTGACAAACTTCAGGAGGTGATTGCTATTATTTTTTTAAGAAGAAAAGTTCTAATAAACGAGGGTCCTTAAGAGCATCTTTACGAAAATACAGGGTGTTAAAGTTTTATTACAAAAAAAGAAAAAAAAATATCTTTGAAACCGCTTGAAAGGTTGAGTGATGTACGCGCGCCACTGGTGGAACAAAAAATAGTTTTGTTTAACAGAAACCTGGCTACTCGCTAGCCGTTGACATCTGTAAAATTTTATTAAAACCTTTTAAGCGGTTTAGGAGATACTATTATTTTTTTTGTTTTTTCATAAAATTTCAACACCTTGTATCTTCGTAACGATGCTCTTAAAGACCCTCGTTTATTAGAACTTTCCTTCTTAAAATAATGCCAGCAATCACCTCTTGAAGTTTGTCAAAGTACTTTTGAATCACCCTGTATACAGGATAATTTTTTATGTTTAGTTAAGAGATCACCGAAACTAGCAGAGGGACAAAGTGAGTTAAATGGGGAATGAATTGGAGTTTTAGGAAATCAATTCAAGACCCTTTCCACATTTTTGAAAACTTTTGCGACAGCCATCTGCCTATGAGATATCGAACCACTTGTAATATTTAACTTTAAATGAACAGGGGTGACCGAAAACTAGGGGCCGCCCGTGTGCAAATCGATTTCGGTCGCTCCTAAATGTCAAAAGTAACTACAAGGAAAAAAAAACGATCATAGAGAACAAACAAATGTTTAAGAAAAGGAAGTTGAAAATAAGTGAAAATGGTAAGAAACTGAGCAACACAATAAACATTACTTTAAATTATTGCTTTCAGCTCTTTTGATAAAGTCAAAAGTTACAGTGAAATATTTGGCAAGAAAAAAGTTTTCGAAACCGTTTTGAAGTAATAATGAGTGGGATAGAGAAAAACTTATGGAGAAGACAGCGTTTAAAAGGGAGATGAATAGATCTTTTTTTTTGCATTAGTGGCGAAAGGCGAGCCCATCAGTTCGAGGATGGTGGAGTTAAATCAAAATTTTCTAGCTCGAATCTACTTATGTCCTTTTCCAGAAAAAAAATTTTTTCATTGGCCATTCTTATTATACATTCGGAAGAAATAAACACAATTAACGAATGTGTAGATTGTTATAGGAAAACTTATATCTGACATCTGATTGAGCCAAAAAAAATTAAAGTAAAATATCTCGCGAGAAAGTTTTTGGATACATTTTTAAGTAGTAATGAGTCGGATAGAGAAAAACTTATAGAGAAGACAGCGTTTAAAAGAGAGATGCTTAGATATTCTTTTGCATTAATGCGAAAGGCGGGCTCGCCCTTATATATTTTTTTCTACGACTGCCTCGAAAATGAACAAATGTGCACTACTAACTACCGTTGAGAATCGCATATTGCAAACAGCGTGCGCAAAGTGCAGGCTCTCATACAGAAGCGTATGCAAAATCGACTTTGCACACGCTTCTGATTGCTCTGCACACGCCTTGCATATATTTTATAATACGAATGATCATTTATGAAACAAAATCACAGCACAGTATAAAGAATAATACATTATACCAGTATCGTCAGTTCGTGTCGGCACTTTTGATATTCCCAAAACTAAAGCGTGCCGCGCGCACCTGCACCCGGCAATTTTCTCGAGTAGTTACAGGGGACTTGTATACGGCTCAAGCATAAGCGATGCACTGCCAAAACCAGCCAAAACCGGTTTGGTGGTGCACCGCCGGCGGACGGGGCAAGGGGAGGGGAGTTTAAATTTTCGACCGACTGACGTTACTGATATAATGTATTATTCTTAATACTGTGATCACAGTCGTAGAAAAAGTATAGTGTGCGACACGTACGAAAATCACTCTTCACACTCTTGTGACGTATCAACCATCACCACTCGTGTTAAAAGTGCACATTTCGATACTGGTTGTACAATATACGGGGTGTTCATTATAAAACTTCATCTAGTTGCTTCTGTCAAAAGAAAAGGACGGAGAAACAAAAGTCCATTTATTTTGATTATGCCATCCTTTTCTGTTAAAATTTCATAGCCTGCTAGATGAAGTTTTATAATGAATACTCCGTAATATTTTGACCGAGTTATATTTAATTAGTTGCAATAGTTACTATCGCCCCTGAATCTAAATATTATACATATTAAGTTTTTATAAATATTATATATATGAACAGTCCGAATAAAATATGTGCCTCATACAGGGTGGGCCAAATTGAACATTTAAAATAAAGATTGATAAAACTTATTGTCGGTGTACGGTGCTACAATTCGACAACAAAGAAAATAGCATAATTTTGTACTCTTGACTGATTTAATATAACTGCATCGATAGAACTATTTTCCTAGAAAACGTATATAGATAGTAAAAAGATTCTTTGTAAAGGTATCGTTTTTAAGTCCACAATCAAAATTTCATTTCTTATATTAAGAAAATTGTTTTGAAACCCCGCCATTTCGCTACTCCTAAGCTACGTTTTACAGTATCACCATTTATGAAGATACAAAAATTGTAAAGTGTATTATAAAAAATATTTTGATAGATGTTATGCACTCTAAGAAATAAATTCCTTCTTAAAAAAAAGAGGGCTTTAAGAATCATCTCTTAGGTACTTACAATACCTTTATTTATTTTTTTGTTAATATTGTATTTTATGTGGTAAATAAATGTTGTTGTTTTTTCGATTATCAGATCAAGACTGGCGTTTCTCTCTTAAAGTTTTTATATTTCACACACTACATATTTCATTGGATTCACTAAGTACATTCATTTCATGTATCATGGTTTTTTTATTTTTTATTTTAATTCATATACATAGAAGTTGTCATTTTCACTAACTTACGGTACGTATACAAGGTGATTCACGGTGATGGTACCTTAGTCGTACGTAGAGAACGGCTTCACATATTTATTTCAAGTTTTGGTGGCCACAAACGCGTCTAAACTCTATTTCTAAAATACTTTCATCTTTGCGGTGTTGCCGGTTCAGCTGAAAAGAAGTAGGTACCAACTTTCGTTTTCCTCGTAGATTTCTTTAGTTTTTATAGTCAAAAATTGGACTTTAAATAACAATTAAAATCTCACGATCCGAAAGATTTAATCATATGAGTGCAGGGACTTCGTTAGCCAGAACCTTGTGCCTGAATACCATCAAAAAATGATCACCACCAAAAAAAAAGTGTCCAAAAAAGTAGTTTTTTGCGATTTTTATAAAAACTATAGGGCAGCCCAGTTTCGGTTGTATATGTATAACTAGAAGACGTCGAGAGAAAAAAAATCAGTTGTTAGTTTTGGTGTAGCTCTTATACCGGGCGAGCATTTTAAACCACACCAGATGTATTTTTCTCATATTACACCCTGTAGATACGACACTCTTGCAGTAACAAATCTGAAATAATTCAGAGAGGTAGTGCACATATGGATACACAAAATGCGGAATGGCTCCGAATTACGTCACCACAGAGGTGTCAGAAGCATTCGGGAGCGAGAGCGGGAATTCCAGCGATTTTCCGAAATGTAAACATTAGCTTAGCTTTAAAGGCTTAGACCAAAGAAAATCTGCCAAAAAGCGTGGGAACATTTCTAGGAAAATGCCCGGTTCTCGACAAATTTTTCACAAACACTGATCGATTTGAAAATGTCTTGTCAGCGTCATTTTGTAGATTTTTCGTAATTTATCGAATTCCCGTCGGGGCGTCACTGTCGCTTTTTGTTTTCATCTGACAGCTCAACATAACTTTAAAGTTAACTTTAAAGACTTTAAGCGCTTTTTTTTATATGTGGTCGATTTGAAAATTTCGTGTCGGGATTCATGAAGGCTGAATACGTCGAGGCCCGCCCACGCGGTTTATAGTTTGTTCGCCATACTGTACATTTTAACAATCCAATCTTTCTATAAAAAACTCATTGCCCAGTGCTTTTTAAATGGGATAACATGGATTTCATCATAAATAAAAGATGAACTAAAAAAAAATAGCCGCCGTAGACAGGGTGATTAAAAAATAGTGATATTTCTGAAACGAAAAAAGTTACGGAGCAGAAATTTTGTGCCATAGTTCCTTAAGGAATGGACTAGAAGTGGCGATGGGTCGGAACCTTCCTTTAGGTACCAAGCCCATGGGTACCATTAACAATGGTACCCATGGCTGTGTTTGTGATAAGAAAAACGTTGGTGTAGATACAGGAGTGTAGATAACGTCGTATTTAGGGTACTATTGATGATACATGGTTGAAATTTGGGTGATAGGTACCTAAAGGGTACCTATCACTTATATATACGTCTATTATATATACACCTATCAATTATATATACACATATACGTCATAAATTATGATGTAGTTGCTGTAGCTATCACAGTTACCGTAGCTGAGCTATTTCTGCGCTGCGTTAATATTTTATAAAACTGTTTATGGTACATGGTTCAAATTCAGATGCTGGGTACAAATGGGCGTACCATGAGTGCTAAACTAACTGACACAACTATTTAGTTGACGGTAGCTAGGCTATAGCTGTTTTATGAACCGATGGTGATATCGACTTGAAAATCGATTGGTAATATTAGCTGAAAATAACACTTAAAAATCCAAGATGGCGGCCTAAAAAGATTGATTTTAAGTCGATATCTCTGGAACGGTTTGAACTAGAAAGCTCTAGTATACTAGTAAACTCTATTTTTGCCTCCAGCTTATACTAATAAGTGTTTTTTTTTTATGCGTTTGGATGATTTCGAGTAAAACTCTTAAATATCTCAAACATTTGTTCAGGTTATTTCAGGTTAGTTTATTATTTTGATACACACATTTTTTTAGAATGATTTTAGAGCAAAACTTGAGATTTTAGTCTAAAAATTAAATAGTTTTAGTAGTAATTTAGTCTTAATTAATTAAATAATCTTTAACATTGCAAAAATAATTTTTTTTATCGTTACGAAAAGATTTTGTTTTTTTTTAACTAACTAGCAATATATTAAAAAGTGAATCTTTTGATAGCGAATTAAGACGGTTTTAACCAATTATGGCGTATAGCGCAAATTTCTTGATAACGTTTTCTGGAAAAAGCACTTTTTTACTGATTGATTTTGTATCAAACTTGAAATGTTGGACTAAAAATGTTTATTTGAAATAGCAAATCAAAATAGTTTCTATTTTTTAACGGTTTTTTTGCATTAAACTTAGATGTAGTTTTTTTTCAGTTTTTAACCAAAAACTGATTTTTTATTAACTGTGATCATTTTGATAATATTTCAGTCTAAGCATTTCCTATTTAGTATTTAGGTAATATTTAGACTTGTTAATGACACACGGTGAGTTATGATATTTTTATGAAAATCACTTTATTACCTTGAGTTAAAACCTATACGGATCGCTATTCATTGAGTTGCGGCGCCTACTAGCGTTCTTATTCCAAAAATATTTCTTTGTGACTTTCTTAAGGTTTAAGCGCACCTTACTGATCTTACAAAAAATTAGTTAAAAAGTATTTCTAAATACTTATTTACATTTACATTTTTTAAGTTTTTAGATAGTGCCACTGTAAATCGTTTAGTGAAAACTTTATTAATATATATGTGTACTTGCTTTAAAACTATTACATTTTATACGAGGGGTGTAATTTTTGGTGTACTTTTGATGAAAAACTAATTTACAATTTCAAAAATTTATTATATCATTGGAATCAAACAAAGATACAAAAAAACTACATGCAGAGCTATGGAACTCATATTTCTCAGACAACAGTTTGGTAAAGAAGTTAGGTTCTTGAAAAAGTATTTAGACACATTTGTATGGCCTAAACCATATAACTACAATGCCTAAACTGAAGATAAGGATGGTGTCAAAATTGACGGATGATGACGAAATTTGTTGATTGACGATTTCGAGATTGACGGAATTGATGGATAAAAAAGGAAGGCAGTGGAAAATGATGGTGAGAACGGATATACTAACAAAATGAAATACTGAGGAAATAGGAAAATAAAAGCACGACGTGCAGATTAAAAAAACGAATAACAAACACAACAAAGAGGTAGAATTGTGGACAAGAATTAATAAATAAATAAATAAATAATAAGTTGTAGTAAGCACAGAAATGTAGGAAATGGGAAAAAAAGGAAAAAAGTGCTGATTGATCTGTCGCGAATCGATAAAATAGCAAAAAAAAGACTGAGGAATTAGCTGAATAATAAAAGTATGGAATGCAAACTTAAGATGGCGACAACTTATTACGTATTACTAAAACTACGTATACGAATATTTTTGATTTACATACTGTAGGGTGTCCCAAAAAGTGGGCAAATATTACATGTTTTACAGTAACTTTTGGCTTTTTCAAACGATCTGAAAACAACTAACCTAAATTAACTAGATCTAATAATTAATATTAATTAATATATTATTAATATTAATATTAATTATAATTAATATAAAAGTGGGCTCTTATGGGCCTGCCGTTCGCACTAATGCAAAAAAAAAGATCTATGCATCTCTCTTTTAAACACTGTTTTCTCCATAAGTGTTAGTCTATCGTACTCATTATTACTTAAAAACGGTTTCAAAAACTTTTTTTTTTGCGAAATAATTTACTTTAAAGTAGTAATTGTTTATTGAGTTGCTCAGTTCCTTATTATTTTCACTTATTTTCAAATTTCTTTTTTGACATTTAAGGGCGGCCGAAATCGATTTGCACTCGGGCGGCCCCTATTTTATTATCGCCCATCTCTAAAATATTTCTTTTCTCGAATTATGTGACTTTCTTAAGCTTCAGGCGGACCTTACGGGGTCTATATTTAACGATATAGCATTTTTACTAACATTTTTGTAATATTTCCTTGTAGGTGACGGATGCAAAGGTAAATATTAACCAATTTCTTAATACTAAGCAGGTACTTTAAAACCATTTAAATTCTCAGCACATTGTTTGTATTGTTGAGGGATATCATTTTAAGTCGCTCACTCGACTAGCAGCTTTTAGGTTACACTTCTTAAAAATTTTATACATGAGGGTCGCATGGCTTCTAAGACGGACCTTGGATCCAGGGCTAGCGACTTTATTTTTATTACCACCCTGTATAATCAAAATGCTTAGAGATAGATATGTTATACTATATCTCGATACTTCTCCAGATGGTTTTCAAGTATAACTTAACCTTCCTTATAAAGAATTTGGTAGAATTTACATTGCTTGTGTCCAGGGTTGCCAGGTCTATTGATTTTTCAATTCCAGCAGCAATCCAAGTAAATATTTGCAATTTTTCGACAGCCTGTATATCAATTTGTGATTAGCACAGATGTCTAAAATTACTTTTGTATTAAATCCAAGTCCTGCTTTTGCGTTTTCGATAAAACTCACATTAATTTGATATAAATATACATTTTGAGGATTTTTCCAATGTTTCAGAGCACTAATTCAAGGAAATTAATACTTGGAATTTTTCGACATCCTGTAAATCAAATTTTTATTCACACAGATGTATAACATAATTAATTTATAAAATCTACTGTTTATATTATGTATATTATCTACGGACTGTTTTTGCATTTTCAACAAAGCTCACATTAATTTGATAGGAAAATAGATTATAAAAATTTTTCAAATATTTCAGAGCCCTAATCCAAAAAAATTAATTATTGCAATTTTTCGACGCTGTATATCAATTTTGTGATTAGCACAGACCTGTAAAATAACTTTTGTATAAAATCTAAGGCCTTTTTTGCATTTTCGATAAAACTCACATTAATTTAATAAGAAAATATTTTTGAGATTTTTTCAAATGTTTCAGAGCACTAATCTAAGGAAATTAATATTTGCAATTTTTCGACACCCTGCATATCAATTTGTGATTAGCGCAGACGTATAAAATAACTTTTGTATAAAATCCAAAGCCTGTTTTTGCATTTTCGACAAAACCCACATTAATTTGATAGAAAAATAAATTTTGAGAATTTTTTAAATGTTTCAGAGCACTAATCCAAGGAAATTAATATTTGCAATTTTTCGACATCCTGTAAATAAAATTTTTATTCACACAGATGTATAACATAATTAATTTATAAAATCTAAGGACTGTTTTTGCATTTTCAACAAAGCTCACATTAATTTGATAGGAAAATAGATTATAAAAATTTTTCAAATATTTCAGAGCCCTAATCCAAAAAAATTAATTATTGCAATTTTTCGACGCTGTATATCAATTTTGTGATTAGCACACTCCTGTAAAATAACTTTTGTATAAAATCTAAGGCCTTTTTTGCATTTTCGATAAAACTCACATTAATTTAATAAGAAAATATGTTTGAAATTTTTTCAAATGTTTCAGAGCACTAATCTAAGGAAATTAATATTTGCAATTTTTCGACAGCCTGCATATCAATTTGTGATTAGCGCAGACGTATAAAATAACTTTTGTATAAAATCCAAAGCCTGTTTTTGCATTTTTGACAAAACTCACATTAATTTGATAGAAAAATAAATTTTGAGAATTTTTCAAATGTTTCAGAGCACTATCCATCCAAGGAAATTAATATTCACTATTTTTTGACACCCTGTAAATATAAAAATAAGTGTATATAAAATGTGTATATAAAAAAAAGTTTTTTTGTTTACACAGATGTATAAATCAATTATTTTATAAAATATAAGGCCTGTTTTTGCATTTTCGACCAAACATACTTCAATTTGATACGAAAATAAATTTTGAGGATTTTAAATCGTTATTAAAATGAATCGAACATACTCCGTTATTGCTTTATAAAAGCAGATATATGAAATCTCGTTTTCATACATTTCAACACTATAGAATATTACATTATTCAACATGACATTTAATCCGAAATTCCGGATTTAAAAAACCGATGAAAAGGATTAATTTTTTTTTATCGTTTTCTATCCGATATTTTTAACATGGTGGTCTCCTTAAACTACAGGCTTTAAAATGACTACTTAATGTTTGAATGTCTCTTAGACTAAAGAATAAAAATTAAGCTGGCAACCCTGTTTATGTCCTCTTTACTACTTTCTAATTTTTGAATTTTGCAGGGGAATCGACATACCTATGATATGGGCTCTACATCTCAATGTGGAAAAGGTGTAAATATCGCACGACTGTCAACATCCTCAATTCGCTTGCTGTTCTTTAAGTTACGCGACATGGAGTTTTGACTAGATGACTTTTTGAGTGACTTTGTGTACTTTAAAGAGAAAACTTTATGTACTATTTTACAATAATAAACACATTGGCCGAATAAATCGAAACTCCCCTTGCCGAAATGCACTCATTTATTTGTGATAAAATTGATCGATTTGAGTGATGTGATGAGGGGAAACATTACACATAGATCGCTGTTTAGAGTTTGTATTAAACCATTGTCCTATATACAGGGTGGCCCAACGAAAACTTTCCACCAGGGTTTTCTTGCCTATGAAGCAGAAGACACGAAAACGCTCGGAGACGTCAATTTTAATTCTAAGGGGAACATATTTTTTTGATGTAATTATTGTCTTAGAGGAAACCATGAAGCCGGGGTGGCTTTCGCCCTAAAAATTTTAAACGAAAAAGGGTGTCAAGGTATACATCATTTTGAAGGGCGTTAGCTTTTCAGTGCCGCATCATTTTTAAAATTTGAATGATTTGTTCTCGAGAAAACAGGAGCAGGAGACAGAAGAATAGATTTGACATTAAATTAATTTCAATTTATTAGTTGTTGAAAATGACCACCACCGAACTCCATACAGTAGTAAACACATTGTTCAAAGTGCATTCGAACATTTTTCGTACGATACGTGGCCGCACGTCTTCAAGTGAATCCGGTTGTGTATTATAAATTTTGGACTTCAAATGACCCCATAAAAAAGTCCAGCGGGGACAAATCCGGGGAACGTGCAGGCCATTCTGTAGGTCCTCTTCTCCCAATCCACCTTTGAGGGAATGTTTCATTTAAAAACTGCCTAACAGGGGCGGCGTAGTGCGGAGGAGCCCCATCTTGTTGAAAAATGATGTTTTCTTCACGGTGACGGTCATCGTGTTCGATTATTTCTGTTAAAGCTGGACCGACAATATGATCTCCGAAAATTCCTATCCAAACGTTTAGCTTTTGTGGATGTTGAGTTTCTTGAAAAAGCATTGGATTGGTTGACAACCAATAACGGCAATTATGGCGGTTGATCTCACCGTTCAAGAAGAAGGAACACTCATCAGAGAAGCAAATGTTGTAAAGGTATTTCGGATTGTTAACAATTCGTTGACTAATGATCTCACAAAATTCTAAACGTCTATCGAAATCATTTTCGTTTAATTTTTTCACTATTTCATTTTATAAGGATAGAATTTATGTGCTTTTATATTTTCTGGATGCTTGTACGCCGAACACCTGATGCATTTGATAATCTAGTGCTGGTATTTCAACATCACACATAACAGCTATTTCAACTGTTTCTGTTCTTATTGCTGGATGATGAAAAATCCTCTTTTTATTTCATACACTTCCAGTCTCTTCAAATTGGGCAACCAGGTCTCTCACGTAAGAATGGAATACGTTCCTATCAGGATATTGTTCATTAAATAAATTTGCGGCCCGTCTAGCACAATCGTTATCTCGGAAATAGAGGGAAATAATGTCAACTCTTTCTTGAATACTATGAAGCATTTTTAAATGATTTCTCGAAAACAGACCATTCAATTCTAAAAAGTTAGGTGGCAGCTAAAAGGCAATTGAATGCCCCTTAAAATGATGTATAACTTGATACCTCTTTCCAGTTAAGGTTTTTAGGGTAAAAGTTAGGTACCCCGGCTTTGGGGTTCATCTGAAAAAGCTATTAATATCAGAAACATGTTCCCTTCGAAATAAGGGTTCGGGCGTTTTCCTATAACTAATAACTTCATAAGGCAGAAAACATTGGTGAAAAATTTTCATTGAGCCACCCTGTATACCTATAACCCATTCCCTTATTATTGTCATCAAGTAGGCATTGAAAATCTGACATATTTCACCAGATATAACATGACTGACAGTGACAGTGATTATTAATCGGTGTGAGGTTAAGATTTTTTTATGTACACATAGTTGCCATTTAACTTCATTTGTTTAAGTTTTTAATACTATTGCTTAATAACCGATAATCTATTAAAAATAATAATAAAAATTGCAAAAAGTTCGAGAACGATTTGAGTTTCCAAAAATTAATTTTGTCTATGTCTATTGTAAAAAATAGTCTTGTCTTAGTTATATTAAAAATTTTATTTACTAATAATTCAATAATAATTTTTTTTAATTAAAAATTGATGGCAGGTTGAATTGGCGGACTTCAATTAGAAAGTAGCACATGCAGATTAATAGGGTGAAAAAAAGTATTATTGAATTATTAGTAAATACGATTTTAAACTAAACTTAAACAAGCCTAAATAATCAAATTTGTAAATATCTAGATAAGGATAACTCCTAAATATTTGAGGCGGAAAGTTCATTTTTTACTACTTACTTTTGGGGGAAGCCGCATCCACTTTTTTGCCCGATTCGTTCGTTGTTGGAGAAAGAATTTCGCACTACTCACAGTAAAATTACTGCGAATAACAATTTACCCTAGAAAGGGCTCGGACGAATCGACCTAGTTGACGCTTCGGCAACTTTTCTGCTGCCTTCTTCAGAACTATTTTTTTTTAGATAGTTCTGAAGAAGGAATACGTTTAGAGGAACATTTTAAGTAAAAATTTTGACATTTTAGTTACTTTTAAAACCAAATTTCTCGTTGCCAAGCAAACAGTTTTAAAGTTTGTGTTACGCTTGAAATTACATTTTCGTCTTACTAAAGTCACAACTTAAAAATTTGATGTTACTTTCGCAACAATTTTTTTTTAATTTTGTGTTACGTTTAGACTACAATTTCGTGTTCCTACAGCCAAAATTCAAAAACTTTGTGTTATGTTTAGACTAAAATTTCCTGTTAGGTCAAAATGTTTTAATTTTCCAGTGCTATTAGTCCAAAATGTCTTGTTACCAGATCGAAATTTAAAAAATTCTTGTTACGTTTAGACTTACAATTCAAGCCAAAATTTTGAAATTTTGTGTTACTTTCAAACCAAAATTTCTTGTTACTAAGTAAAAACGCTTTAATTTTGTGAATTAACTAAAATTTAAAAATGGCGGGCTTGTGCCAAAAAACGGGACCATTTTTAAAGAAACTTTGGTATTTGTTTGTTCTCTCCATATGTCCTAGGTTATTGCCTCGATGTAACGAAGTGAAAATGAAAATATTTCAACTTTCACATTGACATTTGATTTGACATATGACGATGCGTGAATGTGCTTGCCATCGTGTCTAATCTACAGACAACGTAGATTATTTATTTAAATTACAATATCAATTAACTAGGGTGGATTTGCAAGACGGGGACAAAATAACTTCAGTTTATTAACAAATCGCCGACGTTTCGACCCACTGCTATAAAGCAAAATCAAAACTTTAAGTCTCCATATACGACATATTAGCTCCTTGTTTCTTGGCGATTTTGCCTTCATTTTTGTTTTTCACTTCTAAAGAAGATGGACAAAACTGTAAAACACTAGGATCTTTCGATATAATAATATAACGCCATCTTGTTGGGCGATTTTTGCAAAAAACTGAAATTTGTAACGTTTTCAGGTCACGCTTTCTTATTAAGAAAACAAAGGATGGAAATATTCTCAGAGCCAATGACCTAGGAGATATCTCCTACGTCATTTCATGGTCCATGTCTATATAGACAGCGCCAACAAATGCCGATATTTTCCTAAAAATAATCCCGTTTTTTGGCCGGAAGTTCGCCATTTTAAATGTTCCCATGACATAATTTCATATAGCACATGATTTGACATAAGAAGTCAAATCACTTCCGGCGGATATCGCCTCCATTTTTAAGGTTCCCACTGCTAAAAAAGGGAGCAAAAACTATAAAACAAGAGGGGTTCTCCAGATGTAATATACTAGCTCGTTGCTATAGAGCTGTCACCCGAAAACGCTATTTGAAAGATGACCACATACCGAATTTGCTGTTTATACGGAAATCATGAATTAGAATCGACATTTCTATTTCGTTTGTTCTTTTGGGATGATATAACATCATTATAACACTACTGACTTTTGTTATTCTCATTAGCATTATCTTTACCTTTATATAACTTATAATCACACTCAGGGTTGGGTAAATGTCGTTCCAGAGACAATATATTACATTTTATTACAACCTAAACCTAATAATTTAACATTAGTTAGTTGGTTTAAAAATGGAAAAACGTGATAGGAAACCGCACGATCTTTACGAGAAATTAAATTATAAATATACACATGTGGAAAATGACAGGCAGGAAAAATGTAAAATTATTTGAAGTTCTATCGCTACGAGGGGGCTTTGCTCAGAATATGTAAAGTAATGGAATCCACGCGCGCAATTCTCCGCTATATTAACAGCTGTTACCAAAAATGATGAGACGCCATGTCTAAGGCGAAAACCAAACATTTCGTTGGCTATGTGTTTTTCTGCAATAAATTGCATTTTGCAAGACTTTAATATTATAAATAATTGTGTCATTTACAATGGTGGGATGTGCAGATTACGATTGTAAAAGCAGCAGCTATAGAAAGGAGCCTGGAGTTACGTTTCACAAGTAAACAGATAATGGCGTTTTTCGGCAACAATTAAATTATTTCAAATAACTCTAAAATCAGTTATATTACATCCGAATCTTCGAAATATGATTTAGTATATACCGCAGTGAAGTCAATAATGCTATTTTGGGAAATATTTTTCTAATCCTGTAACTTGTAGACAGTTTTTTTATTTAAATTTTTAGCAGTTTTTCCAGTGGCGCAGGAGATGTAACTCCAGGGTTATCAACGACTATTAATTCACAATTATTTTTATTTATTTAATAGAAAGTCGATGTTTGCTAATAATATAACGTATAATATTACTAATGCTACAAATACTAATTTAGTTCAATATTTTCTTATGTGCTACATTACCAATGCTAAGTCACTGGCATTTTCACACTTGACAGATTGGAGCAAACTGGTAACAGACGCCGGCGTCGTATCCTACTTCCTCTGGTTTACCTTTTCTAAGGGGCTTTATCTGGGTTTCCTTTGTATAATAGTTTGTTGTTCAAAGTAACAAGAACTCCGACTACAAACAGAAAGTGTCACAATGTAAATCCTGGAGCAAACGGAGAAAAGTGTTGGATTCAAATTTTGACTCAAAAAAAAAACGATCTTAGCTACGCCGATCTGATTGTCGCCAATTGGCTTTTTACACTTTTAATAGTTATTTACGCTATAAGTCCGGTAAATATAGTTTTACATTAGGAGTAAGATGTTTCCGGACGAGGCGCTAGCCGAGTTTGGAATTTCGAAACGACTACTGTAACACGTTACCGGACGTATGATTTACAACATTTTACTTCATACTTATTAAAAACAGGAAAAAATAATTTTATGCGCGGCGAATATATTGTAACGATTCGCAGCGACGCCGCATCGGAGGCGGGGCAACGCGTTGGTTGGTGGAGCTTCGCGACCTATCCGCGCTGCGTCATGGCTGACACGAGTGATTTATTGCTCTGTTTATCTAGAAGGCAGTTGTTTAAAACCTTTTTTTTTATGTGAGATTATTCAAGAATTCTTATCAAGAACTTTCTAGGGTTTTCTGTAATTTTAGGATTGTGTATAAAAAGAGAATAGAATTAGTGAGACAGCAAGCAGCTAGGGAGCAACAATTGGAAGAAAGAATAATGCAATCCGTTAACGGCGTTAACGAAGGACTCGAAGCTGTCAACTTGAGGACGACAACGTGTCTATAGAGAGTTTACCCTATTATGTTAAAATCAGTTACTGGAGAGTCTTGCCCTATAGATGGAGAAGCCGATGTTACCATCATTATTGGAGAAAGACTTGAAGTTCGGCATAAAGTGTTGGTTGCCAAGATCAAAGACGAGTTTATTTTGGGAATGGATCTCATCAGGAAACATGGATTCTCCTATGATCACAAACGGAATATTCTCACATTTGGAGATGAGGAGTTTGCATTAACCAATGGAAATGTGGAAACTAGTGTCCGTTTACTGGTTCTGGAAGATGTGACAATTCCTCCAAATTCAGAACAAATTATCACAGTGACTTCTGAAAATGATCCTAGGTGGTCCATAGGACTTATAGAACCTAACCTGGATTTGACGACTGAAATCATGGTAGCACGAACTTTGACCGACACGAAGAAGACTATGCCAGTACGATTTGCAAATATTGGAGAAAAGACCATCAAGCTCAAAGAAGGAACAGTTCTTGCCAATTATGAACCTGTGCAAAGGGTATGCATTTGTGTCGAAGCAGAGACATCCAAAATTAAATCCTCTAACCAAGCATCCCCAGAGGTTATTGATGCTTTCAAACGACATTGGAGTCATCTGTCAAGGGAACAACTTCAATCTGCCATAAAATTTGCTATGGATGAATCTGATATATGTTCAACTTCTAGAGCAACGACAGTCAAACTGATTTAGTTGTCCATAAGATCAACACAGGAGATGCCCAGCCAATACGACAACACCCACGAAGGGTCCCTCTGGCTAAACAACAAGAAGTTAACAGTTTGCTGAATGAAATGTTAAAGGAGGGCGTTATAGAAGAATCATCTAGTCCATGGTCGTCGCCTGTGGTTCTTGTTAAGAAGAAAGATGGTTCAACGCGGTTCTGTGTTGACTACAGGAAACTTAATGACGTGACCAAGAAAGACAGCTACCCATTGCCACGTATAGACGACACCTTAGCAACTTTATCGGGATCAAAGTGGTTTTCCACTCTAGATTTAAAAAGTGGGTATTGGCAAGTAAAGATTGCTCCCGAAGACAAAGAGAAGACTGCATTTTCTACTGGTTCTGGGCTATACCAGTTGACTGTTATGCCTTTTGGATTGTGCAATGCTCCATCAACTTTCGAGCGACTAATGGAACTTGTTTTGAGGGGGCTGACTTGGAAAACTTGCCTGGTATACTTGGATGACATAATTGTCATGGGACGTAAGCTTCAGCAAGTTACGGAATGTTCACCTGAAGTTAAACTACAAGAAATGCAGCCTATTCCAAAAGCAAGTCGAGTACTTGGGGCATACTATCTCAGAACAAGGCGTTAAAACTAGCCAAAGTAAAATATCTGCCATTAAAGATTGGCCAGTTCCCCGAGACAAACACGAAGTAAGGAGCTTTTTGGGACTATGTACTTACTACAGGACATTTGTAGAGGGATTCGCCGACATCGCAAAACCGCTGCACACATTAACAGAAAAGAAAACACCGTACTTGTGGAAACATGATTGCAGTCAGGCGTTTGCAAGGCTTAAAGTTGCCCTCTGTTCTAGTCGAATCTTGGCTTACCCTATAAAGGACGGACTGTTTATTCTGGACACGGACGCAAGTAACTGTGGTCTAGGTGCAGTACTCTCTCAAAGACAAAACGGGCAAGAGAAGGTCATTGAGTACTACAGTAAGACTTTAAGTAAGCCAGAAAGAAACTATTGCGTCACTCGAAAAGGAGCTGTTGGCCATCGTTAAAGCAGTCAAACATTACCATTGCTACTTATATGGAAAAAGGTTCCTCATTAGAACTGACCATGGAGCCTTGAAATGGAATTATGAATACTACAGATGAAAAACTCTGAAGGTCAAATGGCCAGATGGATAGAGCGCCTGCAGCAGTACGATTTCCAAATTGAACATCGACCGGGAAGGTCTCACGGAAATGCCGATGCATTATCTAGACGGCCATGTAAAGAAGATTGTGGGCATTGTCAAAGAACTGAGCAGCGTGAGGGACTTCCTTCTGTAAGGAGAACGTCCGTGGAAATAAACGATGGCTGGACCACACAGACGCTTCGAGAAGAACAAATGAATGATCCAGATATTGGACCCATCCTCTCTGCAAAGACTGACGACAAGAGACCAGAATGGCAAGAAATTGCTGGTAAAAGTCCAAACCTGAAGGCGCTCTGGGCCCAGTGGCACTCTCTTAGAATAGAAAATGGATTACTGAAGAGAGCGTGGGAGAGTCCGGATGGCAAGTCCGTAGTCAGTCAGTTGGTTGTTCCTGGTAGCAGAAAATGAGATGTACTACAGGAAATGCACAACGGAACAAGCGGAGGCCATTTTGGGGTCAATAAAACATTGGCCAAAATTAAAGAGCGGTATTACTGGGTGAATTATCATGAAGACGTCGAATCTTGGTGCCGCAAGTGTGAAGTTTGTTGTGCCACAAAAGGACCTCGAACAAGATCACGGGGCCGAATGGTGCAGTACACTGTAGGTGCTCCATTCGAGAGGATAGCAATTGATGTCGCGGGACCATTTTCTCAGACTGAGTCGGGCAACAAATACATCCTGGTCGCCATGGATTATTTCACTAAATGGCCTGAAGCGTACGCCCTGCCTAATCACGAAGCAACGACTGTGGCAACGGTGCTAGTAAATGAAATGTTCTGCAGGTTTGGAGTCCCTCTCGAGCTACATTCTGATCAGGGCCGAAATTTTGAATCGGCTGTTTTCCAGAAGGTCATGGAACTTCTCGGAATTCGCAAGACCAGGACAACTCCTTTGTATCCACAGTCGGGTGGGATGGTGGAGAGATTTAATCGGACCATGGAACATTACCTGTCTAAAATGGTGGCAGATCATCAGCGTGATTGGGACCAACATCTACCTCTCATGTTGATGGCATATCGAGGCTCTACGCATGAAGCCACTGGTTATACTCCGGCGAAAGTCATGTTCGGAAGAGAAATGAGGCTTCCGGCGGATTTGATGTATGGAACACCAGAAAAAGAGTCGCTCAACTCTGATAATATTGTGGAGGAGCTCAAGAAGAGGCTTAACAATGTTCAAGAACAAGTCAGGAATAAACTGCGAATCTCCAGTGATTGAGCCAAAGCAAGATATGACTTAGGACAGCCTTAGGAGGAGGGCAATGTTACGATTCGCAGCGACGCCGCATCGGAGGCGGGGCAACGCGTTAGTTGGTGGAGCTTCGCGACCTATCCGCGCTGCGTTATGGCTGACACGAGTGATTTATTGCTCTGTTTATCTAGAAGGCAGTTGTTCACAACCTTTTTTTTTATGTGAGATGAGAAGAGGAAAAGAATACTTCGGATTTTGTCGCGAGACCAAATCAGATCTGGGCTACGCCGTTCTGAACAGCGCGAATTCGTATTTTACACTTTTAAATTCTGTTTAAGTCATAGGGAATTCGCGTTTTGAACTCGATAGGGTTGCTACCTAACACCTGATTGACGCCAATTCGTATTTTACACTTTTAAACTCCGTTTGTAACGCGTTTTGAACTCGATACGAGTTGCTAAATAACAGGGGAGTTAAGTTTTGATCGTAAGCCTGAACGGTTCAGAAAGAAAAGTTCGAATTTTAACGCGAAACACTACAGATCTAGTCTACGTCGCTCTGATTGACGCCAATTCGTATTTTACACTTTTAAACTCCGTTTGAGTCTCGTTTTTTGGAGAGTCGCGTTTTGAGCTCGATATAGTTGCTACCTAACAGGAAAGGAAAAAAAAAGTTCGAGTTTTGTCGCGAGACCAAACCAGATTTTTGTTACGCCGTTTCGATTGACGCCAATTCGTATTTTATATTTTTATGCTCCGTTTTATTCGCATTTTAAACTCGATACCTACAGTTGTTACCTAACAGAAAAGGAAAAAAATCAGATTTTGTCGCGAGACCAAACAAGTTCTAGGCTACGCCGTTTTGATTGACAATAATTCGTATTTTACACTTTTAACCTCCGTTTGAGTCAGGGGGGAATCAAATTAATAGTTTTACGGCCAATTTCATAATCAAACTTAAAGTCCCTTTAACTAAAATAACTCCCAGCATGTCTCATTTTCCTTGATACAAGTTAAATAGATGTCACAACTTAATATCACTTTAAATTAAAGGAACGTTAAATATGATTATGAAATTGGCCGTAAAAGTTATAAGCTTCAGAACCAAAAAGATACCAAATAACTACAACCAAAATCGAGTCAGACACTGCTCTTTTTATATCCTCACATCACTCGGATGTAATAGAATCCGTCATCTAGACAGACACCTATGGAATTCATTTTCTTTTTAACATTTCGTAACTTATTTCTGTAACACCGTGTCCCCTCCTTAGATATTTTAGTTGTGTCAAAAGTCCGTGAGCGACACTAACGGCTCCAGAGCGCTTTGTTTGAAAGTATCCTCGTCCTTTGTTTTCTTGACAGGAATGGTAAGGATGGGATTATAGTCTCAGACCTGTCTAGTGCTGCCAACCGATAACGCTTTACAATGACAAATAAACCAATAGTTAATGGCGGATCAATTTTCGACGTGCCTTTGTCTCGACGTGTCTTCTCTTGTATCAAAAAATAATAGCCAACTAGGTGGCGTTATATAATGAACACCCCACCCCTTACATCGAGTGGCAAACCTCAAGCAAGAAAGAGAAACTTAAACAAAAAAAAAACATACATAATCGAAAACTCTAAATAATGATAGTAAATATGAACAAAAAAAATACAATGCCGCGCCGTAAATTAGTGACATTACACTGGCTGTGACACAAGAACTATTCTCGTTAGATCAAAATCACTATTTTTTGTTCTCCTTCGCCCTCATTTTCATCAAAAGTTCGAACCTCCTGTTCATTCTCACTGACGACGTGAAGTTTCTATTGTTCTCAGTGCTATTCCCGCTTAACTTTGACTTCGACGTAACCGCCTTTATCTGATCTTCTTTCGTTCGAGACTGATTCGACGATAATTTAAACCCAAATCTGCTAATACCGTTGGCTTTCTGCTTTTTATCCGGCTGTTGGACCGCCACTTTTTTAGCGACCAACCGTTTCACTGGTTTCGATACTACTTTAGATGTTTTCTCGCTGTCCCCTTTTAAATCCGTTCCATTTCCGATACTCTTTTTCAAGAAAGCGCGTTTATTAATCTTTTCTTGCACCGGTTTTGGAAGGCTGTTGCTCGGATCGGCGATTGATTCCAAATTGGACAGCGAAGAAGCCGGAAATAGGACCTTTTTTCGTGACTGTTTAGAGAGGCTTCTAGCGACGTTAGTGCGGTTGTTGTCGACGAAGGGCTTAGTGCCCGACATCAAATTGTTTGCTCTCGCTGCTTTTCGTTCTTGGTGCTCCACGATGTTTTCCATCTTATTAAAGTGACGTTCGTGAATTTTTCGAAAGTCGGGCATTTTTACGCGTGACCGCTTCACAGTGTCATCTGGCCGAGTTTCCACAACGTTTTCCTTAAATGCGTTTTTCAGGAACTTCTTTCCTTCTTTTCCATTGAAAGGAGTGCTTGAAGCCGTGCCTGATGTAGAAGGAAGGCAGGGACTCCTTACGACTGAAACTTATTAAAAATGTATTATTATAAATATACCATGTGTTCATTAGAATCTGTCATCTAGCCGCCTTGGAAATTCATTTGTTATTTTGAATCATGTCGCGAATTACTTTCTTCGATAATTTCCTAAGTTGTCACTTTTGTAAAGTCAAATGTCCAGGGACGACACTGACGGCTTTAGAACGCTGTGAAAGTATCCTCATCCTTTGTTTTCTCGATAGGAATATAAGGATGGGAGTACGCTCAGACCTGTCTAGTGCTGCCACCCGAAATGACAGATAATAAGTGACAAATGTCAACAAGTGACAGTGGCAAATAATAAATGGCGAGTCAAGTTACGACGTGCCATTATAACTCTTCTCTTCTATCAAAAAATCATCGCCAACTAAATGACGTTTTGTAATGAACACCCCGTATACCACTTATTAAATAAATTAAAGTTAATTAAAAAAAAAGATTTTTTTTTTTAATATTGTAGATCCTTGTAGAACCGGCAAATTTTGCTTTTGCTTCTTTTAGTTGGATTATAAGGTTGATTATTTCTTTATTTTCTAATTTTTCTTTAAATTTATTAATATTGCGTAGCGGCAAGAGTACCACAACTTTTTGTCATTGTCATGAATATCATTTCATATTTAGTTTCTTGAAGGACCATAAGATTTTCAATTCGATTTCTGGTTTGGTCAATTTTAAAAAAATATTCCTCAAGAAGAAAACGGAAGTTTGGTTTTTGAATGAAATTTTCAAATCGACCAGTCTTTGCGAAAAAGTTCTGGACGACCGAGCATTTTGCCAATAATCTTCCTAGATATGTTCAAATTTTCATTTGCTATAGCTTTTTCCCCGATTTTCCGCTTATTTTCATTGTGTTTCTAAGTGTTTAAAGTTTGATCTGTCAATTTAAAAATTTCCGAAGTTACTGAAAATTTGGCCGAAAATAAAAAAATTTCCAGGTGCCGAAAAGAAAACATTCCAAGGTATCCTTTGAGATAGAAAGCCATTCGATTGGATGCACGCTCTCGACACAAATAGACCTCAAAGTGGCAGTTTGAAATTTAAAGTTAAAAAATTCGTCAAAATTTCATATTCAAAGCTAGGATTTTGATTTTTGGCCAGATCGAGAACCCGTATGTCTACTAACTCCCTGAAATATTTCATTTCTTGCTGCAAAAGTGTGGAGAACACAAACAGGGTGAAATGTGGGAGAAATACACCCAAATTGGCAAAAAATGTGACCCAGAAAAAACTTTTGTAGCTCGCCCAGGATAACACCACAACTAATAATTGATTTTTGTTTCTCTTTATAATTATAAATAAAAGCTCGCTGTTAATAATCATTTTTAAAAAATTAGTCTGTTTCTCCTAGCACCCTTCTAAAATATCTATTAAAACTAACGGAAGTGTAGTTTGAAAATGGAGATTTTATAATTTTTTCCATATTGAACGTTGCAAAGGTTGATACCAACAATTAATAGTATAATTAAAAAATATTTGTAGGTCGGTTATAAAACAAAACTCAACTCACTCATAAAACTGCCACACAAAATGCTGCTCTCCCTTGTAACTGCTTTAGCGCCAGGTGTTTTTTGCACTACCATGGGTGAGCGTGGACATTTGGTTGGAGTGTTCAAAGGATCGGCAATTCGAACAGATTTTTTTTTTGTACGCGGCTTGTTCTTTGATATTTTAGGGGAGGTGGAGTGTGTAGTGGACGCCCGAAAAACCACAGACTTGTTTGTCTTGGCAGCCCGGTTAGTCGATGATATATTTTCTATTGATAAGACAATACGAAGTTACTTTTTAACGCCACTTTCAAGATTAAGTAGAAAAGGCGCAATGTGTAATTACGATGTTACTAACCTGCTGGAGTTCTTTCAATTTGACTCCAACGTTTGCTAATCGAGTTTCGACGTTGGATCGGAGACTGTAGAAAGGTCTTGGAAGTGCTGCAAGTTTCTTGGGGTTCGGTCAAACTTTTGCATAGATCTGAAACATCAATTACCTAGAGCTGGGCTAAATTGTCTGCAGAAGTACTTCAAATTTCAATTACCAAATACTGATCGAACTATTTAAATAAATCAATAATTCAAATATCAAATAATAAAATAAATAAATAAATAAATAAAATCTTTATTGCACAAACATGTACAAAAGGTGGAAAGTACCAGCTACACCGTGTTTTAATAACCACCCGATTCCTGGCGTCACCTAGGCATATTGTATACGTATTTACAATAAGAAATTATGTTCATGCACAAATTGAGAAATTTTAATTTTTGCAGTTGTTATACTATTATACGACTTGAGTGTTCGCGGTAACAAATTATATACATATGGACCAGTATATGCAAAACACCTTTTAAAAAACTGAGTTCTATGATGGGGAATAGTAATGTCATCCAGGTAACGAACGTTAACATTGTGAGCTAAAGCTCTAATTGGGATAAATTCTAACAGATAGCAAGGCTCCCGCGTTAATAGGATTTTACATACTAATACAGCTAAGTGCACAAAACGCCTCTGTGCCATATTAATGTCGAATATATGTCTAACGTGCTGACTGACATGATCGCTTCTTCTCAAATTGTTAACAAACCTAGCACAGGTGTTTTGGATTTTCTGAATGCGGTATTTATCGTAACTTGTTAAATAAGGACCATATACTACATCAAGAAAATTTGGAATAGACAGTACTAAGCTATCTACAAGGATCTTTTTAATTGAATGCGGTAAGACTTGTCTATATTCATAAAGCGTCTTTAATTTCAAATAAGTTTTCTGACATACACTATTTACATGATTATTAAAAGTAAGTCCGCCGTCCATATACAATCCTAGATGTTTCACTACATTCGTCCATTCAACTGTAACCCCATTCAATCATATAGCCATCTCAGGGCTGACAACAATTTCTGACCTAGAATACAGTATCGCTTGGGTTTTCTTTGGATTGATAACCAAGGAATTGCTCTGCGACCAGATGGCAATATTATTCAGATCCTGATTAATGAGATTAATTGTTTCTGGTAGACACACACGAGATGTCGGCAAGTAAATTTGTAAATCATCCGCGTACATGTGGTATTTTGAATACTGAATGCAGCTGGTGAGATCAGACACAAAAAAAGTGAAAAGAAGTGGCCCAAGGACTGATCCCTGGGGGACACCTCTCTCAATCACTCTCCAGTCCGATACCTGTGCCTCACCACAATCATCAATCAAGCGAACCGCCTGCTGTCTATTAGTGGGGTAACTTGTAATCCACTTGTTGGCATCCAATTTGTGACACTGTGCCTTCGCCAACAGCAAATTAATGTTAAGACTGTCAAAAGCTTTTGTCATGTCTATCAACACCGAAGGGCATACATTGCCCTCATCAAAAGCTACAGTTATATCGCTGGTGATTTTTAAGAGTGCTGTGGTGCAACTATGCAACTTTCGGAAGCCAGATTGATGATCTGGTAAAATTTTATTATGACAGAAAAAATCAAATAACTGTTTTCTAACTACTTTTTCTAGGATTTTTGATGAGGCAGGCAATATAGATATGGGACGAATATTGC
The DNA here is from genome assembly GCA_951812265.1 of Taphrorychus bicolor. Taxonomy (NCBI): domain Eukaryota; kingdom Metazoa; phylum Arthropoda; class Insecta; order Coleoptera; family Curculionidae; genus Taphrorychus; species Taphrorychus bicolor. Next base: position 3,258,846 of record OX638298.1, read on the forward strand.
CCACATCAACAGGATTGCTGACCTTAGGCAGCGGCGTCACAAGTGCCATTTTCCACAGCACAGGAACACACCCAGTGTCCAATGAACTATTAATTATATGTACCAATGGCCCAAGACAATACGGCAGACTTAGTTTTAACATTCGAATAGATATTCCATCTATACCTGTAGCATTACTTTTTATTGACTGAATACAGGCTATAACATCCTTTTCTGTTACAAAGGTGAACGCAAATGCCTCCCGATCAATGACATTATTTAGGTAATTGTTAATCGTTTCCGGTTCAATTGGCAGTTTGGGGACATTTTCCAACAATGAAATATTTAAATTATCCGGTTCTCTCAGACAATCAGGAAGGCATTCAGGCGTGTTATTTACGATTTTCCACCTCGAAATTTTATCCCATATGTTCTTACTCTTATTTACTCTAGGACAATTTCTTATCTCAGCGCTATAATAAGCTTTTTTCTCTGCTTTAACAGCCGATGAGATGTAGTTTTTTAATTGTATATAATAGCTTCGGTCATTCAGAGATTTAGTTTTTTGAAATTTTCGAAAAGCTGTATGTTTTAAGTTTATCATTTTTCTTAAGTTAAACGTTAACCATGGCGGCTTGGTCTTTTTTTGTTTGCACTGCCTAATTGGACACAATAAGTCAAAAACTCCTAATAAAGTACTATTAAAGTAATTCACCTTACCATCTATATCTTCATTATAATAGAGATCATGCCAGTCAACGCTCTTCAAACAATCTCGGAATACTTCACTTGTCGCCATACTAAAGTCCCTATATTTTAATCCAGTCTCTCTAGGACGCGAGTACATGCAGCTCACGTTACAGAATACAGCTTCATGATCAGTTTGTATTGGATCACATGGAAAAACTCCAGAGTTAGTAATTAAATCTGGTTTGTTCACTAATATCACATCAAGTAAGGACTCACTACTCATTGTAACTCTAGAAGGTTCCTTCACCACTTGATCAAGATTAAACGATGTTATAATGTCTTTTAAGAACTTACTTTCCGCCGAATTTTGACTGAGGAAATTAATATTTAAATCTCCTGTACAAATAAATATATCACAATCGCATATATACTCCGGAATGACGTCATATAACAACTCGAGCTCATTAAAGTGCACAGAGGGTGGGCGATATACAATACCCAACGAGATACGTAATTTGTTATATTTAAGTCTAAACCACAGTTGGTCTATACCATTATTCATTTCCAGACTTCTAAAGTTTAGAACTTTGATTCTCGATGATATGTAGGCTGCAACACCGCCTCCCCTGCCATCCCGGTCTTTGCGATACAGCGTATAGTTTTTTATTCCATATAAGTCCGATGACAGTTCAGCTGTTAGCCAGGTTTCTGAGATTGCGACTATGCCATACTGTCCATTTTCAATAAAGGTTCTTACATCTGCAAATTTATTACACATAGACCACGGGTTTATGTGTGTAACCTGTAGACAGTCTGACTGTGAAAGATCAGTGTCGGAATTATGTGAGGAGATATCGTCTCTACAATCCACATACGTGGAGCTATCATCATTATCTATAAAAAATTTCTTCCTAGCGCAAAGTCAAAGCGCTCATAACACACGCCTGATGGCCAGAAATCTTCACTATATACCAAATCAGATAATGTGGTATTGACCCCAACCATGAAGCTTCTATATTTAGCTCTATCATTTTTTTTAACCAGACACTCCTTGACCGCAATGTCATCAGAATTTACAGCAGCCTTCTTCTTTATGTAATCACTGACAATATCTTCAGTAATTGTTTGCTTGACTCTAGTTAGGAACAACCATATTTTTTTATCTTTGGTCTCTTTGCCTGGTTCAAAAGTACCATAGTCTTTATTCGTTCCTGTCTTTCTTTGGGCCTTTTTCTTCTTCACTAGCTCCCTCCATTTCTTCTGAGATCCTCTTCCCGATTGCTCAATATCTTTTTTTTCTTTCTGATCATTCTCTATCTGCCTCAATAATGGATTTCTATTCCAGGTATTTTTCTTCTGTGCTTGAAAATCGCTGTCCATATTTGGGAGGTCCGCTTGTTTGTTTTGCTCGTATATCTCATTCAGATCGACAATCGTCTCCTGCATTTTTTGCGGTACAATTGATTCTCTCCGTTTTTGCCCCAGCCGGTCGGAATTGTTTACGGCATGTGAGTTATCAATAACATCTCTGGTTTCCAGCATAATTATCTTTTGCTTTAACAAGTCGCAATTTTCTTGTAGTGTATTATTGCGACTTTCCATCTCATTCAGTAAGCGTCTTAGAAGTGCGTTTTCCAACATCAAGTTATCAGCAGACTTGGATTCCTGTTGTTGCTTAGAGTTCCCGCCAGCAACGTCGACTGCAATATTATGCTTGCACACTGCATTCTTGCTTTTGGCTGCCTGTTCTAGACACGATGGATGAAAATTCTGGTCACAATAGATGCAAGTAACACTATTAACTACACCTTTTTTGCAATGAAAACAATCGTTTCTATCACCGCGAGCGAAAACACTGCCTCCACTTGCAGCCATCTTGTTTATGTTTCGTTTAACAAATAAATAATGTTTCGTTTAACAAATATTTCAAATGTAGTGTGTTTCAAATGAAACAAAAAACGTCCAGTTACTATACTTTTGAATATTTAAGATACAGCGAATACAAGACAAAACAAATCCCAATTTCCAATACTACCACGAGAGTTTCTCAAATAGCAAACAAGAATTCATAAAGAATGGAAATAAAGTACATAATTCCAATCGTGTTGGTTAAAATAATGTTACGGTGAGCGGGCGCTGGGAGGCGGAACGACATTGGAGGTTGGACCTTCGGGGCCTATCCGGACGCTGCGGCGTGGGAACTGTCACGAGTGCTTTGTTTATTTAAAATGCAGCTATTTACGACCTTTTTTTATGTGTCTCTTAGCAATTATTTTTCTTCTAACAATATTCTAGACTTTTCTATATTTTTAGGATTTTGTATAAAAGACGAATAGCGCCGCCGTTAGTAGTAGTCTTATTTAATCGAGCTATAGGTAAGCTAAAGTACCAAACGATAATAGAAGGCTATAAAGTGTTAAGTAGTGAGTTATTTAGTAGTCAAATTGTACCTGTGTGTATTTGTGGAATAAATAAATTGTGTTTTCGTGTTAAATCGTTACACTGGAATTATTGAACCCCGAGTTCGCAACAATATTCTACTTAAAGACGTACCTAAGATACTCTTTCTATATGCATTTAGCTCCTCACCCCGAGGCCACTGTTTCCTAATCGATTTTCTTTTAGCCGGTGCATTAAAAACAGCATCTTCCTTTGTAAATGTGTTCCTCCTGGTACCAGTTTCACTTCCAGACAGATCAGTTTCAGTCAAGTTTAACTTTAAGTCGTCTAGAACAATAAAGAAAAACTGATCATTAATATTAAAAATCACTATAAGGAGGTAAAGATCAATATTCTATCACTCGGGTTAAAAAGGTTCATCGAGTAATGGTGTACAGGCTAACAATAACGCAGATACCCTACTCGGACAACCAATTTGGGACATCTTGTAAATTATTTTACGACAACTAATAATAACTCGCTAGATCGATTTAAAAAATTCTCTCTGCTCAATTCTATTCTACACATACCTAATTTCTCCATTGCATTCCATTGCTTTCTAGTTGATTTCCTTTTTTGAGCAGTTTCAGATGGCATCGCGTCAGACGAAAAACTTCTTCGCTTGCGATTGGCTGACACGACACTGGACTGTACATCTGCGAAAATCAAAGAAGTGATAAAGAGCAGGCTAGAAATTAGTTATCATGAAGAACAGAATATTTAAAGATTTGTGGGCGAGTATGGGAGTATTAGGAGACCACATTTAAAATGTGGTCAAATATGCTTATTTTTCCCATTGTAACAATGTGATAGGTGCTTTTGTATGATGTAAGCTATTTTACATATAACTAAAAGTTGGAATAACTGAATTTTACTCAGAGACACATCTTCTGGACAAAACAAACAGGGCGACTTATTTATTGATTATTTTAAAAACAAAATATTTTAAAATTCAAAGACATCGAATTGTGAAGGAATCATAATTATAGTTCGTACACTATAATTTTATTTGCGTAGTAGTAAGAAAAAGTTTTATATAAGAGATGCAGCGTTTTAACGAAGGATTCGAACGCAGCCTAATTGGAATATACAGTGTGTCGCAAATAAAAAGTTTGACAAATTTATTATTAGTATCTGAATGAGCGCTTTACAATTCCTCATGCTCGATAAACCCGCTAATAAAATATTCTGTACATTAATAATTACTATAAAAACAATTTAAACGTAAATAATACAAGAAATGAGCATATTTTGTTATATTATATCGTCAAAATCGGTTCAAAAATACATTCAAACCATCTAAAAATGCAAATTTTTTATGTTTTTGGGACAATCCGAAACTTTTAATTTGTTGTTTTTTGTAAAATTAAAAGCATGCAATGCAAAAGTAAAAAAATCTGGTGTTTTTAAGAAAGTCGTGTCAGGATTTGGTACAAAAATCACTAAAAACTACTAGAAACGTGTAAAAAATCACGTTTAAAGCTGTTGAAAAAAAATTTGAACCATGATTAGGACCAAAATCGGTCACAAAATTACTTAACGCGTCTAAAAACACATATTTAAACTTTGTGAAAAATTAGCTTAAAATTAACTCTAAAAATGATTTCCAATAATTTACATACTAAAAAAATGTTCAAATTTTTTTTTTGTGTTGTTTTTTGCTGAGTTGAAATAAATTGATTGCTTTTTTCTATACTTATCGGAATGCTTTAGGGATTAGCGGACATTTAGCACTATTAATTAGGTACATACCACACGTGCGTGCGTGTAAAGGTTAACCCACGTTCCCACTTAATTGAACTTACAGAAGACAACAAAAGTTAACACACCTGCGCTCGTAGCAAATTAACTATCCATGTATTCGAACCCACGACCCCAAGTTCACAAAGTAGGTGTGTCAACCACTACACCATGCATTACTTTTGTTGTCATGTGTTAAACCAAAATAAGTTCGGATTAATTAGTTTGACAAATGTCAGTTTTGATGTTTTTAAAAATAAATTTACAGACAAAATAGAAAGTAGGGACAAAAACCTTCAAAATATATAATCAGAACGGTCTTATCAGACGAAATTTTAGATGCAGCAGTGACTTATTGTGAAAGCACTAACACATAAATAATTTCATGACGTTGACAGGCGTGCGTGTAAAAGTTTTTACCGCCCGTGTGCGGTAAAAGTTTTTATTTTCAACCACATATGTAATGATGACCTTTCTGTCTTTTTAAAATCTTGGAGTTGTCTCATTATTGGTCTAGGACGAGAAGTAATTCCATTACTAGTCTAGAAGGGGAAGTGGTTACTTCCTGTCCTAGACCAGTAATGCACATGCAAACAAAGCGCAGAACCTTCAGGGAATTACAGAAACCTTGATTGTTAGTTTTGCTCTATACCATAGCAACCATCAAAGTTCCGCCTCCTGAGTGAAGATTTGAGCCAGAATATTATATAAATAAAAAATATTCAAGAACATTTTAGTCATTCTGAGTGGTTGAAAAAAAAAAGTATCCATATACTCGATGGGAAGTTTCATTTCCGCCTGCTGAGTGAAGATTTGAGCCAGAATATTATAAGAATAAAGAATATTATATCAAGAAATTTTTTTTGATGTTATGCAGAAAATGTGGTTGAAAATAAAATAGTAGACATATACTGTATGGAAGCTTCATTACTGTCCCGAGATTTTAATTATCTTGACGCTACGCGTCTCGATAAATAACATAATCTCTGGACAGTAATGAAAGACTTATACAGAGGTAAACTGTGAGATTTCCTGTCGCCTGTCTCAAAAAAAAAACCTAATAAAAAGCTTTATAGACAACATCTAATTCTTTTAAACGGATTGCTGGTGGCCAATTTGCCACTGACGTTAAGCTAATTTTACGGGTTAACAAATCTGTTTTGTTCAAGACAATTGGTTAAATTTTGAGAAAATTCAATTTTATTGAAAGATTTTGATTTCGCACTTCATTGTAGGCATAACTATAGATTCAGCTAAAAACATCAGTGTGGGAAACAAGAGCTAGGAATTCAGGAGCGCCTATCTGGCAGGAAAATATCACAGCCGGCGGAAGTAAAGTTACAATGTACGCACTATATATTTGCCAGCTAAAAAGCTAAATCATCTTTGAACACCAAATAATATTGTTATATTCTCAATGGATAATGCTGAAAACAGCATAATTACAACTTATTATTTATATTGACTTTTATATTAATTTACATTTATAAATCGTTGTAAAATCAGCTTGTACCGTTTATTTTGTCCTTCAGTTTATTAGAAGGCCGAAATTTAGATGAAACGTCATTTTCACACCTTAAAAATGAGTTCTCTGGTTCTTTTATATATGTGCTTTTTATTATGGATAACTTACCTGCAATGTCGTTAGATGAGCTAGTTACGCTACGTTCCTTTGCAACTATATTTGATTTAGTTGGTGTTTTACTACGTTTCTCTATAGTAAAAGTACTCGTCCTTGTCAGTCGAGGAGTACCTGGCTCTTCGGTTCTTGCAAAAGATTTGCTTAATAACACGTGCTCACCTTCTCCTTGCGAAATGTTGGCTAGAGAGTAAAAAATAAAAAGTTAAAAAAAAGTAATTTAAATAAACTAATAAACAATAGATACTTTTGTACGAGGCGAAAAATTAGCCCATGTACTGTACTGGTACTGCCATAGCTCATCTTCGACTCGGCTATGAATCAGAACAACTTTTTACAATTAGAATATTGTTTTACTACCTGTAATTAGTAGTTTACATTTACCTTCGCTAGGTAAGCAGCACTAAGAATGTTTTACTGCTTAGGCATTAAAAGCGGTAGTTTACTGTATTTTTAGTCACTTTTGATGACAATTGGCAATTTACTAATAAAATATTCTGGATTAATATTTGTAAATGGTTGTACAAAATTGGCTATAGTGTAATCAGCTAGACAAATAGACAAATATTACAACACAATAAAAGAAGAGAGCAAATACATCTAAATGAGTTGTTTGTAAATGATAATGAAAATACTGTTACGATCGCAGCAACGCCGCATGGGAGGCGGGGCAACGCATGGGAGCGTGTTGGTTGGTGGAGCTTCGCGACCTATCCGCGCTGCGTCATGGCTGACACGAGTGATTTATTGCTCGTCTGGCTTAATCTAGAAGGCAGTTGTTTACAACCGTTTTTTTTTATGAGATTATTCAAGAATTCTTATAAAGAACTTTCTAGGTTTTTCTGTAATTTTAGGATTGTATATAAAGGCGCATAGAGCGGCGGTTGGGGAATAGTCGTATTTTAATCGAGCTATAAGTAAGCTAAAGTTACGAAGCGATAATAGAAGGCTATAAAGTGTTAAGTACTGAGTTATTTAGTAGTCGAGTGTATTTGTGGAATAAATAAATAGTGTTTTCGTATTAAATCGTTGCACTGGAATTTATGAACCCCGAGTTCGCAACAATTGGTGTCAGAAGTGGGATTCCAGTGGGAATTTGAGGACTAATATTGCTGAACTGTAAGTGAGTGCTTCATTACCGGACATTACGTGTTTATGCCAGTGACCAGAAGCCAGCATCAAGCGATGGAGGATCAACTTGCCGTTCTGCTGTCCCTTATGCAACAACAGAGGGAAGAACAGGAAAAACGTGATCAAGTACAGGAGCGACGTTATCTAGAACAGGAGAAACGTTATAACGAACAGAAGGAAGAGCAAAAAAGACGTTATAAGGAACAAAAAGAGGAACAAGAAAGACGTGATCAACTACAAGAGCGACGTCATCTAGAACAAAAGGACGAACAGAAACGGTTTAAAGAAGAATTAGTGAGCCATTTCGCAGCTAGGGAGCAACAATTGGAAGAAAGAATAATGCAATCCGTTAACGAAGGACTCGAAGCTGTCAACCAGAAGGTTCTCGAGCTAGAAAAGAAATTCCGGGAACAACTTGAGGACGACAACGTGTCTACAGAGACTTTTAGCACAGCCAACGCTAAAATTATGCCTCCCGATTACGACGGTACTACTGCATGGGAAATTTATAAAACTCAGTTTGAGGCAGCTGCAAAAGCTAATGGTTGGTCCGAGCCCCAGAAAGCTACATCATTAGTGGTAGCACTTCGTGGAAAAGCGGCTGAGTTACTCCAATCTCTGTCGGCAGCGGATCAAAGTAATTATGCGGCTTTAGTACACACTCTGCAACTACGATTTGGAAATGAGCACAAAGAAACCGTGTTCCAGGCCAAGCTGAGGATGAGACAGCAAAAGTCAGGTGAATCCTTACAAGAATTTGAGGCGGACATAGACAGACTCATTCACCTGGCATATCCATCGGCCCCTGAATCTTTTCAAATGCAATTTGCCGCCGAAAGGTTCATTGAGGGAGTTCGCGATAGTGACATGAGATACCACTTACGTCTTGTAAGGCCCAAGGATATCAGCGAGGCATTAGTTCGGGCCCTGGAATTCGAGGCGCCACGAGTGTCATCTAGTTCATCTCCACGTGTACGAATGGCAACTTGCGGTGAAGAGGAGAATACTTCTATGGCTGAATCCATGGCCAGTTTACATAAAGCGATGAAGGATATCGCAGTCAATATGCAAGCCCTGTTGGGAAAGACGCCTCGATCAACGGACAATCGGGGCATAAAATGTTTTAACTGCGGCAGACTGGGTCACATCAAGAGTAACTGCCGTAATAGGGCAAGAAGTCCGTCGCCGTCCTTTAGAAGACCAAGCGGCGACCAAGACCACCCTAGGTCCCAGGAAAACTAATTCCGGTCAATGCAAGGGGGCAATTGACCGGGGCCGCTAAGACCCCCAGGATCTTTAAAGTCAATAGTTTGGGTGGAAAAAGTCTTACAGTGGCCGGGCGCATTAAGGGACAGAAGATCCAGATTACCATCGATACAGGGGCAGATGTGACCATTGTAAGGCCAGATAAACTTGTCGGATATACCATACAACCATTGCCCAACCCTATTATGTTAAAATCAGTCACTGGAGAGTCTTGCCCTATAGACGGAGAAGCCGATGTCACCATCATTATTGGAGAAAGACTCGAAGTTCGGCATAAAGTGTTGGTTGCCAGGATCAAAGACGAGTTTATTTTGGGAATGGATCTCATCAGGAAACATGGATTCTCCTATGATCACAAACGGAATATTCTCACATTTGGAGATGAGGAGTTTGCATTAACCAATGGAAATGTGGAAACTAGTGTCCGTCTACTGGTGGTGAAAGATGTGAAAATTCCTCCAAATTCAGAAAAAATTATCATAGTGACTTATGAACATGATCCTGGGTGGTCCATAGGACTTATAGAACCTAACCTGGATTTGACGACTGAAATCATGGTAGCACGAACTTTGACCGACACGAAGAAGACTATGCCAGTGCGAGTTGCAAATATTGGAGAAAAGACCATCAAGCTCAAAGAAGGAACAGTTCTTGCCAATTATGAGCCTGTGCAATGGGTAT
>OX638298.1:5068610-5267524 GCA_951812265.1 Taphrorychus bicolor
ACTGAGTACTAGGTCAAGATAAGGATACTTCGTGACCCTATATTCTTTTAAAACACCTCAATGTAAAGGCGCTATTAAATTCTAGGCCAGTTAAAGTTACAATATCGAGTGGTCAGTAACCCTATTTGCCATTAACAAAAATTTGACATTTGACACCTGTGGAAATGTCAAATGTCACATGTGTGGAAAAGCATTGAGAAAATAAAGAAAACTGACCTTAGATCTGGCGAATTAGTCTGCAAACATGGCTCAAGACCTTTCCATCAATTTCCATCCAAACACTGCATAATTCTCAATGTTAATCATGAAAAATATCGCTTCATACCGGAGTAAGTAGAAATTACTGTGACAAAGACGCCATTATTGGTACTTGTGATGTGGGCAGAAAAGCAGAGATGGCGCTATCCGCGCAGCATCCAACTAAGGGCTAGTTTACACAGACCGTGCTGCTAATGCCTGTTTTAAAAGCAATAAAAATCATTGGTTTTTGAATCAGATAAAAAATAAATTTACTTCATAGGTAGACTACCCAGGTAGAGAGAACTCTCAAATTTTGAGTTCAAAATAGACCGGTATATAGGGTGTCCAGTTTAAAATGATGTTCATGGGTATATTGGAAACCGTTGGAGATACAAGGTCGCTTAAATGGAAGAAAAGTTGCGTATTGATCTTCTTAAAAATAATCCGAGTCAATAATATTTTAAATCGATATCGTTCCGATGATACAGGGTGAAAACCAAAAAAGTGCATTTTCGAAAAATCCTAATAGATTACTTATTACAAAAGCTACGGTCATGAAAACTGTAGATTAGGGGTAGGGAATATGGAGAATAGGCCTACTATGTTGTGCGCGGTCGTTGTCAACTTTCGTTTTTTTAGACGCCATATTGAACTTTTGCACTTCTACAATTCCCGTAAAAAAACGCCCTTTAACCTTGTATAACAGCTTTATGTTCGGCCAAGAAAAATACTTAAAAATAACAAAATTAATATTTCGTCTTAGGTGGCTTGGATATTCTTTAGGCGAAGTGATATCCCGTGCTTTCCGACGTTGACTGATTCGACTATGGTGAGCTCTGTGATATTTATTCCCCCACCATCGGCATCGCGCTGCAGTGGAGGGACTAGGGTGGGGGTAGTGGTGGCGCAGGGTTTCGGCGCACTTGAAATATGACGTAGAACTCGCTTCTAGTCTGCATTTAGAAACGTAATTTCCTCCTTCCTGTTGAAATTGTTATCGAGTTTAAAGATCTCCTTGGCCACGAGAGAGGCTATTGAGATTGAATTGATCTTTGCGGTCTTTGGCCGATCTCAAGCTCTGTTGTATTGTACGAGTGAGTTTAAAGACAGTTTTAACATTGTGCTTTCCCAGTAGCCTGCGGATCTTGTCCGTTACTTTGTGGATGTATGGTAAACTAGTCCATTAGCACTTTTCCTCTTTTTCATCCGTTGTTATTTCCTGGAACTCTACATTCCTTGAAGGGACGATCCTACAAAACTCCTGTTTTCTGTATCAATTCCAAAGGCTCTTTCTAGATGATTCATTTCCCGTTCCAATTCAGCCGGCTCACAAGTTCTCTAGACTCTCACAGACAGAGTGTGTTTCCATCTTCATAGTAAATTAAATTTTTGGGTTGATAAAGGGTGTAAGAGGAAGTTTTGAGGTTCGCCCTCGCTATGGATCCAAATAACAAAGGTGCCATCCACGCAACGGAAGCAGTACCTTGGTCTATCCTTTGCCGTTGCCAACACCTGGGTCTCGAAAATTTTCATAAAATAATTGGCTATTACTGGACTAAAGGGGCCGCCCATAGCTACACCATCAGTTTGTTTGTGGAAATCTTCCTTCCATTGAAAATATGGAGTGGTTAGGCAGTGTTGGAACAACTTGGCAATATGTTGTGGAAATTCCTGGTTAATGAGCAACACGAGGATTACGGATCACATGAGGAGTTCACATGATTAATTATCAAACACAACAACAATTTCAATAAGAAAAAGGAAAAATTACGTTTCTTAATGCAGATTGGAAGCGAGTCTCTATAATTAAGCGAGTCTCTATATATATATACTATACATTGTGTCCAAGATTCGATTCTCTATACAGGGATCTCGCTTCTGGTAAGAGCTACTGCAAAGGTTAAATGGGGAATGTTTTAGGGAATTTAAGGGGCAATACAACACCGTTTTAATAACGTTCAATTATTGTTTTGTTTTTGAGTTATAACCGAAAAACCAAAAACGTGCATTTTCGAAAAAGTGCTGTATTTTTTCTAATTTGAAAAATTTCAAAATTCGGAACAAATATTGTTAGAGCAACTTTTCAAAGATCATCTTCCTGTGCACTAGTTTTCAAATCTGACGTTTCGGTTTCGAGATACCATCATCAATTTCTTTTTTTCTTATGGTCGCCATTGTGTATTTTCATCTTGTTGAAAAAAGCACATTTTTTTGTTTAAAATGATGTATAACACTTTATGAAAATATTTTGTTCTAATGTGAAAAAAGCCAAAAAATTGTTTTTTTTTCTAAGTTGGCCTTGACTTTTGGCTGCCATTTGCCGGAAAAAACAAAATGGTACTCATTCAATATAATTTTCTTTAAAATATATCTCCAAAGTAATTAAAAAAAATTGCCTATTTGTTTTTTTTTTGTTTTCTAAATGTCAAGTTTTTATTCATATGTAAAATAGACTCTCGCATAATTCGGTTTGGATTTTGAAGATATTTGATCATTATTACAACTACGTTAAATGAAAATTCTAAACTATTACAAAATGTAACGAATGTAATAAAATCCTAAATTGACAATGAACGCAACTTAATCCTAATCTGGCAAATTCTCAAAATGCCTTCCGTTCACTCGACGACACTTTTCGCAATTCTTTAACACCCTCCTTGTCACTCTTCCAAGTGTATTTCTGTTTATCATTGCAAAAGTATTTGCTACTCTCTCTCGAAGAACATCTCCGTTTGCAGGAGGTTCAAACTCATAAATCTCATTTTTAGCATGACCCCAAATATAATAATCCAAGGGGGAAAGATCTGGGGATCTAGCTGGCCATGGGATTGGACCATTTAATGAAATAATATTTTTGCCAAAATTGTCTCTAAGAAAATCCATAACAAGCACTGTGTTATGCGCTGGACAGCCATCCTGTTGAAACGATATTTTTCTAAAGTCAGCTTCATCTGGCACAATTTCTCGAATAGCTGGTAAGATTTCATTTCTCAAAAGATCTAAATACCTTCTTCCATTAAGATTATAATCAAATGTAAATGGCCCTATGAGTCGATTTCCTAAAATAGAAGACAAAGCTCAGTCCCTTCCCTACTTTATTATAAAATTAATATTATTATACATACCAATAATTCCACACCAAATGTTAAAACCAAATTTTGTCTGAAACCGTCTTTCAGCAATCTCGTGTGGATTTTCTGCAGCCCAAAAATGTCTGTTGTGCTTATTAAAAAAGCCCACAATTAGTAATTCTGCTTTCATCAGTCCATACAACCAAATTGGAAAATTCCGGATCCTCATTACATTTATTAATGTACCAGTCCGAGAAACGCATTCATCTGGGATAATCGATCTCTAAAAGCCCTTGTACACTTGTTGGTTTATAAGGGTGATACCCACACTTTTTAAGAACCTGGTGCACAGTTGATTTCGATACGTTTATATCTTGTTCTACCGTTCTAACAGACGCGGTTGGGTTTTCGTTAAAAGCTTGCAAAATATTCCGATTCCGGTTTTCATTATAAAGATGGTATGGTCTCCTCAGTTGTTCAAAGGCACCGTACTCCAATAAATTAACAACTAGATTTCTAAAACGTGTCTTGTGAGGTTGGCGACGTTCTTAGAAGTCTCCAAATACCTAGCTGAGGACACGTCTGCGTTTCTGTTGGACTGGAGATACAGTGCCAGCATGTCAAATTTCTCTTCATTTGAATACTGATTTTGTGCCATTTCAAGAAAATGTTATTTACAAGAACAAGCAAAACGCCTAAATATGCGACAATTTTGAGGAAATGACATTGGGTGAGTAACAATTGTTTTTTACGGCAAATGGCTGCCAAAGTCAAGGCCAACTTAGAAAAAAAACCATTTTTTGGGTTTTTTCACATTGGAACAAAATATTTTCATAAATTGTTATACATCATTTTAAACCAAAAAATGTGCTCTTTTCAACAAGATGAAATGAAAAAGAAGTTGATGATGGTATCCCGAAACCGAAACGTCAGATTTGAAAACTAATTGCACAGGAAGATGTTCCTTGAAAAGTTGTTCTAACAATATTTGTGCCGAATTTTGAAATTTTTCAAATTAGAGAAAATACAGCGCTTTTTCGAAAATGCATGTTTTTGGTTTCTCGGTTATAACTCAAAAACAAAACAAAAATTGAACGTTGTTTAAACGGTGTTGTATTGCTTATTAAATTCCTTAAAACATTCCCCATTTAACCTTGCAGTAGCTCTTACCAGAAGCGAGATCCCTGTATAGAGAATCGAATCTCGGACACACTGTATAGTCTGCTCAATTTGTAACACTCAATAGTCAACTTATATTTGACACAGACATACAAATACTGGTCGATTTGAAAATTTCGTGTCGGGATTCATGATTTCCGACCACGTGGTGCCCTGTGACGTCGACGCTCTGCTGGCTACGTTTGTTCCATACATAGTTAAAAACACTTCCCATAAGAAATACATTGTGCAATGCTTTTTAAATGGGAGGAATATAGAAAGGGTTATATTTAGGGTACCATTGATGGTACATGATTTTATCGTTTTTAGGTTCTGAGATTTGACTGACTAAATTTCTCATTGATAGGGGTAGAGTGACTTTTGCCATTTTATAGCAAAACCATTTACGGCAATAGAACAACAGTGACTCAATTAAGTGTGAGTAGGCTTAAATACTGCTCAAAGCGTTAATTACAATTTTGCTAAGTTTATTAACAGTCTCACAGGAAGTAAAAAACTATTAAAATTTTGTAAAAATTACCTAATATTTTTATTTGATCGAACATTACGTCAACTAAATTAAAAACCTTGAACGACAAATTAAGCAGGTATTTTGTGGGCGAGAATGCTCTATTCATGGGTGTCAATAGCATCGTTATACCATGTTTCGTTTATGAATTATATAGATATAAGTATTAAAATGTCGATAAAAAGTGGAAAAATGACGTTTTTTGCGCCATTTTGAAGGGGAAGGAAATTCCTGAAAATTCCAGAATTGCAAATTTTTTACATATTTTTGTCCCCTCTTTCATATGAGACTATTTTTGATAAAATCTATGACAATCGATTTTGGCTGAAAATTTTCACCCCTTTGAAAATTTTGAAACTTTTACATTTTTCTGTTTATCTTAGAAACGGTAAGGTTTTTCGATATGCCGGTTAACATGATGTATGAAGAGGTCATCAAGGGCTATCAGATGCATGTATCAAGAAGAAGCTAGCTTTCACGGTTTTTGGGAAAATTAAAAAAAAGTGCAAAATTTGTACCTTATTTTTGGGCCACCCGTGCTCAGTTACTGTTCCAGTCAGAGGTTCAAAAATGGGCTCTACGTGTAGCTCTATTCTTCTACTTCCTTAGCTATTCTTATACATTTTTCGATAAATCTTCATCGAAACGAGATATTAGCTGTTAAAGGCAGCAATGCACGATTTTTACCTCAAAATTTAGTTTTTTGGGCCGGTTTGAGAGCCCCATATGTTTAACATAGAATTTTCTATATGTGTCATTTAAATCTATAGTAATTGATTTTATTTGTTACTTCGAGTCGTTTTATAATGAATAGGACGTTGATTTCTGTTTTAGATAGTATAGGGTGGCTCAAAAAATGATGCAGGAAGCTAATATATGCTAATAATGCAGAAAAGGTCCATGAGCAGTGTGTATTTTACATAGAAAGGATGGATTATTTAGGATGTAGAAAAAGCAGAATAAAAGATTAGATATAGGCGATGAAACCGTTATTTAAACTGAGCAATAAAAGCAATTTTAATTATACGAAAATTTTTCTTCGCCATTTTATCCACAAATTGTTAAAAAGCACTAAAATTATTCTACTTTTTGGCTCTTCGTATAGTTTTTTGGATAAATCTTCATTAAAATGCAATATAGGCTGTTGAAGGCTGAAATGCACGATTTTGATCCTCAAAATTAGGTTTTCGAGTCGGTTACATAAAAGCCACACTGCATCATTGATCTATCTGTATTTTTGACCTACAGCACTTTTTGAATCATATTATATTATCTAAAATGGAAATCAACGCCTCATTCATCATGAGACTACTAGAACGAACGGGTAAAATCGATTACTGTAGATTTACATGACCCAATCCGAAATCTTAAATTTGAAGACAACAATCGTGAATCGCGACTTTAATAGTTAATATCATTTTTAAATGAAGGCCTATCCGAAAATCTATAAGAAGAGCTATGAAAGTAGAATAATGGAGGTAAATTTTGAGTAACTTTTTAAATGTTCATCTATAACAGTAATTGAACACGGGTGACCCAGAAATAAAGTACAAATTTTGCACTTTTTTAATATTTTTTGCCAACCGTTGGTACTAGCTTAGATCCAGTGGTTGAAGCTTATACTCCTCAATGGTCCCCTCATAATTTCTCTTAACACGTATATCAAAAAGTCTTACCGTTTTCAAGCTATAAACAAGAAACTAAAATTAAAAAAAAAATCAAAATGGAGGTCGTCGAAATTTTTGGCTGAACTAGAATGAAACACATTTTTGCTATAAAACTACATGAAAAAATGCAAAATTTGGATTTTTAGCAGTTTCCTTCCGTTCTGAAATGACGCTTATAAATTAATATTTTTTCTTATTATCAACATTAAAATACTTGTATATTTCATAACTAAACATGTTAAAATGATGTCATAGACAGTAATCAATAGAACATTGATGACCAATAATTAGCAGCTTATTTTGTTATTCCAAGTTTTTAATTTTGTTTTTCTAATGTTTAATCAGAATAACTTATTGTGCATTTTTCATACAATTTTATCAGTTTTTCTTCTCATTACACTGCTATAACCCTAAACAATATGGTAATAAATGTTTCGAGCACTATTAGAGATGGCCTATATTTAATTAAGATACCGTTGTTTTATTGTCAAAAATGGCTTTGCCATAAAATGCTGAATTCGACTCTATCCCTATCAATGAGAAACTTAATCAATAGCTTCTCGGAAACTAAAAGGGATAAAATTAACATTCAGCATTAGTCGAAAGGCCTTCGTTAAAGCTATTTTGCCAGTCGGATACGAAAAATTAATTGATCTACTCGTGGTACATTTATGAAACAATATAATTGCATGAAACGTTGCATATATATTTGGTTTTCGCATCCTATTACAAGAGTATTTGAGTTGGTACAAAAAAGTACATAAAATTCAAACTCAAATTTTATTTGACTACGTTTTGTACAGAAAATACAATTGTAGCAGGTCACTTCAATGTTACATATAACGGATACATAAAATACAACAAAAACAAATTACAATAACGTATAACGTATTTTGTTGCAGGCAGTCAACATTGTGTACGGAAATCTTATCCTATTGGTTTCTCATGTACATCTTATACTCCTCAACAGAATAAAATGCATTCTTAGTAAGTAATTTCTTTATCACAGCTTTAAATCTAGTTTAGAGAACTCCTTCTGGATACGTCTAACCGAAACCTGGGAGGTCTAAAAAGACAAGCTGATCTTGTACAATGGTCATGAAAATATACGTTTGTCCGATGAGTATGCCGGCTCTTAAGAACCTCAAGCAGCTGCTGAAAGACATACAAAGACGGCAAAGTCAATATTTTAAGTTCCTTAAAAAACGGTTTGCAATGTTCTCTATAAGCTGCTCGAACAATAGTTCTAACTGCTTTTTTTTGAAGTCTAAACAACTCAATAGCACAAGAGACCCTACCCCACAGGAGCGTTCCGTATGATATATGAGAGTTAAAGAGAGCGTAATAGATGGTCACCAAAGTACTCCTATCAAGCGCACAACGCAATCTCCTAATAGTAAATATTGCCGTGGCCAACTTACTGGCCACGTGTGATATATGGGGACCCCAACTGAGCCCACTGTCGACGGTTATACCCAAGATGTTCACCGTAGTATCGCTCCTTACCTGTGGTTTAGTAGAAAATACCATATTCTGGGTCTTGTTTAAATTAAGTTTTAAATTATTTTGACTGAACCAGGTATTGGCAGAGTTGACCAAAAGTGCCTGTTCCTCTTCTAAGCTGTCCACATTTCTTGCATTACAACCCGAAGTAAGAGAAGTAATATCGCAGTAACAAAAGCAGTCGAAAGGCTCAATATACTGAAACAAGTCATTCATATAGACAACAAATAGGAAAGGACCCAATATGGACCCCTGCGGTACACCCGTGTCTATTGGAAGGGTGGTCGAAATTTCAGCCTCAACCATCACCTTCTGTTTTCTAGCCGTCAAATAGGATTCCATCAGTTTGAGACTATTGCCCTTAATACCATATTTTGCAAGTTTTCTTTTTAATAGTTGATGTGATATACAATCAAAAGCTTTGCTCAGGTCGCACAATGTCAAACCAACCACATTACCCTTCTCCAGTCCTCCGATCACCATCTCAATGACCTTAGAGATGGCTTGAACTGCTGATTTTCCTTGTCGGACGCCAAATTGGTTCGCATTCAAAAGATTCTCACGGACAAAGTAACACTCGAGCTGATTCTTTAATATTATTTCAAATATCTTTCCAAATATTGGTTTCAATAGAGACTGGTCTATAGTTTTCCCGTAACCTTGGATCCCCTTTTTAAAGAGAGGAACCACTCTACTAAGTTTCCACAAGTCAGGAAAGACCCCTTCACTTATACATGTATTGTAAAGAATTGTCAGAGGCACCACCAACTGATATAACAATTCTTTTACTATTTTTGCGTTGGTGTCATAAACATCAAAAGATCCAGTACTTTTCAAAGCATATATTGCCTCGTGAACATCCTTATCAGCAATAGGCTGAAATCTAAAAGAGCCGGCTGCTTCCGGGATAGAATCAATTATGGCGTTCTGCATACTTACATCTACGTGTAGCAACTGTAGTCTGCTGTGCGACTCTTGAAAAGTAATAATTGTCCATGTATTCATTATTAATTGTCCATTGTAAATATTATCCATTGAAAGGTTTCCTCGCTCATAATTCACAAGAGTCCATATATTCTTGGTGCTTCGATTAGATGTTCCAATAAAAGTGCAAAATGCTTGTCTTTTTGCGGTCTTAATATTTCGTCTATAGACCTTCAGCAGGTTTGTATACAGATTCATATAAGACTCTTCCTGGGTAGAATCGCTAAGAAGTTTAACCGTCGACAGCAACTGCCTTTGATTCTTGAGATCATCGTTAAACCACTTAACTGGTGGTCTACCACCATGAACATTTTTCAAAGGGAATATCGTTTGAATCAAATTTTGACAGTTAAATGTTAAAAAGTTAGCCATATGCTCAACATTCTCCGATAAGAGAAAAGGCGACCAATCTAGGTCCTCAAAAGCAGTTTTTAGCATCCCAAGACCCTCCACGCTCAACTTTCTATATTTTTTCAACATAGACACACTGGACATATTCACACTTACCTGAATTACTTGGCCATAGAGATCCGATTGACCAGGATAACAAAATCTGCTATAATAATTAGACTTTTGTAAATTTGTTAAAATATTATCAATACAGGAATTAGAACCATTTTGTACTCTTGTGTATTCAGAAATGGTGGCCTCTATCCCATAGCTGTGTACAATATTGCTCAACCTTCTAATGGCCTCGCCGTTGCCCAGAAAATCAATATTAAAATCACCCAATATTAAAACTCTCTGACAGTTTGCCAATACATCAAACAGCAAACAATCCAACATTTCTAAGAATATGTCCTTAATGCCCATCGAACTTGAACGATAAAGTGTTAAAATTAAAATTTTTGACGGTAAAATTTCTATTGCACAATGCCTATTTCTTGTATTTACGAGTTGTAAGTTACGTTACTATCCCTATATATTTTTGACGTATTCTGTTGTCAAAATCGTTTCAACGAATAGTACACTCGTATTGTTTAAACATTTTTTGTATTTTTTGTTTACATTTACCTTACTTTGCACAGCAACACAAAATTATTGCTTGAATTTAGATTAAATTAAAACTTCAATTAAAAACCAATTAATTGCATACCAAAAACCTATTAAAATTAAAACTTAATTGCAATTCCTTTTACACCTTGAAATAAACATTTTGAAAACCTCTAGAACACAAATTTATTTTGAATTGCGATCAGGAATCCTTCCTAATATTTACGACATACCATTAAGTAACACCCTGTATAAAGATAAGTATTTTTCAAATCAGCCTCTCTAGCTCTATCGATCTAGATTAAAAATCATGTATCATTCCATATAAGAAAAATCAATCTTACGTCACAACCGTCATATTTGATGTATAAAACATTTTCTAAATAAAGATTTGGCGTCCTCTCGTGGCCGAAGAAGGAAGTGCGAATAAACTTTTTTTCAAATCGGAATAGGAAAGGAGCAAATTGGGTGAGACACTTAAAATGATTCTTCAGCATGCCGCTCCCGGCAATATTTATCAACATTTACGACCCTAAAACTCAACTCCTGTCTAACACCTGTTTGCACCACTAAAACTAAGATATACCTTAACATTAAGTGATACTTAAGTGTAAGTTCTTTCAGCGGTTTCGTGTAACAAAGCCTACTGCACTTTCTATACTTGAACTAATAGAACATGAAATAGAATTTCCGTTTGATATGTAAGTAAAGAATGTCATATCAAATTTTACTCAAACCCATTTTATGCAAGACTAGGTAGACATTCTAAGAATAAATGTGGGTTTTTAGGAACAGAAGTTTTGCTCCAATAAACCAGTTGCTGGTTTTTTTACGATTTTGTGCGACTGGGACTCACCTTTCATGCATTGGTGATTTTGGAGGCGTTCATTTATCTACCGTGTCTCGGATTATTGTTAGAGTGGGAAGAGCAATTGCACGACTATATAACAGATTTATCAAAATGCCAACAAATAATGAAATTGCTGAATGTCAGTTAAAATTCTATGATAAATGTCGCTTTCCTCGGGTTATTGGAGTATTAGATTGTACACATGTGAAAATCCAGTCTCCAGGTAGTACGCCTAGCATAGTACAATAATATAACACAGACTATGATTATTTGCCTAAATGTGTTATTTTGGTTTAGGTGGTCCGGATGCAGAAGTCTTTCGGAATCGAAAAGGTTATTTTTCAGTTAATGTTCAGGCAATAGGGAATGCTGATTTGAAATTCATCAATCTCGTAGCCCGTTGGCCTGGATCAACGCATGACGCTACCATTTTTAATAACAGTAGAGTACGAAATGATTTTGAAAATAACTTATTTCCAAACTCAATATTATTAGGTAAGTAGATATGTTTTCTTCTAATAACAGAATTCAGAAATCAACTCTTTCTTGCAGGTGATGGTGGATACAATGTCAGACCATATTTATTAACACCATTACAGGGACCTGCCAGTCGGGAGGAGCAGCTGTACAATGAGTCCCAAATACGAACAAGAAATATAATTGAAAGGATGTTTGGTATCTGGAAGCGGAGATTTCCAGTTCTAGCATATGGGTGTCGTTTGAAGCTAGACACTGTCTTGGTAGTTATAATAGCTACAGGAGTTCTTTATAATATATGCAGAGCAAACAATGAGGATGAACCACCAGATCCAGATGATGTAGAACGTTTTCAACATGTAATGCAAGAAGATCAAGTTCCAATTGTTCCTCACCACAATAATCACATTGCGCTACAAGGAAATCAAATTAGGAGGGATTTAATTGACAATTATTTTAGATTCATTGATGAATAGTTGATATACTTAATTTAAAAAAAATTATTTCAAATAAAACATGTGTGAGTTTTTATTCCTCGATTCCCCGTACACAGAAACATTAGACATTTTAACATTGTGCCATTATTTTCTAAACAAGTTGTATTATAAAAATCTGATGAACACACATTGAGATCACAAAAAGTTTACCTAATTAATAAAAAAACACGCTTATAATGCCTGCACACCATTTTGCACCTAAACCACTTTATTCATCAGTTTTTTTCAATTTTTGTTTCTTATGCTGAATTTCCAGAAGCAAGTTCTCCTTTTGTAACTCAAATAATTCCCTTTCTTGTTGTCTACGAGCCTCAATGTTTAGAAGTTCTGCTTCAAAACATCTTGTCTTTATTTTGGCTCCTTCCAGATATTCTGTATTTAATGCTGTTGTAGAAGAAGACTGAGAAGGTAAAGCTGGTCTTCGTCTTCTTGACCAGGTCCTTAGACAAGGTGTTTTAGCTTCAGTTTTGGCATGACCAGAGAAGGCTTCACGTGAATCCTAAATGAAATAAAGAATTTGTTACAAGTCTTGATGCACCTTCGAAGTTTTGAAAGTAACATTAGCAGGAGAATTAAGTTCCTGCATTATTGGTTAGAGATAGTTAGTTGTTCTCTAACCAATAATTCTATATTGACACTGATCAAAAGCTGGATTTATAGCTGATATAATTCAACATAACATAAGAAACACATAAACCATTTTCAATACAAAATAGTTATTTATGTATTAAGAGCGAAAAGTACAACTTTTTTGCTCGGAGAGTGAAGTTTGCCGCGCGACGCGAAGCGGAGAGCGGCAATCACTCGAGAGCAAAAAAGTTACTTTGTGCTCGTAATGCATACAACGTTTTTTCTTCAAACGATCAATTTCAAATAATGTGAATCACAACTGAGCATAACTGAAAACACAATCTGAAAATTTAAATCAAAGTGACAATGACGTTTTTAATAATTGGTTGAGTGGTGGTAGTTGCTGTTGACAGCAAGCGAAAAAATCTTTTTCGCTTGCTGTCCTGGGCAACGCGCGGAAAAGTACACTCACATTCTGATCCTCAAAAAAGGCTAGGTTTTCGTTTGTCAAATGAAAGCGTAAAATGCGTCATTATTTGACGTTTGTAGAAAAAAGTATTTATAGATAGGTAAGCAGGCTGACACATATTAATTTTAAATATACTCTTGTCATGCTTAGGTTAAAACAAACAGAAATTTGTAATTTACACAAAGAGCTTATGCTATGTTGGGTTTTGCTATGCAAATCTTCAAATCTGGCTTAAGGATTTTGGAGAACATAATGAAATATACCTGTACATTAGCTGTTTCCTCCACTGTTTCACAATCAAGTTCTTTCTCTGGCTCACTCTCGATTTTACTATTTACACTGTCCCCATTAGTTTCTCCATTAGCTGTTGATGCATAGCAATGCTCAACTTCCTGAATTGTGTAAAACCCCAATCCGTAGTTTTCAATTTCAACCTGACTGTCCTGAACATGGAGGTCCTGACTCTGTTCAGTTATTTTTTTTTATGTACTCTGCGCTTCATTTGGCACACTATCTCCATCAAATCTATTTTTGAAACCATACACTGTCTTCGGGTTAATGATATTTAAAGCAAGCTCCTTGACTGGGTCATTTTTATGATAAAGACACCTCCTCCAGTTTTATTTACTTCTTTTCTTTCTTCGGCTACTTGTTTTCGAACAATTTTTTTAATATTATCATAATGTTTCTTCAGTGCTTCTTTGGTTCTAAGATTCATGTCCTCATTTTGAGAGTTGAAAGCCTGGGCTATTTGTTTCCATGCAATGTCCTTTTCACGCCAAGTTATAGCGTTTGTTTGTTTGTTCTCAACAATATGTTTGTAGTCGTGAACTATATTCAATAGTAGTGTTTTTTCTCGAAGTGAAAAATTAGGGGCTCTTTTTCTAATATCCTTTGAATCATCTTTAGAACTCATTATATTATGGCAATTATTACTA
The DNA here is from genome assembly GCA_951812265.1 of Taphrorychus bicolor. Classification (NCBI taxonomy): domain Eukaryota; kingdom Metazoa; phylum Arthropoda; class Insecta; order Coleoptera; family Curculionidae; genus Taphrorychus; species Taphrorychus bicolor. The sequence goes on from OX638298.1 coordinate 5,082,557, forward strand.
AACTGAAGCACTTTCTTTATAAAATATGTTAAAAATGATAACACAAACACCGAGATTGAAATTAAATGACGAATGAGGTTAGATTTCTGTTCTTAATCCGGTGTTGCCGGTTGTTAAGGACAACTCGTGCAATCCTTCTCTGAATTATGGTTAACCTTAAACCAAAGTATAACTTAGTTATGATTGACTTTTATGGAACAGTGGTGCAAATGGGAGTAACAAAGATACAAACACCACCCCTATCATAAGCTTTTCTACAAAATGAAGCGGCTAGCTTAAAATTACAAACATTAACACAGTTTAAAATATTTTGCTTACACCAATGCTCACTAATACATAAAATATCCAAGTTTTCCTCATCAGCATAAATTGATAAATCGTCAATTTTATTTGTCAAACATTGAATATTCCAATGGAAGATACTGCCCACACCCCCGTCTCCCAGAAGTGGGCCTCTTAGCGTTCTTCTTGCTAGCTTTTTCTTAAGTGAAAAAACCTATTAATTTTTACTCACATTGGCCATATTGTTGGATCCATAAATCGGTCTCTGTTACTTTCATTTACCCCCACTTTAAATGATGAGTATTCCTCTGGATGCCTTGAAGGCAACAAGTCACTTCAGACAATTTTCTAATTGGTCCTTGGAAACAGAAGGATCCAATCTGAAGACATGAAAATAAAACAAAGAAGGCGCTGCTTTTAGCTTGTTATTAGTGCCAGTTCCCACCAGAGTGTGATGCTTTTTAGCTGCGCGCTTTTGGGTTGTTTGAATTCTCCAGTTGTCATTGTTTAAATTCTTATCAGCGACAGCAAGCCCGTTCATAACACCATCATTCTCATTGGTCCTCGCTTCATTGGGAAAATCAGTGCGATCAATATTGCGGGATATTTGCGATGATCGCGCTGCAGCCTTCAATAGACGAGACGTACAGTCGGCACCAACAGCGTTCGGCGTCAGATCTTTATTTTGATAAACCACCGATTAATCGGTACAGCGCTTATCACTATGCTGACCGGGGTCATCTCCTTATTGGTGAAGCTCTGCGACGCCATCCTTCCAAGTGCGGAGTCCGAGCCACCGGTATCGAGCCCCCTTTTTGGTATTGTTGTTTGTTTTGATTTGTCACTAGATTTAACCTCAACTTGAAGAGTCTCTCGCAACACGTTTACAACTTTATCCAAAGAGTTGATAGTTAATTGTTGTTGTTCATTAAGTCTTTTAAGAAAACCTAATTCGCTAGTGGCCAGTTTCAGTTCATACTTGCCCTCAATACATGCTAATCTACGGCATACCTGTGGGATTTCGCCCGTATCTACTACCGTAACAATCGAATCGTCCAGACTGTCCTCCTCCATTTCTTCGGTTCTCCACTTCTCCTCCAGGTATCTCAACACGCTGTCACGCAGCAACACTCCAGCAGGAGCCTTTGCGTAAATACAAGAGACTTTCTTTATTAAGCTTTTTTAGAGCACTCTCTACTTGTCCAACTATATCACTACCCGCCATACTGAATAAAACAAAAAAGTTTCGAAAATAGTACCATCGGTACCATCGCATGGGATGTAGTATATCTGTACTCATAGCCCATTTCGTAAACAAGCCACATACCAAATTTCAGCCGCATAGCTGTAACCGTTTCCTAGATATCGCCGTTTAATTACTTTTTAAAATTAATTACGTCAATTGCGGCCGCAACTGCGAAACGAAACTTTAAATAATTGCTTGCTACCTCGAATTAGTCAATGTCGCCTTTGATAATGTTTGCCGCAGCTGTGGACGAAACGTCAGGAAAAAGTTCCATTAGGTCACGGTTTCAAGGCGCGGAAAAAACTTTAGATTTTATTTTGACCGCCCCTGAAAACCGTCACAGTTTCATCATAACTATTGTCGTTTAGAAAATCCCAATGAAGGGTAATTCTTAAAGTACTCACTCTGTATGAAGCATGATGCATCAGCATTCATCGCCTTCTTATTACGTGTCTATATCTGCCAATATTCGTCAAGTTTTTAACATAATGTTACGAGACGTTTCTTCTTGCTAAGGGCTAAAGGAATATACAGCAATTTCTATTTGTATCCAAATCCCGAATCGTTTCAGTGCACGAACATTTTTGCGTAGACGTACAGAAACCGATTTAGGCTGGTACAAATATGTATATCCCCCGCCTACATGGCCCGATATTATTATGTCAAAAAGGCACTAGCTATTCTCGTATTCCGACTCAACACAAGAGCCTGATTCATGATTGGAATACAAGACTTCACTGATATTTATCGTCGCATGGGGCAACTCAGGCTTTAGATGTTTATGTGCCCGGAGAGATTTTCTTTTATATCTTAGACTGACTATAATAATATTTATAGTCTCGGCATTAATTCCCGCAAGCCTTGTTCTCGTAAAAGACTGGTTTGTACTACACAATGAGCTGCAAGATTATCGAGTTTATTCGATATAAAAGAATGCAGTGTGCTTTGGGAAATTTACTTGAACCCGTCCTTTTGTTATCAATTATCGAACAGAAAAATAAAATTTACGCCCTGTTTAACGTAAAAGTTAGGACACCATTCTTTTACTTTAAATAGAGCACTCTGTGTCCAATGTGTTTCATATTGGAGATGCATGTATGGATACTTTGTTATCTTAATAGATACGGAATCAGTTAAATGGGGAAAGTCATAGAAAATTTAATGAGAAACTTTCACCCGGTTTCCAAATTAGAGTATCTCTTACCGTTATCTGAAAAAGTGAAAAAATGTGCAACACTGCATTTTTAACTCTGCTCTGTAGTTTCTAAACCAAGCCAAAGGTAGTTTCGAAAATAAAACGTTGTTAGGACGCTTTCTTATATACAAGTCAATGAAGTATTCAGAAAAAATCTCTCGCCATCGGTCCTTGAGTTGAATGTAATAAATTTGTTGATTTATGGACGCCATCTTGTTTCATCGCATCCTAGGAAAGTCTATCAAGCAAACAGATCTAGTAGTTCTATGAATGTAGTGAGGGAGACTCAGGATTGAACTATCAATATGTGTTCTTTTGTTTGAGCTTGTTTGTTTGATTTAATATAAACACAATACACACTTAAAATTAATTATTGTGCTGTCAGTTATAATCCTATATAGGTACTCACTTTATGAACACATCCTGTTATACGGGAGAGTAACCTAAATTAGTGAAGAATGATAAAAAGCGTTTTCTTATTGGCCAAAGGTATAGTTCTCAGTGCAGTTCTACTGTAACCGTATCACTTTTTTGAATTTACTGTGAATTTTAACTTTCATTTCAATATGCCTAAGTATTCGGTGCTTAAACATGCAAATTAGAATACTTACTGTTAATTATTATGTTCACTTTCTTAGCTTTTCAGGTTCTAGTTAATTAACAAATTGGGAAAAATGAGTGAGCGAATGAATAATTCAGTGGAAGTTCGCTTTAAATGAGTTCATTACGGTCTTGAGGGATTGCAAGCGTGCAATTCCGATCTAAAGTGGCAAACAAATTTTTTTGAAAATTGTTACGTTCTTAGGGGATTGAAAACGAGCCATTGCGATTAAAGTAACAAAAAAATATTTCCTAGGTACAATATTTTCGGAAATAGACCCCTTCGATTGTTGACTTTTAGGCACTTTTAGAATCGCGTTTTTTTACCATTAAACCTCTTTAGTGTGTAATTTCATCCAAACTGAATTTGTTACGTTGTTAGGAGATTGCAAGCGTGACATTCTGATATGTAAATAGCAAAAAGATTTTTCCCGACATTTTTTCGAAAATGTCCAAAAATCTCAACTTTGACCACCTGTAACAGGAGAACGCCTCGACGGATTGGAGTAAATCTAACTGCTTTTCCCTCTTCTTGATGTCTTCTTTTACCAAAAATATCATCGGAAGTTCCGTAGGTGCAGTATTTTCGGAGATAGACCCCGTCGGAGGTCGATTTTTAGACACTTTTAGAATAGCATTTATGGACCATTTTCAAAAAAAAACTCTTTAGAGGGAAATTTTATTCAAATTCAGTTTGTTAAGTTTTTAGGGGATTTCAAACGAACCATTCCGATTAAAAACAGCAAAAAAATTGCTGAAATTGTTTTGAAAATTTTTAAAGGGAAGGGTGAATTACGACTTTTTTCCCATTTTTAAACTTTGACCGCCTGTAAGTTGAGAACGCCTGGATTAATTGGATTAAATCCAACTATTTTGTCATCTCCTTGATATCTTCTTTCACCTTCCATCATCGGAAGTTTCGTAGGGGCAGTATTTTCGGAGATAGACCCCTACGGAGATCGATTATTACAGTAATTCGAGTAATTTGAATCGAATTGAGTTCGTTCTGTTCTTAAGAGATTGCAAACAAGCCATTTCTATCAAAAACAGGAAAGAAATTGTTTCTGAAATTTTTTTGTAAATGTCCAAAGAAGTGACGAAGTATCACAACTTTTTTCTCAATTATCAATTTTGATTCAAGAGGGGAGTTTCAAGATGGAGGAGAGTTTCAAGATGGCGAACGATAAAGATCCGCCGGATGAAGTCTCTGAAGATAATCGGTCTAAATATTGTAAAAGTGGTGTTACGGGCAACCTGAGGTGCGTATCGTGTACATCAGTGTTTCATACCTCTTGTGCATTGCGGATAACTGGATTGCGTGTAATTAGTGGAAGTAAAGGGACCATCAAATGTTGCAACAATAACAACAACAACCAGGAGGCCCACCCTTGCAGCGCCAAAACCGACCAAACTTCACAAACAGAAAACACCCAGGTAAATATAGAAATCATAGAAAACAAATCGCTACACACCGAAATATTATATCTGAAAAAGTTAGTAGAGGAAATCAGATAAAAATCAGATACTTAAGTTAAACAATAGTTTGCTCTTGGAAAAAGTGCAAAGATTACAACAACAACAATCCCAACAAAAAAAGATAAACATCAACTACGCCGAAGCGGCAGGTGCCACAGCTCGGCTAACTTCGCAGAACTTGGCACCTCTCCAACTCAATCAGCCGAATACTGACGGATATGTGGAAAGGACTCGCCGAACACCCACTCCAGTGACGTTACCTCGCAAACCGATAGCTACCAGTGGAGGCGTAGAGGGGAATGATAACGACAATAATGAATTCGATTTTGAGTTTGTACACAACCAACAATTTAAACCGGCTGCTATTTCTAGACGTCGGCGAGCAAAACCGAAAAGGCTAGGTACCGGCGAGGTTCCAATGCATGCGGAATGCCAAGGATTTGTAGGAGCGGAGCGGCGTGCATGGATAAATATCTATCGTGTTAACAAAGATACAACAAGTGAAATGGTACAGAACTATATAAAACGAAAGCACGGGTATGAAGACTTAAGAATCACTGTTAAGGAGATACCCACTACGGAAAATTATTTAAAATCATACGTGATAATAGCCCCCTTGCAAAAAAAGAAGATATGTACGAACCCAGCTTCTGGCCTAACAACGTGGGAATAAGGAGATTTGATTTCACAAGGCATAAAGAATTCTTAAAGACTTGTGTTGAGTTTTTTCAGTGACCCAGTTGAACAACAAGTTCCTGTCAATATTGCGACCAAAAACCGAGATTCAAACCTATATAGGCCAAGCTCTGTTAAGTCCACTCATCAAAAGGATTTGACCGTCTTTCATCAGAATATTCAATCGTTATATATGGTTCTTGACCTGGAAGCTCTCAACTTACAGTTTTATATACTCTGCTTTAGTGAACACTGGTTACCGGAACCTGAGATAAAGGTTTTAAAAATCATGAACTACTGTTTTATGTCTTATTTTTCTCGTAGGGCGCATATACATGGTGGAGTCGCAATAGCAGTGAAAACACAAATAATTAACCAATTTGTTGTAAGAAATGATCTCAATGAGCTATCTCAAGAAATGCACTGTGAGTTGTGTGCCGTTCAAGCCAAAAGTTTAAAGTTACTTATTATTACTCTATATCGACCACCAACTGGCAGCTACAAAACATTTTTAAACATTCTTGAAACTTTACTCCAAAAAATAGTTTCACAAAATTTCCATATCTTAATAAACGGAGACTTTAATGTCAACTTTTTATCTGATGATGCAAGGTCAAGCAATTTGTTTGACTTGACAAATCATATGGCCTTACTCCAAAAATATTCGCTCCAACTCGCAATAATTCTTGTCTTGATAATGTATTTACCAATTGTGAGGAGCTAGAAGCTTACACACAAAATTTCCAGCTGTCAGATCACTTGGCTACTGTTGACACAGCCCCTATCCTACCCATTATCAATAACAATACTACTTCAAAAACAATAAGGCCAATTACTGAACAGGGTTGCTTCGTTCTCTATGAGATGATAAGTCAAATTGAGTGGTCTTTTATTGATTGTGACTCCATGTCTACCGAAGACAAGTTTCACTTATTCACAAATATCTTAAGAAATAATATTAATGCTTCCATTCCTGAAAAAACAATTAAACATGAGATGACTAATCTGAAATTAAACTGGTATAATGATGACTTATCTAAGAAAAGAAATCTTCTACATCTCGTTTCTGAAGTCTGCAAAAAAACCAAAAATACTGAACTGAATAATCTGAAAATTCGCCTTAAACATTCATATCAGGAAGATATTAAAAAATCAAAAACACAAGCGTACACCGCTTATCTAAAAAGGCAAAGCTTTAAGCCAAAAGCAATTTGGGAAGTTGTTAGAGAAACCTCCAATCTCTTAAAAAATAAAACACCTACTGATAATAGCATCACGCCAGATACTTTTAATGTCTACTTTTCGCAGATTGCTTCTGACATTATAAACAATTTACCTGAGCCTAATAGGTCTTCTGAATCACTAGTTAATATCTTCACTTCCAGGCTGTCCTTACCGACAGAGAATTTCTCATTCACAACTATTAGTCAAACTGAGCTTAGAGACATAATGAGCACAATAAAAATAAAAAATGGTCTTGACTACTATAATCTGAATTTAAAAATCATTAAATCGATAAAAAATCTTATTATATCCCCACTGACAAAACTGTTTAACCTCTGTATTAGAGACTCCATATATCCTAAGATACTGAAAGTATCTCAGGTAGTACCAATATATAAAAAAGGTAGAACAGATGAACTAACAAACTATCGTCCTATATCGATTATACCAGTCTTATCAAAATTATTTGAGAAAGCACTAAGTAACAGAATCAAAAACTATTTTGAAACCTACCAACTATTCACTTCGAACCAATTTGGTTTTCGTAGTGGAAGATCAACTACTTTGGCAATTAACAAACTTGTTGAAATTGTAAATACATGCATCGACACTGGAGAGTACTGTGGGGCCTTGTTCTGTGATCTAACAAAGGCTTTTGATTGTGTTTCTGCCAATACTCTAACTATGAAGTTAGAAAAATATAATTTCTCACCAAAGAGCGTGGATTTGCTTCAGTCATACCTTGCTGATCGGTTCCAGATCGTGCGGGTGGGCTATGACAGATCTAGCCTGTGTAAGATGCGTTTTGGAGTACCGCAGGGATCTATTCTTGGACCCTTGCTGTTCCTTATTTACATTAATGATCTGGAGGGCTGCGACAACATGGCTGACTTCTTGCTCTATGCTGATGACACAACCATAATAAGAAAGGCAACAAAAATCGATGTGTTAAATGACTATTTAAATGAAAGTCAACTACAAGTTACAGACTGGTTCCTGGCAAACCAGCTGAACTTAAATGAATCAAAAAACCAAAAACTAATTCTATCTACTCGTCCTATCGACAATATACAAAATGAGCCGACCACATTTCTTGGAATCAAGATTGATTCAAAACTGTCATGGAGACCTCATCTGACAGATTTGTGCAACAAAGTGGCTTCGAGTGTTTTTGCTTTAAGGTCACTTGCATACTCTGTGTCGAGGGAGGCAGCATTAACAGTATATTTTTCTTTTATCCACTCAAGAATTTCCTATGCAATTTTGGCTTGGGGGCATGCAACAGACGCTTCCAGAGTGTTTGCTCTTCAAAGAAGGGCTGTTAGAATCCTTAGTGATGTTGGATACCGAGATGATTGTAGAATGTTTTTCTCTAAATTAAAGATAATGACGGTTTTTTCATTGTACATATTCCAATGTCTCCTTTATGTTAAGGAAAATGAAAACCTATATAATAAACATGAAAACATTCACTCTCACTATACCAGACAAAAATCAAATATATATACCGATTTCTATAGAATAGAGAAACTAAAAACAGGAATCTCCCACTATGGGCCTAAATTTTTTAATTTACTGCCACCTAGAATTAGATTGCTACCCACTGTACAATTTAAAATTAAGATAAAGAAATATTTAACTTTAAAAACCTTCTACTCCATCCATGAATTTGTCACCAATGATTTTTCAGATCTCATTTAACTCCATTGCTCATCTTCTTTTTTTTTTGACATGTGTAAACTTGTAGTAAGCATGAATAAATTTGTTTGTTTGTTTGTTTGTTTGATTCCCTGTAACTTGAGAACGCCTGGACGGATTGAAGTGAATCCAACTATTTTGTCCTCTTGTGGACGGATTGAAGTGAATCCCACTGTTTTGTCCTCTTCTTGATGTGTTATTTCATCTTGGAAGACACCTATTGCACACACTGCACATTTTTTTGAAAATGTCCAAAGAGGAATTATTACGACTTTTATCTCAATTCTCAAATTTGACCACCTGTAACTGGAGAACGCCTTGACCGATTGGAGTGATTGTAATCATTTTTTTCCTCTACATAAAGTCCTCGTTCACTTTTCACCATTGAAAGTTCCGTAGGTGAAATATTTTTGGAGATAGATAGATGTTTATGCACTTTTAGAATCGCGCTTTTTTGACCATTTAAAAAAAAACACTTAAGAGGTTAATTTAATTCGAATTGAGATTATTACGTTGCTAGGGGATTACAAATGTGCCATTTTATTCAAAAATAGCAAAAAAATTTTCCTGACTTATTTTCAAAATTATTATGTTTTTTTCTCAATTCTCAACTTAGACCGCCTGTAAGTTGAGAACGCTTCGACCAATTCGAGTGAATCCAACTGTCTTTCTTCTTCTTGATGTTGTGTTTCATTTTTCACCACTTGAAGTGCTGTAGGTGCGATATTTTCGGAGATAAACCCCTTCGGTGGTCGATTTTTAGGACTTTTAAAATCGCGTTTTTTATCATATTAAAAAAAAACATTAGGTGTTAATTTCATTCGAATTGAGTTTGTTACGTTCTTAGGGGATTGGAAACGTGCCAATCCGATTAAAAACAGCAAAAAAAAAATCCTGATTTTTTTTTTAAATGTCCAAAAGGGGAGAGGTAATATTACAATTTTTTTTCTAAATTTTCCGCTTTGACCACCTGTAACGTGAGAACGCCTTCGCAAAATTTTACACGTTTTAAACATGTTAATAATATCAAAGGACACATTGTTGAAAAGAGATTCTTAAGCTCTTTTCTATGATGTAAAAAAAGAAGATGGCGTTCATAAGAATTAACGAAATAATTATGTATACATAAGTCAGAAACAGATAGCGGTAATTAAAGATCTCGACTACCAAAATGCCTTTTTAAAAAGATTAATTTTACAAAACCGACATACGCAACTACTGGGTACAAAGCTTAGGCAGAGAATGATTATAATTTTATTTAAAGCGTTAAAGAAAGCTCAAAGCATAATAGGCACTATCAGCATTTTCTTTGTTCTGGTACTACCGGGCTGAGTCAGGTGCATGGTCAAGTATTTCTACTTAGGGCTGGTTACATAACTCCTCCCTCCTTAAGTTTCGAAAAATACAGAATGGTTTTTCGAAGATCCATCAGGGGTAGTACTGGTATTTTCCATTGGTGGTTCCTTAGATATTCTGGTTTTCCATATGAAGAGCTTCTGGTATGGCAGCTTGTTTCTTATTACTAGCAGCACGATCAGCAACAGGATTATTCCCAAAAAGGTCCAAAAATATATGTCAATGGATTGAGTGGTTTCAGAATCGTTGAGTATCATGCGATCGGCCATGTTTTTGAGTTGGTAGATTTCATCGAGATTGATTTGAGTGATGTTTGGCGTCTCGAACATTCTTCTAGGGTCAGTTGACACTGGCATCTGAACTTCCGGAAGGATAAGAGGTTTAGCATCTTCTATTTTCTCATCATTGAAGTACTCTTTCCCGTTAACTACAATTTCACATTCTTTTGGAATTTGAATCAATACAGATTGTTTAATTGTTATGTATTGATCACCATTGCACTTCGCTAATAACTGGGTAATCATAACTGGTAATACAAGAACCATTCCTTGACTAATTTGTTCAACTATTGGCTCTTGCGTATTCACTCTCACTATAGGGCAATCAGGTGGTTGTTGTCCATCTAGTAGACCATTGAGGCAGGTATCCTGTGAGTAGGGCTTTTCAGGACAATAGTGGATGTCTTCAATAACAGGACAGCTGTCTGGTAGGTATATTCTTCTTTTGGAATCTTCTTGTGCCATATAGGAGTATTTTGGAACAAGTATGGATTGATTTTTGATGGTCAGATATAAATGATAAAGGGAGAAGTGTTCAGGCTTTAGCAGAGGTACATGAATGGCAAATATTATTTTATTATTGGAAAAACTGACTTGCGTTCCCAAAAATTGATAATATGATAATAAACTATCAAAACTTAGTAATGTATGATTATTATAGATATTACTTAAATAAGCTAAAGTGTTTCTTAATTCAGAACTAGAAAGGGTACTGTTATGTAGGGGGGCTACCTTTGAGGGATACCTTTGAGAACATAATAGCGTCTTCGAGGTTGTCCAAGAACATGATTAGATTTGGCAATCCAGGTTCAATTGTGTAATAATACCGTTGAAACTAATATAGTCTTGAAGACTGCTAATTGTTTGATTGATTGATATTTGAAGTCCCTTTAAGCCTAGTTCAAGCTTATTTTGATTAGCACTAAGGGTACTAATAGTTTTATTATAATTGTCGATTAGTGCCTTTGATAATGAAATTTGCATTGTATTTCATTAGCAATGTTTTTGTGAGCGCTTTCCAATCTTAATATTGCTTTATTGTACCTTTCGCCATCCTCAGAATCTAAAGTGCCAAAAAGCCATTTGATTACTTTGCCTACAACATTTATTAGGCCTCAACGCTTACGTATGCGTGGGTATAGGTTTTGAAACTTATCGATGGCTGTTTGTACTAGATGCTCTGTTCTTTTTAGAATATATTCAGATATTGCATGATAGGAAACATGATTAGATATATGTGTGCGTTTAATATTCTTTTTAATGCTAGCAAAATGGGTTTTTAAGTTCTCTACTTGTTTAAGTAAGTAACTTAAATCTACATTATGTAAAAATGTGTGTCGGTTATATATTAACCTTGCTTTGCCTAGTTGGATAGGTAGGAGAGGGTGATCCAAATTAGTTATCTGAATTTGAGTTTGAGTCGAAGTTTTGGTAAGATGGACCAGGACTATCAGCGTTTTTGTCGTCATTATTTACCTGAAAACGTTTATTTTTATTAGGTTTTGGTTTTCTGGCGCTACTTTTGTGATAGTCTAATTTTTTGGTTTTTAACTTAATTCCTGTTTGTCCAGTGACTTCTACCTTTTTGAATTTTGGGTGGTCTTTTGCACGTGCTTTAGTATTAATATAAGCAACATTTTGGTTCTTAAAATCCGGAGGATCTGACCTATTTTCATTTCTCTTTGTAATTATATTCTATTTTGTTTTTTGATTGGTTTCTTGAAGTTTGTCGTAAAGTCTGTTAGATGCCTCTTCATGACTTTGTACGTAGCTGGATATTATAGCATTGTCATTTAGTTCAAATGGATTAGGGCATTTCAAATGACCATTAACAACTTCAAAGGGTGTATATTTTGTCACACTATGAACTGAGTTATTATATCCCAATACTGCCCTTTTGATTAGCTGGTTAGCGCTTAAATCACTATTTTCTTCCTTTAGACATCGGTATGCTTCTATTATTGAACAATGGAATCTTTCTACAGGAGAATTTGAGTTACTGTTTTTTGCTGTTGTAAAATGCAATTCGATTTTGTACAACTTGCAAAAGTCCTCTAAATCTTTGTTTTTAAATTCTGTACCTTGATCCGCAGTAATTTTCAGTGGTAAACCATGATGTGTAATAAAGTTCAATAAATTTTCCACAACTTCCACTCTAGTTATGCTCATAAGTGGATAGGCTTGGCCATATCGCGAAAAGGAGTCTATTATGGTTACAAAGGCGTCATAATTCATTCTGAACGTGTCTACGTGAATGTGCTCGAAGGGTCGCGATGCGGTTGGAGTTAAATTAAATTTTATGATTGGTGGATTTCTATCATATTTATTCTTCTGCCACGTTTCGCAATTGTTGATATAGATTTCTATGTCTTCATTTTGTTTTGGCCAATAGAATCTTCGACTAATTGCAGCTTACATTTCATTCATACCTCTATGGCATGTTTTCGTGGTATGGTATAGTTTGAGTTTTTCCAATTGTTCTTTACCTCGTTCTACATCTTCAAGAAAATTAGTAGAATGAACCATTTTGTAAGAAGAGTTCTTAAAATTTTGTTGTAGTGTCACGGTGAAATTCGGAGCTAGTTCATGGTTTCGAAAGAATATTGCATATAAGTGCTTTGGGTTTATGTATTCTTTTACTAATTTAACAATATGCGTTTGCCTTTGTCTGTTTGGTATAGTAACGTAAATTCTGTTATTGTTAAATACATTTTCCTGCCTTATTTGCATTTTTTCTGTATCTCCATTTGTGATGATAAATTGATTTTTGTACATGTTTACAGCTTTCTCAGTAATAGGCATTTCAAATATTGGATTCTCCATAGCTGAATGTACTGTATCTGTGGAAGACTCTGCATCTTGATTTCTATCCGGTGGTTTGAGTTGTATATCGGATATAATATGGACATTTGGTCTTTGTGTTGTTTGTTCTTCAAAGGGCTCAAAAATTTCATCCACCAAATTCCTGTCTAGGTTAAGTAGACTTAGATCTGGTAAGTCATAGTTTGGATTGATTAAAAATTCTTCAATTATTTGGTCTGAATCACCTACATTATTTGTTATTGATTCGGTTTCTAAAGCATTCATGTCAACAGGGTGCCTAAAAAGGGCATCAGCAGCTTGATTATTTTTCCCTTTTTTATATTGTATTTCGTAAGTAAGTTCCTCTAATTTCAAGCGCCATCTGACAAGTCTAGAACTTGGTTCTTTTAATGACAAGAGCCATTGTAGGGGTTTATGATCCGTGTAAATAATAAAGTTTCTCCCAAATAAATAGGATCGAAAATATGGGTCCACACAAAATCATCCAAAGTAAAAACATCCAAAAAAAAAACGTCCAAATTAATTCAGTCCACTGATGATTTTGTCCAAAATAAAAACATCCACCGAAATTCCATCCAAACCAATTTACATCCAAAGTATTAACATCCAAAATTTTTCGATCCACCGTATTTTCATCCAACGAAAAATCATCTAAAGTGTCCTTAAATGACCTTCAAACAGGGAGTGCTTACCAGACTACTTTCCGGTATTTTAATATTTTGAGTGTTGTCGGTCGACTACGTTTATTGTTATAAAAAAACATAACCCAATTTTAAAATAAAGGGATTTTCCATTTAAGTTAAAATTGTTCATTTTTAATGTTTAATATTTCAGTTTTTCTTACAATTTTAGCATTAGTTGCTATATTTTAAAATATTACAAGATTTCACACACGTCAGTAACAAAATTCCTTAGTTTTATGAAGTGCTGTGTTACAATAATTCCAAAAATTGATGATCCTTTCCATGTATACAAAAGCATTAAAAGCAGTTCATAAATCATAAATTTCAAAACTTTCCCTGAAAAGTCAACAAGGCTCCTGTGGCTGTTAATTGTAAACAGGCATCTGCATATGCAGATATGCGTTTTTAACTATAAGCCAGATGCAAGGCCAGCTAATTATAACGAAGGTAAAACGTATAAATAAACTGCTCGTCAAAATAGTCGAAACGGCCAATTTTTTGCTCATTTTTGAAAGGTTGTATCTCAGAGACGCTTTCACCGATCTCAATGAAGTTACATGATTCTAGAAGCCCATTTCTTGTAGAATCACAAAAGACACCTGGTTTGTGATAAACATTTATGGTGAGAACTATACAGGGTGGATGAAAATGTCGTGTAAAAAGTACTAAACTTTAACCCACTGCATTTGTTTGCTAGAGTTATGACAAAACTTTCCCTACAATGGCATTTAGAGATCCTAATGAATATCTCGGGACATATTTGGCCGATTTTTGATTTTTGATCTATGAAAGAAGTTATAGGGGTTTGTTAAAAAGTCCGTATTTTGTCCAAAAATCTGTCGAAATCACTAACTTTTATGTCTATAGAACGGATTTTTTATTAACACTCAGGGAAATCTAGCCTAAACTGATATAAAGTTAACCTGCTTTTCAAGAAAAAATATGAATTTACAATCATACAGGGTGAAACAAAGGTCAATGCAAAATTCTTAAACTTAGCGGCTTTCTTACTTGCCCCCTGATGTTAAGAGTTACTTTAGAACTTGCATTTTTATAACATTGAGAAGTCCTAGTTCCTATCTCGGGACGTCTTTGGCGGATTTTTCATTTTTGTTCTACGAAAAAACTTACCGGGGTTTGTTATAAAGTTCATATTTTATCCAATAAACTGCCAAAATCACAAATTTTATGTCTACAGAACTGAATTTTATTAAGACTTAGAAAAACATAGCCTAAACTAACATAAAGTTAACCTGTTTTTCAACAAAAAATATGAATTTACAATCATACAGGGTGAAACAAAGAGCAATGCAAAATTCTTAAACCTTAGGGACATTCTTACTCACCCCCTAATGTTAAGAGGCACATTAGAACTTGAATTATGACAGGCACTGATTTATATTTCGGGACATGTTTGGCGAGTTTTTAATTTTTGTTCTACGAAAAAAGTTACACGGGATTGTTAATAAGTTCGTATCTTATCCAAAAAACTGCCAAAATCACTAACTTTTACGACTATTGACCTGTCTTTTTTATTAACATTTAGGGGAAAATCTAGCCTAAACTAACAGAAAGTTGATTTGTCTTTTAAGAAAAAATATGAATCTACAATCATACAGGGTGAAACAAAGAGCAATACAAAACTCGTAAACTTTAGCGACATTTTTACTCGCCCCCTGATGTTAAGAGTCACTTTAGAACTTGCATTATGATAACGTCGAGAGGTCCTGAGTCATATGGCGGGTTTTTCATTTTTGTTTTACGAACAATTTTACAGGGGTTTGTTAAAAAGTTCGAATTTTATCCAACAAACTGCCAAAATCACTAACTTTTACGTCTAGATAACTGATTTTTTATTAAGACGTAGGAAAATCTAGTCTATGCAAACATAAACTTAATCTGTTTTTCAAGAAAAAATTTAAATCTACAATCATACAGGGTGAAACAAAGGAAAATGCTAAATTATTAAACTTGAACGGCTTTCTTACTGGCCCCTTGATGTTAAGCGTCATTTTAGAACTTGCATTATGATAACGTCGAAAAATTCTCAGTCATATCTCGGGACATGTTTGGCAGGTTTTTGATTTTTGTTTTACGAAAAAATTTACAGGAGTTTGGCATGGAGCGAATGAATTGGCCTGCTAGGTCGCCGGATATGAATGTCATAGAGCACGTATAGAGTAGAATGAAACTGAAACTGAGTATGAGAGAACAAGAATTTCAAAATTTGGATGAATTAGCGACTGCGGTTAGGGAAAAATGGGAGGCTATTCCCCAAGAGTTCATCAGAAGCTTGGTGGACAGTATGCCTAGAAGGACAGCCGAACTTTTGCGAGTACGAGGTGGGCCTATGCGATATTAAAATAAAATGAGACATCAAGTTGCTGTTTTGAATTGTCCGCTCGTAATACCACAATTCTCCGTATAACCTATAGTACTTTTTCTTGGAATTGGTGACTGGGGGGGTTTCTTGGACCTACATGTTAGTTTTTAGTTAGTTAGTTGTTAGGCTTAGGGTGACTTTTACAACTATCAGTAAAACTTCAGTTTGAAGATAAAACACCAGTTGAAGATAAAACACCATTGTTTGTAACAATGCAATCTACGTCATTCCTGGTGTTTTATCTTCAAACTGAAGTTTTACTGGTAGTTGTAAAAGTCACCCTTAGTTTTTCAAAAGGGTAATAGAAAACCAGCCTTATCAATATATAAACTTGGTTATTTAAACGGTTTTGTTTACCAAATAGGCTTTTTGAAACAACCTGTATTTTCTTCGTAAAAAACGCAAAAAGCGGCAAGTACGTCCTAAGCTATAAATCAGGGCCTATAAATGTTATCATAATGCAAGTTCTAAAGTGACTCTTAATATCAGGGGACGGCTAAAGTTATGAACTCTGTATGATTGTAGATTCATATTTTTTCTTGAAAAACATTAACTTTATGTTAGTTTAGGCTAAATTTTCATGTGTTAATAAAAAGTCAGTTAGTGAGTTAGAGATTTTGGCAGTTATTTGGATAAAATACGAACTTTTAACAAACCCCTGTAGCCTTTTTCGTATATCAACAATTAAAAAACCCACCAAACATGTCCCGAGATATAAATCAGGTCCTCTAAATGTAATCATAATGCAAGTTCTAAAATGACTCTTAACGTCAGGGGGCGAGTAAGAATATCGCTAAAGTTGTAAGAATTTTGCATTGCCCTTTGTTTCACCCTGTATGATTGTAGATTCATATTTTTTCTTGAAAAAGAGATTAACTTTATGTTTGCGTAAACTAGATTTTCCTACGTGTTAATAAAAAATCAGTTATCTAGACGTAAAAGTTAGTGATTTTGGCAGTTTGTTAGATAAAATTCGAACTTTTTAACAAACTCCTGTAAATTTTTTCGTAAAACAAAAATCAAAAACCGGCCAAACATGTCCCGAGATATGACTGAGAATTTCTCGACGTTATCATAATGCAAGTTCTAAAGTGACGCTTAACATCAAGGGGCCAGTAAGAAAGCCGTTCGAGTTTAATAATTTAGCATTTTCCTTTGTTTCACCCTGTATGATTGTAGATTTAAATTTTTTCTTGAAAAACAGATTAAATTTATGTTTGCATAGACTAGATTTTCCTACGTCTTAATAAAAAATCAGTTATCTAGACGTAAAAGTTAGTATTTTGGCAGTTTGTTGGATAAAATTCGAACTTTTTAACAAACCCCTGTAAAATTGTTCGTAAAACAAAAATGAAAAACCCGCCAAACATGTCCCAAGATATGACTGAGGACCTCTCGACGTTATCATAATGCAAGTTCTAAAGTGACTCTTAACATCAGGGGGCGAGTAAAAATGTCGCTAAGGTTTAAGAATTTTGCATTGCTCTTTGTTTCACCCTGTATCATTGTAGATTCATATTTTTTGTTGAAAAACAGGTTAACTTTATGTTAGTTTAGGCTATGTTTTTCTAAGTCTTAATAAAATTCAGTTCTGTAGACATAAAATTAGTGATTTTGGCAGTTTGTTGGATAAAATACGAACTTTAAAACAAACCCCGGTAAGTTTTTTCGTAGAACAGAAATAAAAAATCCGCCAAACACGTCCCGAGATATAAACTAGGACTTCTCAATGTTATAAAAATGCAAGTTCTAAGGTAACTCTTAACATCAGGGGGCAAGTAAGAAAGCCGCTATGTTTAAGAATTTTGCATTGACCTTTGTTTCACCCTGTAGGATTGTAAATTCATATTTTTTCTTGAAAAGCAGGTTAACTTTATATCAGTTTAGGCTAGATTTCCCTGAGTGTTAATAAAAAATCCGTTCTATAGACATAAAAGTTAGTGATTTCGGCAGATTTTTTGACAAAATACGGACTTTTTAACAAACCCCTGTAACTTCTTTCATAGATCAAAAATCAAAAATCGGCTAAACATGTCCCGAGATATTCATCAGGATCTCTAAATGCCATTGTAGGGAAAGTTTTGTAATAACTCTAGCAACCGAATGCAGTGGGTTAAAGTTTAGTACTTTTTACACGACATTTTAATCCACCCTGTATAGTTCTCATCAAAAATGTTTATCACAAACCAGGTGTCTTTTGTGATTCTACAAGAAATGGGCTTTTAGAATCATGTCACTTCATTGAGATCGGTGAAAGCGTCTCTGAGATACAACCTTTCAAAAATGAGCAAAAAATTGGCCGTTCCGACTATTTTGACGAGCAGTTTATATACATAGTGTTTATTAACAGACATTTTATTACTAGTTTGGTTAGTTTTTAAGGCCCCAATATGATATGAAAAGGAGTATTAGATGGCATCGTCTAAAACATCATCCTGTACCATCATGCAATTTAACTCAAACTGTTCCAAATGCAAAATTGTGGATTCACAAGCCACTCGAGAACTTCAAGCAAAGAAAAGAAACCTACAAAAATTGGAGCTGTCTGTGAGTGCAATTATGTACTTACAAGTTTTATCAAAAAAACTCCTAATAAGCATTAATAGTAGGGTTATTGATTATAAAAATTATCATCAATTTATAGGATATTCAATTCATTAGTATGCAGCCTGAAACACAACCTCCATCAGACCTCAATATCAGTCATCCATTTGGTGATGAAAAAGAAGGGGAATTTTCTAAGATGCATGAGGGCCATTGTGAAGTTGGGTGAGAGGTCTTTTAGAGACGTAGCAGTGCAAGTAAATACCCCAAAGATTAAAAAACTTTGCAATTTAAATGATCCAGATTCAAAGTTAAATAGTGAAATTTTAGACATACATTGACAGACATTTATTTCAAGAAATGTGAAATATTCTTCTAGGGACAGTCTCATATAGTTGTGAAGACGAGGACAATGAAGATGTTCAGGCTAAAGCATACACAAACAGGGATACTTTTTTAAATTTTCGTTTTTATATGACTTCAATTTTTAATTCAATTGTGGATTGAAGAAGCTAAGCTGTGAAATTAAAAGTGATGTTATATTTTTATCTGTCCTATTTTTTAAAAGTGGAGGGATAAAGCGCGCGAACTTTTAATTTGAATCACAAATTTATTTTATGATTGCTTGTTGAATAGTTGTAAAGTTGTAATATTAAATTATATTATTCAATAAACTTTTCATAATACCAAACCCGATTTATTCGTAATTATATTAAGACTTTAGCGTTATTTTACATAAAAGGGCGCAGATGTTTTGTGAATAATTGGAAAAGTTTTTTGTACGTTCATTAAAGATCAGTATCTTGGTGGGTCACGTAGGTGAATTTTTATCACCAAAATTTCACGTAAAATAAACGTGATATTTTTTCATTTTCATTGATATTTATGACGTTTAATATGGTCATATAATCACGTTATATTCACGTCATAGGTGATTTTCTGGTCGACTGGATATTGTCTAGGGGTCCTTAACTTTAGATTTACCTAAATTTGCTTGGCGCAAATAGGGGTAAGAAATTCGTTGATGTAATGTTGGCATTAATTTTGATACCAATGTGTTTCTTATGGACGTCAAATATAGGTACGAAGGTCGGGTTTAGGCATTATTTCTTTTTGTTTATGCACCCTAGAGCATTATTTTTAATATAAATGACTTTGATAGAAGTCAATTATATAGACCGGTCGCACATTAACGTTACTTTGGTCCGCAACGCAAAACCTCTTAAATCGTTCTTGGTTACTCTATTAAAGTAAAGCGTTACAGAAAAATCGTTACTTAAAAAGTAACACTTTATCTTAAAGCAAGGGTTACTTTGAAGTAATCCGTTAGGTACTATAAAACTACGTGTTACTTTTAGAGTAAAGCGTTAATTTTGGAGCACCACTCTGAGAGCAGGTACTGTCATCTTTAAATTTTGATATAGTCGATGCGAATTCACAATCTTACCATAAGTAGTTCGAAGGCATAGGTTCAATAACTGCAAACAGGATGGCTATTATATTCACATATACCTATCTAATTATATTAGGTTTATTCAAACACGCCAGAAAACCGTTCCAGAATCGTTAGAAAATCATTCTGGCCAACATTCTAGTAAAAATTTCAAATCGAAATTAGCAATTTACGTACTCAGAGAAATTCCAGAACCTTAGGTATAAGGTTTGTTCTAACCCAACAAGGAACCATCGCAAAATCCTTGCAGAATCACTATGGACAAACACATTGGTTCTCTCAATTTAAAATTTATATTAGTGAATCGACCAAAATGATTTTTGAACCGTTCCGGAACGGTTTCTTGGTTGGTTGGAACAAACCTATTAGATCAACCCCGTTTTAAGAAAATGTAGATGGCCCACTACGAGTTCGTCTGTTGGAGGGAGAGACAGAGCCTTTGACAGAAGACGACCCACACCTCACATCATGTGGATCTTGTAAAGTAAACAAGAAGGCGTATTCATTAAATTGTGGTAATTTGTTGTGTGGTCATTGTGCGGGCTATTTCTATAATAGGTTTGATAAATGAGACACCCTGCGTATAATGCTAGCTTATTTCGACATGGGTCTCTTGTAACTAAAATCATGTACATATGTACCTACAATGCTTTATTCTTTTTGTTTTGTGAATAAAACACCCAAATTTAGGTACCTTCTATGTAGGATCCCCACAAATTGTATTAAAGATAGGGACAAGATCTTATTCGGGCGATGTTTTTTCCCATGAGAAAACCTTGAGAAAACCCTGTCCTAGAAATAAATGTTTGATTGTTATAACCTCTGGCAATAAGAAATGTGCAGTTATTAGACGCGTATTTACTTCTTATACAGTGTGGCCCATGCAAAAGCGGGACACCCCCAGAACTTTTTTATTTAGTGTTCGATTTTGACAAACTTCTTTTTTGATTGGAAGGCGTGAAAAACTTTACTTTAGGGCAAAGTATCACATTTTTATTACAAAAAACCAAGGCCTACTAGGTAATTTTTATGGTCGAAAATTCAAGAAAACTTATTAATCAATTTTTTTACAAACAATCTGAGTACACCACTGGATTAAGCGCCCTTTCAAATGGACAGGTACCAAATTTCATTAAAACATTTTGCGTGGTAAGATTTCTATGGCAAAATTAAAAATTATGACCTTTTTAAATATTTATTTCATTTTATGAAACAAGCCATCTAATGAAATGTCAAAAATAACTGACAAGATCAAAAATGTACTGATCATTAGTTCTCTCATGTCAGAGTCTTTAAAAATATTGCAAGAAGTGTGCTACTTATAGTAGGTAGTTTATAATGGAACAATTGAGTGTAAGAGACAAAATTGAAGTTGGGCGTCTTGTGGGCGACAATATTCTTTCGGCAAGAGATTCGGCCAGAGAATTTCAGACAGACATCCCGATAGATCTGCGGTGAGCAGTAGTACTGTACACCGCATACATAACGTTTTCAACGAAACAGGGCAGTGTAAGAAGGCATATTCTCAAAAATAAAAATAATCCACTTCGAGATACGAGATACCCAGCGAATATTGGAATACTTTCACAAATAGTCCTAATTCAAGCTTGAGAACGGCAAGTCTAGACTTAAATGTCCCTAAAGAATCTATAAGAAGGTGCCTTGTAAGAAGTAAGATAAAGCCATTTAAGCTTAAATTTTTGCATACTCTTGAACTGGGAGATGAGGAAAGAAGAATGGAATTCTGTTTGTGGGTGCAAGGAGAATATCTGGAAAATAGGAACTTTTTAAAACAAATTATATTACGTAAATACAACAAATAGGGTGGTGTCGTCTCAAAATTCACTCTATTGGCCGTCTGAAAATTCTGAGTGGGTCATAAACGCAAAGAGACAGTATTCACATAAAGTAAATGTATGGTGCGGGATACTTGATAATAGAATTATTGGCCCTTTTTTCTTTGAGGGTAATTTAAATCGACATCGGTTTTTGACCTTTCTAAGGAATGAATTTTGGGACGCAGTGCATGACTTACCATTTCTTATTCGCCCGAAGGTGATATTTCAATTAGATGGATCTCCCGTACACAACGCAGTAGTGGTGAGGGAATGGTTGAACGAAAATTTTGAGAATTGGTGGATAGAATGAAATAGTCCTTTTATTGAATGGCCGCCAAGGTCACCGGACTTGAAACTACTGGACTTTTGTTTGGGTATCATTAAGCAAAAAGTTTATAAATTAAGACCACAGTCGGTATAAGAACTACGCGCTAGCAGGATAACAGAAGCATGTGCAAATGTTACTCCACAACAACTGGAAAATGTCACCTCGAAGATACAAAAAAGATATGATAAATGTATTGCCATACACGGCGGTTTGGTGGAAGCAACCAGAAGTTGATTCTTCATAGCATTGTATTGGCGAGTTGTTGAATATTTTTATTAGTAAAAGTAATTTTTGTCATTTCATTCCATGGCTTGCTTTAAAAAAAGAAATAAATTTCATAAAAAGAAAATAATTTTTAATTTTGCTGTAGAAATCTTACCAAGCAAAATGTTTTAATGAAACTTGGTACCTGTCCATTTAAAAGGGCGCTTAATCCAGTGGTGTACTCAGATTGTAAAAAAATTGCTAGTAAGTTTTCTTGAATTTTCGACCATAAAAATTACCTAGTGGGCCTTGGTTTTTGTAATAAAAAAGTTCCATTTTGTCCTAAAGTACAGTTTTTCACGATCTAAAATAAAAAATAAAAAATGTCAAAATCGGACCATAAATACAAAAGTTATGGGGATGTCCCGCTTTTCAATGGGTCACACTGTAGAAAGATACTGTTTTTGTTTTGTTTTATGATGTTACTTTTATGGTTATGCAATAACTTCGTTTATTGGATTAATTCTCTGTTCAGAACCGTAATAGATCTATCCGACAAAGTTGGTAAATATCATGATATATAAATATCAAAATATCGGATATACATCAGATATTATATCAAATGATGATATTTATCTGAAAGTCACCTTTATTCTCATTTGTATAACCGCTGTTCATATTGGGAATTACAAATATATTCACAGTACTAAATTTTATTTTGTTAACACCTACAAAAAAACAAAGAATGTAAGAACAACCATAAATAAAAAATGGTTTGATTCAACTAACGATACTAAATAAGAAGAAATCGGTATAATATAATGTTCCATAACATTATATTATAAGCAATAATAGTAATACTAATTATTATTATCACTATATTAATTTAAAATTTATACAAAATGAAAAAAATTGTTTAGCTTATTAATTGGATACCAGCAAATTTGGCAATTTGCTCAAACAAAAGAAAAAATAAATATCATGATATATATCACACATATATTATACCATGACAACGTTGCTATCGAACGCAACGCGCAGATCATGAAATTTAAATAATTTCTACTATATTATACTAAGTCAGTGTAATGACCCTCAGAGTTAATTAAATCAGTATTACATGCTGGTTATGTAGATACTATTATCTATATATTCTATAGGATGCTACAGGATAATTGGTTCATTTTTAAGAAAGTGAATATATGTGGATGATTTTGAGAAAAGGAGTTTATATGAACATAGATCTGTTTACAAAAAAATAAGTAACAAAAAATGAAACAGTTAATTAACATTTTGAACACACAATCTACTAAATCAATGGCATTAAACTTCTGCTTTTAGTTCTATATATCTAGGTTATAGGAATACATGGATATTTGTTTTTTTATTTTTTTTATTGCACATCTTTAGATATGAAAAAAAATCCAAAAAATCTTTTTTTGTTTAAATTTAATAATAATATTGCTAGCAATGGAACTGAAATGAACCCTCTAAAATTTTGCAAGTATGTTCAGATTATATATACGGGGTGTTTATTATAAAAATTCATCTAGCAGGCTATGAAATTTTGACAGAAAAGGATGACATAATCAAAATAAATGGACTTTTGTTTCTCTATCCTTTTCTTTTGACATTTCACTGCCAACTAGATGAAATTTTATATTGAACACCCCGTACTTAATAACTTAATTACCAATACTTCATGTAGGTATACTACCTGAACTAACATTACACTAAACCTAGCAGTAGAGGAGCCACAAACATTAAATGCACTAGTCCGGTGTCTACCAATAGTGGGGTTTCTATAAAATTTATCCTCTCATTCACCACACAGTTGTAGGGTAGGAGTAGTGGTAGTAGTTATTGTATACTATGTGAGTGGACTTATTCAGTCCTCCGCTGCAACCTGTGGTCTATTGTGGCTCCATAAACATTAAGCACTCTGGTGTCTGGCAATAGTATGGCATTGCTCCCTTTAACATTTTCTATACTGGCTCTGCCAGTTGTAGGTCCTCCACAACCAATACAATCACTCCGTGATACACTTTTGATGTTACGTGACTATCTGAAATTAGTAATTTAAAGGTGGGTTTATACACCAAATAAAATAAAATAACAAATAAAATAAAATTAGAAATAAGAGTTGGTTTCATGTATAGGTACCCCTATTAGCATTTATGCACCAAATAAGATTTATGTTATTTGGTGCATGAACGCTAATAGGGGTATACATGAAACCAACCCTTATTTCTAATTTTATCTTATTCGTTATTATATTTCCACCTTAACTCTTTGATGGTAGGGCCTCATTCTATAGGTATCATTAACATCCAATCTCTTCTCCGATTTCCTCAATAACACCCTGTCTCTCTCTTGTTATTCAGAGTTTTCAGAGATATACTTTCTGTAGATTTATCCTAAAAGTAACAGAGTTTACCATTGACTTTCATCAGGAAGTCATCATCAGTAAACAATGCACTGGAATTTGTTCCATTATCTAAAGGCTCTTACCCATTCAGCATTTCTCCTGTGGCCCATCTTCCGCCTAAAGAGGGGCCCGAGACATCTCCGTCATTCAATTAATACAATCCCTTCGTTTAATACTAGAACAAATGTGTCGAATGACATTTTATCAAAAAAAACCTATCAATAAACTTCAGTAAATACATTTTAATGTATTTTTTTTTTAATTAACGAGCTAACAGATTAACATTTTAATAATTAATAATTCATGCACACAATACATTATAGTTTTTAAACCAATTTTTTTACGTTTTGGTTTAAACTGAATTCAGATTTGTTTACGTTTCGGCCGACTCGGATCAATAATCTCCAGATATCAATCCGGGTAGCGAACTAATAGCAACCACCATAAAAAGATTAGAGGTCATTTCAAGGAGATTTTGGATGAAGATGCTTTTATATTGGACATTTTCTAGTTTGGATTGAATTTCGGTGGATGTTTTTATTTTGGAGAAAATCATCGGTGGACCGATTTACTTTGGACGTATTTTTTTTGGATGATTTTCATTTGGACAAAATTGTGCATCCCCGAAAATATTTACAACTCCACACAATAGCAAGAAGTTCTTTCTCTATGGTGGAATAGTTAATTTCTGCTGGGTTCAGTGTTCTTGAAGCATAACATATAGGATGATTGTCTTGCGATAGAACTCCTGATATTGCGAAGTTTGAAGCGTCAGCAGTGAGCTCAAAAGGTTTAGAAAAATCGGGGTAAGCTAACACGGGTTCCGATGTTAAAACATTTTTGCATGTGTTAAAACAATCTACAAACTCTTTCGTATGTTCCACTTTTCCTTCTTTCTTTAAACATTGAGTCATCGGTTTAGTAATTTTTGCAAAATTTTTTATAAATTTTCTATAATATCGTAATAATCCCAAAAACGATTTTATTTCTCTCTGTGTTTTTGGTATTAGATATTTTTGTATTGCATTTATTTTCTTTTTATTAGGTTTTATTCCATCTTGGGTAATTAAATGCCCTAAAAATTCGACTTCGTGGCACAGGAATTCACATTTATCAACTTGAATTTTCAAATTTGCGTCTCTGCGTTTCTGAAAGACAAGTTTTAGATTTTGAATGTGTTCTGTTAGGCCAGAGCTGAAAATAATAACATCGTCCATGAATACCATGCAGATCTTATTTTGAACATCTTTAAGTACTTCATCCATTACTCTCTGAAAGGTGGATGGAGCATTTTTAAGACCAAACGGCATTCTTAGGTATTCATAATGGCCGTTCTCCACGCTAAATGCAGTTTTTTCTACAGAGTTCTATTCCATCTCGATTTGGTGAAAACCGCTAGCAAGATCTAATGTGGAAAAATATTGAGAGCGTCCGAGTTTGTCCAAAATATCACTGATGTTAGGTATAGGATATCTGTCAGATATTGTTTTTTCGTTTATTTTCCTATAGTCCACTACTATTCTCCATTTCTGTTCTCCAGATGCATCTATCTTTTTAGGAACCATCCATATTGGAGAAGACCATGGTGAACAGGATGGCCTAATTATTTCTTTTTCTAACATTTCGTTTATTTGTCTCCGAACTTCCTCCTTATGTATATACGGATATCTATATGATTTCGTATGAACTGGAAGCTCGTCTGATGTTTATATTTCATGTTTAATTTTTGAGGTAAAAGATAGCTTTTCTCCAGGTTCATAAAATATATCTTTATATTGTCTGCACAACCTGATAATAGCAGTTTTTTTCGATCTACATTATGAATCGATCTACATTATGAACCTCTTTTTGCGTGTAATCTCTTAGTTGGTTGTTTATTTCTGTGTGGTCAAAGGTATATAATTCGAAAGTTTCGTCATCGAAAGTATTCACTTCTAAGGGTTCCGTGAACTTTAATGAGACATATTTATCAGTGGGGTTTTGTATTTCAATTGCAGCAAAGCCGTTTTCTGCTTGCGACAAGATTTCCGGAATAATCAAATCATTTACCTTTCTGCTGTTAAAAATTATATCTCCGTCATACACTGATACGGGGAGTATTTTTACAACTCTTTCGTTCGGGTTACACGTGATTGTAAAATTTGCTTGACATGGTTGTCTGTACTTAAATGGGATTTGAACATTATGTCCAATAAGTCGTCT
Source organism: Taphrorychus bicolor (assembly GCA_951812265.1). Lineage (NCBI taxonomy): Eukaryota > Metazoa > Arthropoda > Insecta > Coleoptera > Curculionidae > Taphrorychus > Taphrorychus bicolor. The sequence goes on from OX638298.1 coordinate 5,109,473, forward strand.
GTTTGTGAGGTCAATGTTCAGGTTTAAATTTCTTAAGTCATTCAATCCTATAATTCCGTCAAAGAAATCATGAAAATCGAAGAGTATAAACTTGATTTCTTTATCAATGTTAAATTCTAAAAATGCTGGTATATCAGCTTGAAATTGCGTACTTTCCTTACCTACAGCTGTTTTAGTAGCATTATTATGACGATAAATGCAATTAGGAAAGAATTCTTCAGCAATAGTGGATCTTGAAATCGTCTTGAAATGGATCTTGAACTACCAGTATCAATTAGAAATTTAATTTGAAGAGTGAAAAGTTCAATATAGGGGAGAGCATTGTTTGATGAAATATTAATTTCAATCAACTGTGGAGTTTTAATGAACTTGCTTGAGGAAAATCTGAGTCATTTTGTGTTTCGTTTGTTAGGGAGTTCATTGAACAATTATCAAAATTTTGTATTTCACCTAAATTATTAGACATGTGGGTCATGTGGTCACTTTGAGAAGGGTATTCCTGATCAAAATTTCCAGGGATGTATTGATCGTTATCCCAATATAATGATTCATCGTAGTACATTGAATCGGGATTGTTATCGAACATAGAATCTTCAGTGAAATAAAGTTCCTGTGAAGTGAAATTTGGTTTCTGATGTCGAGGTTGGAAGTAATTATTGTTATGTTGATACATACTCGGATTTGGTTGCCTTTTAGTTAATCCCATAGTGTTTCGGGATACAACAGACATGGGTATGGGTTTAGGCAGTTACTTTTCAGGAGTCTGATTTGGCGTGAAGACATTTTGTGGTGGGCCAAATACCTGACGATTCGTGAAAAACTTTTGTGGCGGCATTTGTCGAGGTCTCACATTAAATGGTGTTGAATTAAATGTGGGTGTACTAAATGCTGGATTTGGTGGAATGTTAGGCAAACTAAAATTTGAATTATTAAAATTTTGTGGGAAATTATTTGAATTATGTTGATAATGGCAAAAGAGTTTCTGGGTTGAAATTGTTGTGGTTTATTCATTGGTTGATTAAACTTTGGTAAACTATTCGCACTTCCGCAAAATCTTTAAAAATTTTCGTATTCTGTTGCATATGCTAATGCATCTTCCAACGAATTTGGATGTTTAAGATATAAATTGTTTCTCATTGTTCCAGTGCAACTGGCAGTAAATGTATTCAAAGCTGTTTTGTCATATAGATTCATATGACAGACTTTTTCAGCTCTTGTTAGGTTTATATCATTCGAAATTCGTTGAATGACTTCGCTACGCAGCATTTGCAATCTAGTGCCAAAAGTGTTTATGTCTTCACCTTTGTGAGGACGTGCACAAGACAATTCTTGTACCAAAATATCAAGATTCCTACGGTCAGCAAAACATTGCAATAAAGCAGATCTCAATAAATCCCAAGTCGTTAACTCTGATCTATTACCGATCATTGTTTCCGCTTTACCAACTAATTTTGATCTGATACAGTCCAAAATGTGTTTTTGAAAAGCATCATCATTAACTGCCCGATATGTTTCGATTAAGCTTTCACAACTAGAAATAAATCTATTCAAAAGATTGCTATTACCGTCAAAGGGCCTGACAGCCTCGATCTTAGACTTAAAAAGTTGCCAATTTACACCGGCTGGGTCATTGTTGACTGCCATATTTGACTCTTGAATTTGGATTTGCTCAGTATCTCTAAGTAAATTATTAAATAATTCGGTCAAATGATCTACTTCTTTTTGATCGATATTGCTCATTCAGCAATTAAAAATATAGATATAATTAATGACTAGGTCGTAATATTAAATTATTTTGCCTAGAATAGACTGATTTAAAATTATTTTGTCTCCAATAGACTGAACTAAAATTATTTTGTCTCCGATAGACTGGATTAAAACTATTTTGTCTCCAATAGACTGAATTAAAATTAATTTGTCTCCTTGAACGTAAAATTATGCCATTTGTACCCTTAAACAGAGGGAAATGGAGCGAAACGAAAGACACTTACGTAGTGACTTAGTTTCATGACCTAGTTAGTCTTTCCTTCCCGATTCCTGCCCTTACAGAGTGGTCCCAGTGGCTGGTAGAGTAGTAGGTCGTGGATTCTTGATGATTGTGCTGAAGATTTTGGGAAATCACGTTGCACGACGGAAAAATGTCCGGAAAACTCCGCGAAAATCCGACGCACGACTGCACAATCCTACCGACTGCGCCAATTAAAGATCACGACTACCAAAATGCCTTTTTAAAAATATTTATTTTACAAAAAGGACATACGCAACCACTGGGTACAAAGCTTAGGCAGAGAATGATTGTAATTTTATTTAAAGCGTTAAAGAAAGCTCAAAGCATAATAGGCACTATCAGCATTTTCTTTGTTCTGGTACTGCAGGGCTGAGTCAGGTGCATGGTCAAGTATTTCTACTTAGGGCTGGTTACATAACTCGATAGATTTTTTTTCAATACGTTATTGTATTTATTAAGAGAGTGCCCTAATAATGTTTCATTTACAAAACTATCTTCGTCTTGGTTTAGAAACTACAAGGCTAAGTTAAAACGCAGTGATGCACATTTTCAAATTTTTTCTGAAAACGGTAAGAAATACTCCAATTTTGAAACTAGTTACGAGTTTTCCATTAAATTTTCTATAACTTTCCCTAATTAAGTGACACCGTATCTATTAAGCTAGACAATATCTCCATATATGCGTCACCAATTTGAACTGCACTCTATATATACAGGGTATCTCAATTAGGTTTTTTTGCCGTTTGTAAAGTAATAATTATGCCTATGTTACATCATTAATAATAATCATCATAATAACTTCTTAGCTATATCTCATCCACTTACTACTACCATCAAGTTACCTTTGAAATCTTAATTTTTTATACTCATCTCCTTTGAGCACATGCTGGAAAAATACAAAATCAGAGTTTCAACTCCATACCAGATACCAATAATAAACGAATTAGATATACCTAGGTTACTATTGCCATTAGGGGCGAAATTCAGTACTTACCGGAGTATCCGCATCCACCCATTCGATAACTCATCTGCCTAATTCATTGAATTGTTAGATGACCATCACATGACCTACTTAACTTGTAGGCGAACCGATGAGTTTTAGAATTTGTCCTATTTCAAGTAAACATTGGCATACCACCCTACTGTCAAATATTTGAGTTTTACATTTATTTGTCATTTTAATCAAGCAAAGAGCGCAGCATTTAAATAGCATTTGAATTGCTCCACATTTCTCTAGTGAAGAACATGGAAATATGTTGTACGTTTATGGGAGCTGCTAGAGAATATGCGAGAATGTTCCCCAATCATCAGACTTTCGCAAAAGTGTTTGTTCACCTTAAAAACATGGCAGATTTCCAACAGCTACTCTAAACAAACGGCAAGAATGACGTCACCTCAACCTTGAGGACAATGTAATCAATATGGTTGAAAATGATCCAGGAATTAGCTCCCTCTAGATCTGCTAATAGACTGAACATTCCACAATCGACCGTTTCGCGGAGATTAAAAAAACACCGACTTTACCCTTTTCACATACAAGAAGTGCAAAGGCTCGAACCTAAAGACTATATCCCTCGCATACATTTTAGTCGATGGATTCTTAGGCATAGTTCGATATTGTTTTCCGGCGAAGCGCAGTTCACCAGGGCTGGATTTTTTAACTCTAGAAACTCACATGTTTGGGCAGAAGAAAATCCTCGTGTAAGGCAGTTCAACTTTCAACATAAGTTTTCTGCCAATGTTTGGTGTGGAATTTTTCATTTACAATTAATTGGACCGCACATTTTATCCAATATACTAACAGGTGAAATTTATCTGGATTTTCTCCAAAATATATTGCCCGTCTTATTGGAGAACGAAAATGTGGAGATAACGTTTTTTGAGCAAGATGGGGCTCCACCGCGTTTAAGAATATTTGCGAGGAATTTTTTTAAATAAAAACTTTCCAAGCCTGTTGGATGGGTCGAGGTAGACCTGTTCTATGGCCCCCTAGAAGTCCCGAGTTCAACGTTGGAGACTATTAAATTTGGGAAGACCTAAAAGCTAGGGTATTATTTTATTTATTGATCCACTTATCACGAAAACTGGATTTAGGATACGTCCAATTTAACACACAGCAATATGTGATGTCATTTGCAATTTCGCTGTGAAAGCCAGCAAAAATTTTCTATAAGTCATTAATGTAGAAAAGGAATAGTGAAGGTTCCAGTAGAAAGAATGACGGACCACGTAGTGCTATCGATTATTGAGGTATGATTTTATTAAGTGATAACAGTTACCTCTCAATCCAAACAATTCTAGTTTGTTTAGTAGGAAGCTATGGTCGACGCACTCGAAGGCCTTACTCAAATCTACAAATAGTGCCATTACGTGTAAACCTGAATCAATCTTGCTATAAAAAGTGTCAATAAAGCAGAAAAGGGCTGTCAGTGTGGAGCGTTTTCCACGAAAACTGTGTTGTGAAACTGCTATAATATTATTCAGTTGAAGGAATTTAGATCGCTATACGACTATGTCGAAATAATTGTCAGTGAGGCGCAACTACGAGAACGCATAAACATCGCATGTAAAGAAATTCGAAATAATCCCCTTAAAATCAGAAATGCTGTTAACAATTTATTGAAAAGAATTTGAAAATGTATTTATAGAAACGATGGTCATTTTAAACTTCAAATTTTTATTAGTTTGTGTTGTTGTAATTATTGGTTATTGTATTATTGTTAATCACATTTTATCCATATTTCTTTCAAAAACTGTATTTTAGTACTTTGTACTTTTCATTATCGAAATATTGGAACATTTTAATTTAAAACTTTTTAAATGTATTTCAAAAATGTTACACTAATTTGGAGGCTCTAAACTGAAATTGCAATGACTATCCCTCTCATGATAAATTACATTAATTTGTATTATTGTCACGTAGTCGTATAGTAGTAAATGTCATGCTGCCTGGAATTAACTGAACCGATTTTGGTTTTTTTTACTTCCTATTTATTTAGAGGGACAATTTTAACAACAGATAAAATAATTTGAAAATCAGACATGTTTTTGAAGGACATACGCTAAAGACCACTGTCACTCTACAGGACATTATAAGGGGGCTGCACATAACGGGTGTAACTTAAGTTACTGAATTGATTTATTTGTTGTAGTTCTCCTATAGGGCGTCTTTAGACAAGAAGAATTTTATAATTAGAGAGATCCTGAACCGCTTTAGAGCTAGAAACCACCGACACTTAATAGGGTTTTGTAGCGGTTATGTATGGTTTGACATTATGTTATTTTAAAACAATTCAATATTGTCCTGTAAAATTAATGTAATTTATTTGTATTGTTGTCACGTAGAAACTTATTATTTCAAATTACTTCATTACTTCATTACTTCATTGGTAATGAAGTTTCATTACTTCAAATAATGACTTTATTAGTAATGAAGATTCATTACTTTGAATTATACCACCAAATTTTATTTTTTTTTGTACCTGGTGGTTCCTAAAACAGGCAAGATCTGTAAAACACCCTGTATCCCTGTAATTAAGCATTATTGACCCACTAAAGATGGGTGATATGAGAACGGCTAAAGGTCCTACATATGCTGTTAAATTATGTACACTTACCAATGAATCAACCTGTGTATGCACAGTTTTATTTTAGAAATTGGCGATGACGTGTCAAGATTAAGAGCTGTTCAAGCATTTCATTTCAAGGAGTTTCTATAAGAGTCGAATACTTACTTCAAAATCATTTATTATCGCTTAAGGCGAGAAGTCGGAGCTCCGAAAAATTCTTATGCCCTAAATGGGTTTGCTTTTAGTTTACAAAATCCACATTTACAAGTATATACGATTTGGTTCCAGTTATAAATGTAGTCAATTTTCCACCGAAAATATCAACCTTCAAAGCGTTAAAAAAAACTTCGAAATGTGCTTGATTTTCGTGGCTCAAAGTACAAAATGTTAAAATTGCTCAGTTCAAACCTGATCCTTTGAGGCGCTAAAATCTAATATGAAATAAGATTTCTTCAGCCGTATCTAATTTGGAAATATCATTTTGTATTAACTTCAGTAATGTAATAATATCGACAGTGTTTTGCCAAGTGGAAAAACGTAGGTATTTTCTACCTTAAAAGTAGTAGTCTGAGAAGCAGAAATGAAATTCCAAGACACAATTTTATCTTCATTTGACTGGAGGATCAATTGCGTAAATAGGTGTAAACTTAAGTGGTGTTTCCATTGGAATGAGCAAGGAAGGAACGTGTTTAGACTATATTCTGTTGCTGCGCTCGAAACATAACGCGGGATAAAGGCTTACTTACCTCGAAGGCCGTATGCGAAAACCTTTTGCTTATATATTCAAAGAAGGTATTTCGACAAAGTATTTTTATCAGTTATAAGCCGATTTGTACTAAAGATATATCCAAGAAAATGTTATGTTTTATTTCATTTTATCACTGTTCATTTTTTTATATTGAGCAATTACTCTATTTCTAAATAAAAGGAAAAAAAGTTAATTATTGAAAAAAAAATATATATATATATATAACAAATTCTGCTTAGAATCTCGTTATATCAAGGGTTAATATACAAAATGAAAATCTAAAGGTTTTATTGTCTGTCTCTGTTATACTAAATCTTTTTTCCCAAAGTTCGGGACTTAAGAAAATTTGTCGATCTTCCATCCGAACGTTTTATGTTGTGGAAACTTGGAAAAATTTCAGATAAAAAGAGGGTATCGACAACAGAGACTGCAGTAAGAACGTGCAAACAAAGATTTTTATTTTTCCAAATCTCTAATTTTTCCTTTACGTTTTGTAGAGTTTACTCTTAATTAATATAGAACCCGATTCAGACGTATTTACTGTGAACATGTAAAAACATTAAATAATGGAAATTCCTCATAATATAATAAAAGTGGGAAAGGTCGCTTAAACGCTTATTTACTCGGTTAAATTGTTTTCTTGAGCATGAAAAAGAAGGATAATACTAAGCTTCAAACTTTCAAATGGATTACTTAAAATGTTTATAAATTTTTAGTACGAGTGAGAATGTTTTCCCTTCAGGGATTCTCAATAAAGAAGTCATCAAACTGGCTATGAAATCTTGAAAGAAAAAGATGGATGGTAAGTGTTATCTACTTTTGCCATCCTTTCAGTTCAATTCGTTCCTTCGTTCAACAGTATGGAATATCAGTAGCATCTTCCGTTATCATGAAAAAGAAATATACTACAAAAAGTAAAAGTTCTCGAGAATAAAAAAAAATAAATCCTGAAAATGTTCCAGAAGACCAGGAAGTCGAGTTTGTAAAACATAAAAAAAACTAAAGCTGAAAAGGTAAGCAAATACAAACAGAAACCTACACTCAAAATCGTTAGAAAAAGTTGAGGAATGAGACAAAAGCTTCAGACTTGAACTTATTACCTGTTGAGGATAAAAAGTGGAAGAAAAAAGGTACCAAAGAAATCCGAAGATAAGAAACTTGAAGTTTTGGGTTTAAGTTAGTAAGCGACAAGACAATCAAGTACTTCTTGGGACTGCTTTAGAACCGGGTATCAAAAGACAGGGATATATTGTCCAGCAACATTAAAGAGACTACAGCTCTAGAAGAAAAGTTACCTAGGAGGAGAAATGAAAAACGCAAAGAAGGAACGCAAAACTGTAAACAATAAGTTTAGCTTAAAAAAAAACAAAAAAGGCGAAAACAATACGCTTTCAAATAACACTTATTGAGGTCAAACTTCTAAAAATCTAAGTTAATAAAATTCATTTCCAAGGTAGTCAAATTTAGCGACATCAAATTGCAAAAGGCTGAGAGCTGGTAAAGTCCACACAACTGACACTTCAAAAGTTAAAAAGGAAAAATTAGTTAGATGTAGTCAATAGAATATTACCATATCTTTAAGTTTTTGGAAGGTTGGATTGGATTTTTGGATTGGAGTTTTTTTTAGTTCAAGAAAAGCTCGAAGTTTAAAGCCAAAGACCACCAAGAAGATAAAAAATCAGAGAAGGAAGGAGAGTGGGAGAAAAAAAGGGGGAAGGATCTCTTAAAGTTATACTCTATATACAGAAGGAAATTGATACATCTTGAAGATAAGCGAAGGCAGGTGTTAAGGGCCCAGACTTGGATTCCTTTGAGTTTCTTAAAAAAAAAAATACCGAAAATGAGACATATAAATCTACAAGCCCTAGAAAGTATGACAGAAAAAAACATGTAAAGAGGAAGAAAGATACAAGACCAGAAAATAATAATAATAATAATAACAATAATGTTTATTTATTAACAAATCTGCTACACACAAAAAACATATAAATATAAATAAATAAAATAAGAAAAACCATTACATAAGCAAATGATTACACTTCAGACATTACATGTGCTCTTACTTCCCTTTTAAAATATTCCAAGTTTTCACAATCTTTTACATGGTTTGGCAGCCGGTTAAAATCTTGGAGGCCCTTATATAACACCGAATTCAGCGTTTGATTGCTATTACACTTTTCCACTAGTATAAAATCTCTACAATGTCTTGTTTGATCATCGCCATAAAATGTAACACTATCACGCAAGTATGGTGGTAACAAACCGTTTTTTATTTTGAATAAAAAAATATAAACGTTATACATTATTTTCTGCTTAACAGATAATATACTCAATAATCTAAGCATTGTTGCAATAGGTCTCATCTCAGAATAGTTCTCATAGCTCTGTTCTCTACCAACTGCAACTGGGCAACTTTAAAATCAGGCAGACCATATAAAAGTGTCGCACAGTATTCGAGATGTGGAGCCGCTATACTTTATACAAGGACAATTTAGTAGCCGTTGACAGCTGATGTCCTATTCTTGCTATAAAACTAACCTTTTTTGATAACTTTCTTGTACTATAATCCACGTGAGCATAAAAATTTAAGTTTGAATCCAGTATTACTCCAAGATATTTAATTTGTTTTTCATGTTCAATCTTTGCATTGTTAATCATTATATTAATGCTCTCTGGATTTGCAATACTCAGTTTACTCGTTTTACCAAACAAGCAAAATTTTGACTTTGCCTTGTTTAAGCTTAGTTTACTATTACAAAGCCATTTAGATAGGTTATTTAAATCGGTGTTAACAAATTCCTGCATTTGGCCTATATCATTTCCCGCGAAATAGGTCATTGTGTCATCAGCAAACTATTCTATTTTACACTCTTTAATAACTTTAACAATATCGTTTACATACAGCAGAAAGAGCAATGGGCCCAAGACGGTACCCTGAGGAACCCCATATTGCACATCTGAGGCCTTAGACAAACAATTTTTAAACCTAACTCTTTGTTTTCTATTGTAAAAATACGATTCAAACCATATAAAAACCGTGCGCCCGATGCCGATGCCCTTCAATCTACTCAACAATACAGCCCTATCAACAGTCTCAAACGCCCTTCTGAAGTCCAAGGAAACCGCTATTACCATTTTGCCTTCATCCATTTCTTTCATAAAAACATTACAAATATTAACAATTGTCGACTCACACGAGTGGTGCTCCCGAAAACCTGACTGGTTCACAACCACAATATTATTTTTCTGGCAGTGATTTTGTAACTGCTGCTTCACAGCCATCTCTAATACTTTTTCATAGACTTCCATAGTATTGATAGGTCTAAATTCATTATACAAATGTGTATTATGCACTTTCGGGACAGGAATCACAGTGGATTCCTTCCACCCCTCAGGAAATTCACCACTTGTGAGAGACAAATTCACTACATCCAACAAACGATTACCAATCACACAACACACATCACACAAAACCTTTGAAAGTCCACTCACACCACCTTCAACACTTTTCCTATTCTTAAGCATCTCTTTAATACTTTTCATAGATAATAATTCAAACTTGTTAAATTCCCTGCAAGTATTAGGGGTTGCATGAGGGAATGTCATGAGGGACAAATTTAGGAACATTACTTACAATTTCAGTAATACTGTTGATAACATATTTATTAAATTCCTCAGCAATCATTAATTCATCAGAGGTTGATTGATGCTCAAAAACTACTTCATTTGGTGTGGAAGTACGTTTTCCTGGAAGTAAAACTTTTAAATGTTTCCACATTTCTCGCGAGTTGTTTTTATTATTATCTATGTAGAGGTAAGAAATATTTATGCTGTCAGTCGGATGATTTAAACGATAAAACAAGATTTTATAATATTGTCACGACCCGTTTGTGGTCGTTGTGACTTATTTAATTTGCCTCGGGATCGATTTCTGAAGAGGGGTTGAAAACAACATTTATATTCTAACAACTATATTTATTAAAGTTAAAGCAAAATGGTTACAATGCGTGGGGTAAAACTTAACTAGAAAAATGGTTACAACTTAAAGTTAAAAGGTACTTACATTATCGTGGGCCAATGCATCATCGAATCCTTTAACAGCTTTGGAGACCGAAGGGCACTTATTGGGTTATGGATACATTAAATAATAAACTTGTACTTCACTAATAAATTACTAAGACAGACTGGCCTCCTCTGAGGTCTGATTTCTTGAGAGTAACATCATGGCCGCGAGACTAAACCAAAGAGCCCCCTACTAACTCTGTTTATTTCTTTTTATACAATTTCCTTCGTCCCAACTTCGAGTGGAACGAATGGTATTCGAGTGGAAAAAATGATGATTTCATCAGTCAGCACACTCCAATGATTTGGGATTGCGCGTTTTTTAATTGTTTTGTTATTTCCGTTTGGACCGAGGTCACTTCTCGACCCGGGTGACTTTCAAATAATATGATACATATTGTCGATGAGTGCATCATTTTCACCTTCAGGGGAATATAAAGAAAATTCTCATTTTACAGTATTTTCATTCGTGACAATATATTTAAAAAAAATTATAAGAAAAAGTAGAACAACACTAACAGCTATGTAAAACAACTTACACTATTGTAAAACACGACTATTGTGAACAACGGGCGCCTGTGGATCTCTGATCGGGGTGACACGTCTGTAAGTGAATAAAACGTACCTGAGCAACTAATTCAGCCATTAAGAGATTAACATTAAAATGTTATTAAATTGTCCCTCCTTGCGAGGGTCAGAAAGTGAGAGCAGGAAAATATATCAGTAACAGAAGACATATTAATGTCTTGACATAACATTCATATAGATTGCTGTTATCTTTACAACTTTAAAGATCCGTAACATGCTCATAACTGAGACATAACAAAACAAAACACTTCTGAGTCACTGGTATTAAGGATCAACTCGCGAAATGCCTACCAGAAGGAGAGCTAGCTAGAGTTTTACCGTGGTAAATAGTCAAATTGCGCGCAGTAAGGTACTAAGGGTCAACTTGCGAAGTACCCACTCTTTAACACTAGCAGTGTGAAGAGTCAACTCGCGACACACTCAAACAAAAGAGTCAAATTTTCAACTTTAACAAAAGACAAGATAGATAATCTGTCAGTCATTTACTGACGATGTTTATAACAAACTATTGCTATAATTAATTGAGAAATTATAGAATATTGTGCATAATTAAGTGAAATAATAAAATAGCCAAAATTAGTTACTCTGTGAGCTAAACTCACCTAATTACTTCAAGTATGGAACCAGGCACAAAAGAACACACACAAGCTTCACTGTCGCAATAAAACTGTTGGTGTGGTGATTGGTTTATAGTATAAGTGTTTGTCGAGTTACACTTTCCAGCTAACATCAACAAACACTTATGGCTCTTGAGCACAATGTCGAAGATAATATTGGCCTTTCTTTCTTTTAAAAGCTTGATTTGCAGTTTTAATATTGGAATGGAATTTTACTGTGAAATTACTTACTTCTTACATCTATAACATTCATAAAGTATTTATTTTTTTCTGATCTAATCTGGTTAACTATAGAATTACGAACCTTTTTATATTCCCCCCATGCTCCAGCAATATTTCCTCTAACTGCTCTTACATACAATTCATCGCGCACCTGCATTCTTTGCCTTATTTCTGTTGTTATCCAGCACTTGTGATGTGATACTTTTGATGGATTAGAAATTTTTGCTTAGGACACATACTATTTAGAATATCAGTAATATTTTCTACAAAATCATCTGCCAAAACATTGACATCACAAACGTTATTATTCCAATCGGTATCCATCATGCAATCGATCGAGATTATAATTTTTCATATTTCTGCAGTAAATGACTACTTCAGAGTCCTTAGCAGTCCCCCCCCCCCCCCCCCCATCAAGCTGTACAGACAGAATGCTGTGGTCGCCAATCTTTGGTGTTAGATGTACAGTTACTTGAAAACTTTTATCGTTTGTTATTATATAATCAATAAGCGTCCTACTTCTATCTGTAACTCGTGTGGGGGTATCAACAATTTGAGAGAATCCATTTGAGTATATATGTGATAAGATTTTTTCACTGTAATGTGAAGGTTTTAGCAAGTCAAAAATTAAAGTCTCCCATTATTATGCTGATACCCTCGTACACACTTACTCGATCAAGATAATCATTGAAAAAATCAACAAATCTAGAATTTTCAGTCTGAGGTGGGTGATAAAGGACCGTAAAAAGATATTTTGTTCGACCGATAGATGCCTCAAGGGACATAAGCCACACGTAATTTTGAACACATTCCACAGTTTTTACAGCATATTTAAGTTCGCTTTCAATAAATGCAAGGACTCCACCAGTTCTTCTATTAGTTGTTACACACTGTTCCATTTGGTACCCTTCGATAATTAATTCGCACAGTTCAACGTCTGAACACACATGAGTTTCTGATAAAAATAGTATTTGGGGCTGCCAATCATTAATAAATACCTGTATGTTATCCTTTTTGTTTAAGAACCCTTGGCAACTAAGTAAACGACACTAGAACTTAATGCTATTTTAGAATCCAATTGCTATTTCACGAATTTATTCTTTTGTATTTGTTCAATTCGTTTAAAAGTTTCACAATTATTTCTATCCCAAGTGACATGATCTACACTCAATGACATTCCGTATTTTTTATTGGCTAGCATGCAGTTTGAGCATTTGTTCTCATTTGTTGTACAATCTTTAATGTCATGCTCTCCGCTGCATTTGGGACAAGTTAGACTTTGCTCGCATTCTTTGCTCATATGTCCAAATTGACAACATTTGTAACATCTGATAACACCGTACTCATCATAGACAGGACAACGACTCCACCCAATATTCACTTTTTTTTATTCATGAACAAATCATAGGCGGTGTTAGCGCATTTATTTGTAGAAAGTGGACTGTATGAAATGGTTCAATCAATGCGCCACTTTATGTTTACGAATAATCGTAACACGTTTTTAAAAAATAATTGTTTAATTCAAACTTTAAAATTATTACATGTTATTAATTAAAATGGATAAAACAGAAATATATCTGACTACTCTAACGTCTATGCCAATTCTGTCCTTTTGTCATTGCTTCGATCAGGGACTGCCGGGGCTGAGTTGCTTCGTCTGCAATTGTCTATTTGCAAGCTAAACGAGACATGGCTGGACTCGAACATAACTCCTCCATCCCTAAATGGAACGCATGGGCGGAACTACTTGCGTTTCATCAACAGGGTTGACTGTAACAAGTGGAGCACGCCTTCTCAGGAACTGGATCTTCTCAAATTTCTTTTGCTTAAAGCAACAAAATGTAAGGTAGCGTGCGATGGAAATTATTACGGTTATAACAAGCCAAAGGGACCATCTTGAATATCGAGTATGCAATTGAGTTGCCTCAAGAGATTTTTCTTGTGAAGCTTGAAGTTGAAGTTCATGTAGTCTATCCAAAGGGATTTTCTCTAACTTCAGTTTTTCCACGTCTAAAACTGAGATATTGTTAGCTCTAATGTTGTCCAAAATTACAGGATGGCCACGAAAAACATTATTTTCGTTTTTATACTGGTAGCTTGAAGTTCTTATAGAACAGCCTGGTGGGACAACAATGACATAGGACCCTTTTAGCATTGAAACTTCATTTTCTACGCATTTTGTCTGCACTTTCTCGTGGCGTGGGAAGATACCGATGTAATGGCTGGGATCAATTTCCTCAAGTATTGACTGCTGGACATGTGTGGGTATCAGTTGGCAGTTGTCCAAATTATGGCTGATCGACATCATTGAAGTAATGCAATCAGGGTGTTCATATATGGGTAGAAGCTGGTTCTTCATGCAGAAGTAGTTCGGCTGCAGGTCAACGCACTCCTCTTCTTGGTATTGGTAATGGGTGTTGCTCAGAATAAGATACGTCGAGGGAGGGATTATGATGGACTGATTTTTGTTGGGTACGGAGAACAGATGATATAATTCGAATGTATCAAAGTGCACCAACGGAAAATCTAGTGAGAATATAATCCTGTTTTCTACTGCATAAACACTTACTTCTACTACACTATAGTATTTTAGAAAATCTAAATCGTTAAATAGGAGTTGAGAATTTCCATGAAACTTATGAAATTCGTCAACGATTTCTTTTAGATCGTCTGGCGTGATAGTGCTTCTGTGTAATGTTTTTAAATATGCGAAACTGATTGCATTTTCGATGTCACTGAGAAGGTTCAGAATAGAGTCCAAATTTAGCTTGATTTGGTCTAGTATTGCGCGAATTTCCAAATAATGAATGTAGCCGGATCTGGTTTTGCTTAGCTCTTTCACAATTTGGTTTATTTTATTTTCAATAGCTTGCTGATTGAAGGAGACAATTGACATAGTCTTATTAATATTATTCATTACACTAGAGGTTAAGGATATTTATTTATTCACTTTATTTATGATTTTATTTTGCTCAGTAATATATTTAATAAGGGAACCCATGGGATTAATTAAACCCCTTTTTACTCTGCTGGGTTGAGAAAGAGAGTTCATTTTTTGAGTGACTGCGTTTACTTCGTAACGTAAATGATTATACGCCTCGTAAAGAGGGAATCTATTTACAGGCGTAGTATTATTTATCGTAAGTTCTAGTTTTTGGTATTGTCTAATTATGGTTTTTACCTGGTTTTGCAGAGGTGTTAGATGGATATAATGGAGAAAGGTGTGTGAAGCCACTTTGATTTTTGCATTACCCAGTTTATATGGCAGGATGCCTGGGTTGGATTTCAGATTCTGAATTTGAACCTTCTGTTCCTGTGTCGGGTGCAGTAGCATCGTGTAATATAGAGTCATCAATTTGCAAAACAGGATTCGATGTCATATTCCTAAGTAGGTCGTTGGTCTTTAGAATATGTTCAGGTGCATATAATGGGTTAAGCTTAGCTTGCCTTTTCGTCAATTTTCTGTAACCAATAGTGCCAGGTTGCACATTAGCTGGGTCAGATCTTTTTTCGTTGGATTTCGTGGTTACAATGTCTTTATTTTGAGACGTTTTCTCATGAATATTTCGATAAATTTCTTTCATTGATTCTCTATGCTGATTTAGCTGATTATTAACTATGGTAGAATTTTGTTCTTATTAATGAAACTTCTGTTTTTAAAAATTTATTTTATTTATAAAAGGTTGAAGTTACATTGAAGTTTACTCGTATAGACTATCTTAAAGACTGAAAAACATTACTGAATACACCTGCATTTATAGTATTACAATTGCTGTGTTAGCAGATTGCAGTGTCTACTATGATCTAATAACACCCAGTCATCTTAAGTGGAAATATAACTCTTCCCTCCCTAAGTGTGAGAAAATTGGGGTAAATTTTCGAGGGGTTTTAGTTTTATGTCCACCTTCACATTATTTTTACCTTTCTTGTAATAATAGAATATTGAAATAATTATAATGATAAATACAATAATAATTAATATCGACACTACAGATAAGCTAGAACTAATAACATCAAATTTCTTCAGAGGATGTACAATTAATCGTTTTGACTTCTCTAAGTCTTGGTGAATGTCGTTTAAATTAATTTCCGTTAATTGCAAAGGTTCAATATCTTGTATTAATTTTTCGTCAATACTGATCTCTGGTAGCTTTAAACGTAAATTGATTGTTTCTGGTTTTTGAGATTCAAAAGTTTTATTTTTTATTTTCGTCATACAGTCTGATGGTAAAATTAAAGATGGTTGACCTATGGTTTCGATTGATTCTTGATTTGGACATTGGAATTGAATTTTTTCCGTTGAGGCAGGTATTACTATAATTGAATTGTCCTTCAACTGGGTTATTGAGGATTTTTCGAATTTTATTGGGACCATTGGACAATGATTAGTTAGGTTGATGGTTTGCATTATGCACGGTTCGTTTAAATTTAAAGATTCTTCTAAACAGAGAGATATTTCCTCAATTTTTGGGCATTTCTCCTTTAAATTAAAGAAATCATCTGAGGACTTCATTAGGTACGGGTTAGTTAGAGTTATTATCTGATTATTAATCGGAATAGGGTAAACTCTATACAATGTATAAGGTTTTCCTGATATCAGAGGGATTGCAATATAAAAAATTATTAAGTCGTGTTTTATTGTTACGTCAGTGTGAATTGCCTCGTAATATTTGATGATGTTGTCAAAAGGGATTCGAGTTTCTGGTTTCAGATTGAGAATAGTTGTTTGTAATTGCTTGTACTTTATAATACTATGATGTAACACGTTTGTTTCTGCGAAGTTAATTGCAGTTTGCACATTGTTTCGAATTTCGTTAAGAATGCGAATGTTGTTTTCCAGGTTGTCGAGTAATATGACTAGATAAATGGTGGTTGACATAGACTGGGACATTTGAGCTAGAATTTTAACGCGCTCTTGCAATTCGTGCTGATTCGACTTTATGTTAGATAGTTGAATGTCGATGTCCTTTGTTAACTGCTTAACAATTGTGTGAGTCGAGGAAATGTCGTCATGTAAGGTATTTTGATTTTCTTGAATTATTTTAATATAGTTATCATAGCGTTCGCCGTCTTCTGCATCCAATGTTCCGTACAGATATTTATGAGCTTTACCTAAGAAGTTAAATAATCCTCTTTTGGTTCTCAGTTTTGGGTTAGTAGTGTAATGAGTAATAAAATTCTTAATTGAATTTACTTGATCCGATAAGGCATTTGTTCTAGTAACTAAAAGATTGCACAAAGGTACTGTTGATGATCTTATCGTTTGATTTACCTGTAAAAGGGTCGTCTCAGTTATCTCTAAGCTATGCCGAATGTTGGTTAAATTTATATGATAATACACATGATAATAGTTAGTAACAACATAGCCTATTCCTTCGTGGATTGGCAGCAAGGGGTTTGAAATTTCTTCAATTTTATATTGAGCGTTGGCCAATAGTGGGAGTAGTACTAGCACGATCTTCATTGTGTCACTCTGAAATTTACAATCGTCTTTTAATGTCTTTGGGATGTCTTTGGTTTTTAAATATAACTGGTTTATATTTGGGTTTTAGGTTTTTTGATAATTTAAGGGGTGTTGTCAGTAATTGTTCTGTAAGTTCTGGTATCTCGGGGTCGTTTTCTCGTTTTTCATTTAATTTTGATAAAATGTTAGCTTTTTTCGCATTCAATTTTAAGTTTATTTTATCATTTAATTCTTTAAAGGTTTCAGCTAATTCATGAACGTAATCTGTTTGAATTTGATTTAGGTTTTTTCTCAAAATTTAGTTGATAGTTGAGATTTCCTTTAAGAATTTGAAAAGGTGTATATTCGTGTGACGAATGGATACTGTTATTGTAATTTAAAATTGCAATATCAACTAATTCTTGGATTGTTTTTGTTCGGTGGTCATTTCTTAGGGTGGCTTTTACAACTATCAGTAAAACTTCAGTTTGAAGATAAAATACCAGTAATGACGTTGACTGCATTGTTACCAACAATGTAATCTACGTCATTACTGGTGTTTTATCTTCAAACTGAAGTTTTACTGATAGTTGTAAGAGTCACCCTTAGTGCAACAAGACTTTCCTTGAGTGTTGAATGAAAGCGCTCAATTGGAGAATTTGAGTTTGGGTTGTATGGCGTTGTAAAGTGTAGCTCAATTTGATAAGTCTTGCATAAGTCTTGTACTAAATTGCTTTTGAATGTTTTTGCGTTATCTGTGGTTATTTTATGCGGAGTACCATGGTGTAAAAATAATTTAATCAAGTTTTGACATACTTCAATTGACGTTTCGTTTATAGGATATGCGGTAGCAAATTTTGAAAAATTATCGATTATTGTCAGGAATTTCTGACCTGATATGGAATAAGTATCCATGTATATATGTTCGAAGGGTTTACTTCCAGTTGGTGTGGGTTTGTATATTACCTTATAGGGGTGCCTTTCGTACTTAGTCTTTTGACATATGTCACAAGTGTTCACGTAGTTGATTACATCCCTTTCTAAGCTTGGCCAGTAATATACTTGTTTTATGTTTTTTATGTTTTCAGTCATTCCTCTATGGGATGTTTTCGTAGTATGGTATCTTTCGATTACGTCTTTTTGTTCGTCTTCGTTGGTGACATCCTCTAATAGTGTATTGGAAATAAAAAGTTTATAGGAATTGGCCTTGAATGTCTCTTGAAAGATTCGAATAATTACTGGTTCTAGTTCTTTGTTAGGAAAATGTAGACAATAAGTGTTTGGCGGTAAATGATCCTTAAAAAGTTGTTGGACTTCTTCCGTGATTGGTTCCTTGTTTATAAATACAGTTATTCTTGTCTTTGTTTCGAAAAGTTTCTTTGAAGTGGTATATGCTTTCTCTTTGTCTGTCCATTTGAATATTATTTGGTTTTTGAAGGTATTTAGACTTTTGTTGACATAAGGTGCTCCTAAAATAGGGTTTTCTTGTGATGTATGAACTGTCATTGTGTCTGATTTATCTTGTTTTAACAGATTCCTATCGATTTGAGGAACTTCCAGGTTTGTGTCAGACTCGTCAGCCGTTTCGGTACTAAATGATTTTTCTGATTCTATTCTTGGTTGAACAGGCGTTTGTGATTTTATTGGGGGTTTAACTTGGTTATCGGAAATGATATTAATCTTTTGCTGTGGCTTCACTTCTTTTGGAATTTTTTTAGGGTTTTCGAATAGATTTTCTTGTGACTCGAAGAAATGTTTAATTTTATCATGCCAGGAATATTCGTTATCGTTTTCTTTGTTAGTCTCACATGCAGCAGACATGTGTGTTAATGGAGGTTCTACGTAATCAATGGGGTTCAAATCTTTAGGAGGGCGCGAAAGTGCGTCTGCATTTAAATTCTGAGTTCCTTTTTTATAGTGAATTGTATAGTCGTATTCTTGTAATTTTAATCTCCATCGGACTAATTTCGAATTGGGTTCTTTTATTGAAAAAAGCCACTGAAGTGGTTTGTGATCAGTCACAATCGTGAATTTTCGACCGAAAAGATAGGGTCTAAAATATTTAGTAGCCCATACGATGGCCAAAAGTTCTTTTTCGATGGTGGAGTAATTACTTTCAGAAGGGTTAAGGGTTCGACTGGCATATGCAATAGGAAGATCAGTTCCAACAGGTCCTTGTGATAGAACAGCTCCGAGTGCATAGTCTGATGCGTCTGTAGTCAAAATAAACGGTTTTTGAAAATCGGGATACTGAAGAATCGGATCATTCATTAGAAGATTTTTACACAAATTAAAGGAGTTTACAAACGGTTTGTCATGAATTATTTTTACGTTTTTCTTTAGACAATTTGTCAATGGTTTGGTGATCTTAGCGAAGTTTTTAATAAATTTCCTGTAATATCCGACCAGGCCAAGAAAAGATTTTATCTCTTTTGGTGTGTTTGGTATTTTAAAGTCTTTTATTGCTTGTATCTTTTTCGGGTTTGGTTTGATTCCATTAGGGGTTACGACATGTCCTAGAAATTCAACAGTTTTCTGTAAAAACTCCGATTTATCTAACTGAATTTTCATGTTGTGTGAAATTAGACGATCAAAAACTTGTTTTAAAGAGTCTAGATGTTCTTGAAGACTGGTGGAATATATTATACTGTCATCCATGTACACAAGGCAAATTTTTCCTTGTAATCCACGTAAAACATTGTCCATGGCTCGTTGAAATGTAGAAGGTGCGTTCTTTAACCCGAACGGCATCCTTGTATATTCATAGTGTCCATGCTCTACATTGAAGGCTGTTTTTGACACACTGTTTGGGTCCATCTCGATTTGGTGGAAACCACTAGCCAAATCGAGGGTGGTGAAATATTGACATCTGCCAAGTTTATCCAGTATATCCGATATGTTTGGTAAAGGATACCTATCGTCGATAGTTTTTTCGTTCAGTTTCCTGTAATCGACGACTAGTCTCCATTTTTTCTGATTTGAGGCGTCCATTTTCTTTGGTACGATCCATATTGGTGAGCTCCATGGGGAACTAGAAGGTTGGATTATTCCGTCTACTAACATTTGATTAATTTGCCTGTTTACTTCGTCTTTATGAACATAGGGATATCGGTAACTTTTTGAATGAACTGGTATTTCATCTGTTGTATTGATTACATGTTTAACTTTATTGGAAAATGTTAATTTGTCACCGGGTTTATGTAAAACTTGGGGGTAATTTTTCATTAACTTAAAGAGTTGAGCTCGTTCTTCCTGGTTTAAATGTTGATGCCTTATTAGATTTTCAAAATCAATTTTTTCAGTTTTAATCAATTGTTTTTTATTTACAAGGTTATTTATTTCAAAATTAAAAATTTCAAAATTATTAAGATCTATTGGTTCTAAGGGAAGATCATCCCTTGTGTCGCATTCAATAGTAATGGTTTTATCAGAATGATTGAAAATATCAAGTGTGTAAGAGTTATTTGTGACTGATACCAGTGTTGGTTGAATTTCAATATCTTCGTCGTAGTGATAGGGCATTGTCCAAGTGGTATTATTAGGTAACTTGGTTCTAAAGGTTGTTTTCTGAATAGTTTTTGGTGGGATTTCAATTACGTAATGATCAAAGTCTTGTCTATACTGAAATGGGATTTTTAGATGTCCGTTCACTAGTCTTTCGTTTTCTACATCGATGCTTAATTTTAGTTTACGGATATCTTTTATTCCTAAAATTCCGTCGAAATACTCGTGAAAAGGATAAAGTATAAATTCTATTGGCTCTGTTATGCCAAAACAAAGAAACAAAGGAATTTCTGCTTTACTTGTAGCCTTTTTTGCACCTGCGCATGTTTAATTGAATCTGGAAAGTATGTCTCTGCTATGGAAGGTCTGAGAAGAGAGGCATGCGATCCAGTATCAATGAGTAGTCGAATATTGTAATTTGATATTTCAATGGAGGGTAATTGATTAATTTGCATACTGTTTAGGCTTAAACAGGGTTGGTTTTGTCCGAGGCTTGTAATTGAAAATTTTCAAGCTGTTCGACTAAACTTTCTTCCGAAGGTAATGATGAAGATGAAGGTGGATAGTCTTCAAAATTTTCAACTTCAGGGTAGTAGTCTTCATTAGGGTATTTGTTGTCAGATTCAAATTGGTAATCATAACCATTATCTTCGTTTTCAAGATGTGTTAATTCTTGAGAGGTAAAGTTTGGGTTTCCCGTTGGTTGGAAATGAGATTGCGGTCTATTTTGGAATTGAGGTCTTATTTGGGTCAGATTTCGTTTCACAGTACTTACACCGGACATTGGTTGTGGATATTGTTGTTTTGGAACGCTTCTTTGATTTG
The DNA here is from genome assembly GCA_951812265.1 of Taphrorychus bicolor. Lineage (NCBI taxonomy): Eukaryota > Metazoa > Arthropoda > Insecta > Coleoptera > Curculionidae > Taphrorychus > Taphrorychus bicolor. The sequence continues at coordinate 5,131,059 of OX638298.1, forward strand.
GTAAATGTTGTTGTTGGTTTTGTGGTCGAATTTGTGGTCTTTGTTGATTGGGTGGTTGATTATTTTGATTTCTGTGATTTGAGAAAAATTGATTTTGGGGTCTTGGAAGGTTTGGTGTATTGAAGGATCTCTGAGTATTTGAAGCTACTTGATTCCCAGGCCTATTAATTTGCTTACTGTGATTTTGTAGATAGTTATTCTTAAAAGTGGTTTGGCTAGTTAAAATTTCATAATTAGTTATTATATCAATTGCACTGTCCAAATTTTGTGGATTTTGAACAATCAATAACGTTCGTAATTCGCTTGAAATATTGGCTTGTAAATTTTGTGTCGCGGTAAGTTCATTTTGTGAAATCAGTATCGCTCTTGCCTCAGCATTAGCTACTTCAGTACATATTTTCGTATTTATTTTTGTAACTAAAGCCTTAAGTTTTTGAATTTAGTCCTGAGTGGATTCATTCTTTTTAGAAAGGAATATTAGTTGTTGCTGTAGGTTAGCTCTGGTGACAGGGTCACTGAACTTTTGTTGAAGTGCATTTTTAATGTCGTTCCAGGTTTGTAAATCTGGGCGAGTTAAAAGGAAATCTTCAGCAGCACCTAATATTTTTGATTTTATTGCCAAAAGTACATATTCTTGTTGTGATGGGTCAGCATTAAAGTAACGTGCATGAAATGTATTGATTTGATTAATGAAAGATTCTAGTCGAGAAGGGGTTCCGTCGAATGTTTTTAGAAGAGTAACGGTAGATCTCAAAGCATCAGCCATTTTAACAGTGGGATTAATACTTCCTACTTCTAATGTATGTCCTAAATTAATAGTGTTGTTTCCTATCGGTTGTAATACACAATTTGCAGCAATTTCTGAATACAAATCGTTTAAACTTGAAGTCGAAGCTTCTTGAGGTTTTGGTTCTGTGACTTTACTTAAACTAGTGATTCCTCTTGGATAGGTTATATCGAATACTCGTTTAGATTTACTACTAAACTTATTCATTTGCCATTAACTGGTTATTCCTAACTAACAGGCATTCCAACTATAAGAAACAAACGACTCACAATTTGTCTCCCAGTATCTCGTCCTGTATCAAACAGTACGTCGCTAGGTAGTTGCACTGCTTAGGGTAGTACTGCTTGTAGTGGACACTAGCACGGCTAATGTGTCCTGCTGGCTTCTCTCGTTGTGGCGGACCAGAAAACGATGTAGGCCAGGAGTTAAAAGATGTCCTGCGAGGTTTCCGAATCCTTTCTTAACTGTAAACACAGAGGATGTTGGTCACTGGTTTCACTTTCCTCGGATCACCGGGTTTCACAGTTCACTATTGAACATTCACTATGGAACTTCACTTCGAACTTCACTCGATTTCCGTGTACTTTCTCGAAACCGAACCGAACTTCCGAAAGGATCCTACCGACTGCGCCAATTTTGTTCTAATTAATGAAACTTCTGTTTTTAAAAATTTATTTTATTTATAAAAGGTTGAAGTTACATTGAAGTTTACTCGTATAGACTATCTTAAAGACTGAAAAACATTACTGAATACACCTGCATTTATAGTATTACAATTGCTGTGTTAGCAGAATGCAGTGTCTACTATGATCTAATAACACCGAGTCATCTTAAGTGCCATATAACTGTAGTATTATTGTCGATATCGCTTGGATCTTTTAGTTGAAGATGACCGAACATTAAGTCTATTGGTTTCTGTTTTGTGGTGGAATGTTTTGAATTGTTGTAGCCGACTACGGCTAAATGAAGTTTTTCGAACGGACTGAGATGGGGAAAGAGTCAGTGCACGCACGTGTTCAATAAGGGTAGAGTGGAATCTTTCCACTATCGCGTTGCTATTAGGGTTTAGGGGCATTGTAAAGTGCCAATTGATCTTATATAGTTTTGCAAAGTCTTTGGTAAGACTTTGATTGAATTCCGTAGCATTGTCGGACACGATGTTTTCAGGAATCTTGTAATTAGAAACGAACTGCAAGAGGGACTGATAAACAAGTAGAGCTGACAATGTAGGTAGAACGAAAGCTTGACCAAACTTAGAGAAACTGTCGCAGATGGTTAAAGCCACATTATTATTGAATTTAAATGTGTCTACATGCACAGTTTCAAAAGGCTTTGTTGGTGTAGGTGTTAATTGAAGTTTTACAAGAGGTGGGTGACGCTCATATTTTATTTGTTGACATATGGAACAGTTGTTTATAAAGTTTCTCACGTCATCACTCATTTTTGGCCAATAAAAGCGATATTTCAGTTCTTCTACAGTCTCACGTATTCCTCTATGATTTGTTATACCTTCGTGTTGTTTTTTAATTAAGGTTTTTTGTCGATCGTCTTTCGTTATATCCACGAGTAATTTGTTGGATTTGAGAAGTTTGTAAGATGAACACTTGAAAGTTTGTGGTAAGAATTGACACATTTTTTTTGTAAAATTGATCATCTACGTCATTTTCAAAGTAAAAGACATATTGTCTTTTGGGCTCTCCATATTGTTTAAGGAACTGGACTACTTGGGCTTCAAAAGAATGGTCTGTAACGTAAAGGTGCCATCTTGTTCTATTTACAGGGGTTTTAAAAATTTTCTTTATCATCATTCTTGGATCAGTTGGTACTTTTATTACTGCGATTTGACACAAAAAATAGTTTAATAGTCTTTCAGTAATATTTATTGTAAGAATGGGGTTTTCAGCACTCGTATGTACAGTTTCGATATCGTCATTGTCTTCTGGATCAACCTGACCAATTATTGACTGATTATCGGTCGCTTCTTCTTCATTTTCGGGTGGTGTGTTAAGTCTATTGTCTTGGTCTGGTATGGGATTCTCATTATATTGTCTCATATAACGTAGAATAGGGAGTTCTTCTGAATTGTCGACGTCGCCGTTTGTTTCGTTAGCGTTTAACTCGATTCTCGCTAAAGCATCGGCATTTGTATTTTTTTTGCCTTTTTTATAAATAATGTCGTATTCGAATTCTTCAAGTTTGAGCCGCCAACGAACTAAACGTGAATTAGGTTCTTTAAGATTCATTAGCCAGTGCAAAGGTTGATGATCGGTAATTATTTTAAATTTTCTCCCGAAAAGGTATGGCCGAAAATATTTCGTTCCCCAAACTATTGCCAAAAATTCTTTTTCTATAACAGAATAATTTTGCTCGGCTGTATTCAGGGTTCTTGACGCATACGCAATTGGCTTGTCTTGTCCAATTGGTCCTTGAGATAAGATACAACCTATGGCAAAATTACTTGCATCTGTGGTAAGATTGAACTCTTTTGAGAAATTGGGATATTGCAATAATGGTTCGTTTGTCAGAATCATTTTACAATCGTCAAAGGTCTTGATGTAAACGGGGTCGTTTATGTTAATAGTCGCACCTTTTCGCAAGCAGTTAGTGAATGGTTTTGTCAACTTTGCAAAATTCGGAATGAATTTGCGGTAGTAACCTAATAGGCCAAGAAACGATTTTATTTCTTTAGTTGTTTTAGGAATAGGATAGTTCACTATAGCGTTTATCTTGTCCGGATTAGGTTTAATACCGTCAGGTGTGATGATGTGTCCGAGAAATGCTACTTCTTTTCGTTGAAATTCCGATTTGTCTAATTGCACTTTTAAATTGTGGTCGCGTAGTTTCTGAAAGACTTGTTTTAGGTTAACGATGTGTTCTTGCAAAGATGTTGAAAACACAATGATATCGTCCATATAGACAAAACAAATTTTATTTTGAACATCATTTAAAACGTTATCCATGGCCCTTTGAAAGGTAGCTGGGGCATTTTTTAAGCCGAAGGGCATTCGCAGAAACTCGTAATGCCCATTCTCTACATTAAAATATCAAGGGTTGTAAAATATTGGCAGCGCCCTAATTTGTCTAAAATGTCGGATATGTTTGGTATTGGGTATTTGTCATCAATGGTTCGATCATTGATCTTTCTATAATCTACGCACATTCTCCATTTTTTCTGACCAGATGCATCACCTTTTTTTGGTACTATCCAGATTGGTGAGGACCATGGTGATTCACTAGGTCGAATAATGCCTTGTTTCAGCATGTCATTGATTTGCCTTTTGACTTCTGGCTTATGAATAAATGGATAACGGTATGTCTTTGTGTACACAGGCTTTTCATCAATGGTCTTAATTCTGTGCTTTACCTGATTTGTAAAAGTGAGAGGAGAGTTTTCGCGGTGGAAAATGTCAGAGAAATTTTGACATAATTTCTCGATATGAAATTTTTCTTCTGGATTCATATGACTTGTTCTTATGAGATTCTTGATCTCAGATGTTTTTATGAATTCATTAGGCGTTTTTTCGATAGTTATACTAAATATGTCAAATTGTTGCTTGTGAAAGCTATCCACGGGTATTGGGGCATATAACTGAATATCTTGGACTTCATTTGTGTTATTTTGAATTTCTACTGGCGCATACCCATTAACGGCGGTTGTTAAACACGCTGGGATTTTACAGTTGAAAATATCTGTCTCTCTGATTATAATTTCTCCATCTGGAACTGATACTGGGACTTTAAAAGACTCGACATTATAGGGGTCTATACGGGTAAAAAATAATAATTTAGATTTTGATTCATAGTGAGATAAAGGTATCTCAGCCTCGGGTGTTTTGAGGGTATTGTTTCGAAGGTCTAATTGTACATTTAGGTCTTTGAGGGTTTCGTATCCTATGAGACCAACAAAAAAATGGTGAAATTTAAAAAGGTAAAATTTGATATTTTTCTTCGAAATAAATTCGTTGAAGGATGGGACGTCAACACAGAAATCACGGTTAGTCGTTTGAAATACTGAGGACACCATAAAAGGTTCTTTTCTGACGAAATTTTGAAAATATTTTTCAGCGATTTCAGGATTAAGAAAAGATTTAGTGGCTCCCGTATCGATTAAGAGTTTCAAGGGTGGACTTAATATTTTGATATATGGGAGGTCCATTTTGTCATAAATAGAATGGATTTTGTCGTTTGGCTCGGTTTCGTAAAAATTCTGCTGTTCATAGGTCATGTTTTGAGAAGTACTGTTCTGGTCGGATGTGTCAGTGACGTCAGTGATAGTTGGCTGTCGTTCATTTTCATTCATTTGTGTACATTCTTCTTGTTCGAATTGGTTGTGAGAATAATAGTAAGGTTCAGGGTAAGCGTAAGAAGTTGAAGGCTCAGAAGGATCAAAATAATAAAATGCGTTGGGCGATGTGCCTATATTATACATTTGGGATTGATTATTTTGAGGTCTAAAAGATCTTAACGTGCCGTGTGAAATGCCACTCATAGGGACTGGTTTTGGGAGGGTTTGAGCTCTCTGTTGATTAGATTAGAGTTAAATGTTATTTCATCGGGAAACTTTTGTGGAGGTATATTCCTAAGTTGTATGGTGTTTTGGGGATTTTGATTGTGCGGAAATTGTGTAGATATTTGAGGCAACACAGGTTGTGGTGGAGTGAAGTTGGGCATATATTGAAAATTTGGCAAAAAGTAATTTTGCGGTTGAACAAACTGTCTTGGATTCTGTTTGCCTTTGTTCAAGGACAAACTGTTGTCGTTTCGAGAAGGGTTTTGTAAGTGTCTAATGTTACTTTCAGATATTATATGCTGCCTAGCTCCTGCTAAGTCCAATGGCTTCATTGCACGAACTGTGGAACCAAGAGGTTCCCTCAAGCCTGCCAGGAATATTTTTAATGCATGTACATTATAAAAATCTTTCTTGACACGAGCAGAATTTATATTTAACGGATCACTGTGGGTATCGACGTAATTGTGTAATGCACTCAAATTTGACATGACGCGAGTGTGAAATTGCAAAGAACTTTCATTTAGGTGTTGTCTTAATTGGTCTAAATCAAACAGTAAGCCATTTTCGTCACGTTGATCACCGAAATGGGCGATAAGCGCTGATTTTACAGTTTTCCAATCTTTGGTAACGCAAATGCTATAAACTTCGCGAGCTTTTCCTATCAATTTAGCATAAATGCCAGATAACTGTTAGATTTTGAACACACTCGGTGTCTTCGCTATTCCAATATGTACTAATTAACTTGTTGCTAGTTTCTAAATAAGCTGATAATTCTAGTGGATTTCCGTCAAATTTCGGAATGATTTCTAAAAGCTTTATATCGAAATTTGGAGGTGCCATTATAGGAATTTTCTCACAAATTGCTAAGTTATTGAATAACTTTTCTAAATTAAAATTATCTAAATTAGTTGTGTTTTCTGCAGTAGAATCACGATCAATATCTAGCTCGTTTTCACTATTTTCCGCAGTGGAACTTGATGAATTCGAGGAGAATGACATAGACAGGATAAACTATAAAAGGATTAACTTACAGAAAGGAAGGCTGCATGCTTCTTTCTTCTTACAGGTTCTTCTTACTACCCAATACACTGCTAGACACGATTAACACGATAATTGAGTGTTTTCTGATCCAGTTCTTAACACTAGGTTCGATTGAATAAACGGTTGAAACCGACGGGTTTTTCACGTTGAAATCCCTTTCACTATCCTACCGGCTGCGCCACTTTATGTTTACGAATAATCGTAACACGTTTTTAAAAAATAATTGTTTAATTCAAACTTTAAAATTATTACAAGTTATTAATTAAAATTGTACTATTCTCGTCTGCTACTCAGCAAGGTTCTATCGCCAGTATGCCATTAGGGTAAATCAAACGACGTTGGATTTCGTACTCTACTATATTCTCACTCTTGACTCTACTCTAATCAAGACTAAACAAGAAGCTCCTTCACAATCCTTCTATATCCTTTTTATAATGTTGTATTACTTGACGCACTACCGGGTGAACTTCACCTTTCATTCACCTTAACCAATAATACAATAATACTTCCAATGAATGTAACTATCAACGAACGTTATGTTTCTAGTTCCTATTGAACTTTAGAATGTTACCTAGGGTTGACGACTGGTGAAGACTAACAGCTATGGAGTGCCCTATACACCACATCTTCCCCCCGAAGAAGAAAAAAAATGTATTCTTTCAGAACACATTTTTTTTTCCTTCCTACTTATGCACTGGAACATCTGCTTATTATTAATTACAATATTATCAAATTAGACTAACTATTTATAATCTATCACACTCAATATTTACAATATAATAAAAATAAAGAAACAATTAAAGTTACGATGCACAATATTTACCTTTAGTGGCAACAATTATTTACCTTTAATATAAATATATATTCTAAACATATCGCCAGCTGTGACGCTGTACGCGTGCCAGCCCTGGTTATTTACCCGCACCGTTTAGTGTCCGTAATATGGCTTCACTAAGTTCCTGTGAACTTCTTTGTCCTTCCCGTTCACACTTAACACCAAATTCACACCTTTCACTTGCAATATTTTGTACGGTCCTTTGAACAATGGGTCTAACTTACTATTTACAGACTTATTACTTAACAAAACTAAATTTCCTACTTCATAATTAACCATCTTTGCTGACTTATCTACATCAAACCTTGCCTTCCGCTTATCTTTAGAATCTACTAAGTTTCTCCTCGCATCGGTCCATGCTGTTTGTAACCGAAATTTTAGCTCTAAGGGATAATCGTCGAAATTGTACAGTGGATCAACGTCTCGACTGACATTTGACGGTACGTTGCACGTTTTACCAAATACCAACTCATAGGGCGAATAACGTGTAGATATATTTACTGAATTGTTATATGAAAAACACCAATACGGTATCCAATCTGTCCAGTTGGTACCTTCTTTAGTGACTTGCATTCTTAAATAAGCACCTAAATGTTTATGCGAATTCTCTAACGCCCCCAGCGTCTCATGATGATACGCTGTTGAGTTTAGCTGTGAAATACCTAATAGCCTACACGATTCCTTGAATGTATGCGATAAAAATTCTGTCCCCTGATCTGTAATTACCTCGGTTGGTATTCCGAATCTCAAAATGAAATTATCCACGAACGACCTCGCGACTGTTGCAGATTCCTTGTCTCGTAATGCATATGCTTCTATAAATTTCGACAAATCGCATTGTATGGTTAGAATGTATTTGTTACCATAATTATCTTGCGGCAAAGGTCCTACTAGATCTAAAGATACCCTTTGAAACGCCTCCTTGGCTGTCGTGGTGATTACCATTGGAGCCTTAACACACGCCGAATGCTTATACTTCTGGCAAAAATCACACCTTTTGACAAAGTCCTTTATGTCCTTTTGCATGCTAGGCCATAAATAATACCTCCTAATATTGTTACTCATCCGGGTCATTCCTGCATGACCTCCTGTAGGTAACATGTGAAAATCATTCAGGATCAACTGTCTCAACTCTTTACTTTCAATTCTTTGTACTCCTTTCACTACCTTTATTTGTAAGTTATTTTCTGATAGAACGTCTTTAAAACCACGTAATTCTTGCAAGAATTCTTTACCACTTATATCTTTTATTACGTAGAGCTCTAATATTTTCTTTACTGCGCAGATTTCTGCTAGATCCCTCAACGCCGTACCTAAGTCATACGTTGATCGGTGATTCCAGCCAATATAAATAATTTGTGAATTCACATCATATAAAATATCATTAACCCGTTAATAAAGAGGCTTTCTCTTAAGTTTCAAACACTCATCTTCTCCTATCGGACGTAGTTCTACCGTATTAGATGGTTGTTTCAGTACTTCAACCACAGTAGGGTGATCAATCCTATCTCTGATTGGTATAATGTCATTGTCATGTATCGTGTCGTGTTTCTGTCTTGTCTGTGCCCTAGTCATTACATTTAAGCTCTGGTAAATTTTACTAGACATTTCCTTTAACTCGTTAGAATCAATAGTCACTCGAGACAACGCGTCGGCCGTTACATTATCTGAGCCTTTTACATATTCTATCGAGAAATCGTACTCTTCTAGCAATAATCTAAACTTTGTGAGCCTACTAGATGGGTTTGTCATATTAAATAAGTAAGTTAGAGGTCGATGGTCAGTCAGTATCTTAAATTTTCTTGCAAATAAATATGGTCTGAAATGCTTTACTGCCCATACTATGGCTAAAAGTTTTTTTCAATCGTACAATAATTCCTCTCTGCCTTATTTAAGCTTCTTGACGCATACGCTACTGGCCTATCATTACCGTTCGAAAGTACCGCACCTAACGCATATCCACTTGCATCTGTTCTCAAAATAAATTTGTTCTCCTCGGCAAAATTTGGATATTGCAAAACTGGAGGACTTGCCAAAGCACGTTTCAATTTCTGAAATGCGCCCTGACATCCTTCAGTCCACTCAAAAAGTTTCCCTTTTCTAGCTAAATTATTTAACGGTTGCGCTATTTCGGCAAAATTCTTTATAAACCTCCTATAATATTTTGCAAAAGCGACAAATCGTTTCGCTTCCTCCGAGCTGCCTGGAGTTGGATAATCTACCATTGCTCTCATCTTTTCAGGATCAGGTGAAATGCCCTCTGCTGATATGACATGACCCAAATATAACAAGTCTTTTTTTAGAAATTCACATTTAGCAGGGTTTAGTTTCAAATTTACTCCCCTAAGCCTTTGTAAAACTTTTATGAGATTTGTGTTGTGGTTTTGCAAAGAGTTACCAAAAACTATTAGATCGTCCAAATAAACAAAACAAGAGTCATAGCTTAGTTCTGACATTGCTACAGCCATTAGTCTGGAAAATGCCACGGGGCTAATTTTTAATCCCATAGGCAATCGCTTCATTTGAAATTGACCCATCTCTGTAGAAAACGCCGTGTATTTCCTGCTTTGTTTATCCAGTTCAACTTGATGATAACCTTGCGTTAAATCCAAATGTGAAAAGTATACTGCCCCTGATAAGGAATCTAATATTTCGGTTATGTTTGGCAAAGGAAATTTCTCATCATCTTTTACTTTCTTATTTAACAACCTATAATCAATAACGACTCTAAATGATTTTACCCCCGTCTTATCAGCTTTCTTTGGCACTATCAACAAAGGTGCAGACCACTCTGATCTTGTTTCTTTTATTACGTCATTCTGAATCATCTGTTCTACCTGCTTACGAATCTCAGTTCTTTGTGCATGCGTTATTCTATAAGGCTTTACATACACTGGGCTCGCATTGTCATGCAACCTTATTTTCTGACGATATAAATTTGTAACTGATAACGGATCGCCTTCTACATGAAAAACATCCGCGTACTTGGCGCAAATTTTCTCAATGGAGTCTTTCTCCTCCTTATTGGCTCTATCTATACCTATTAATTCCAAAACTTTTTCTACCCTTGTTGCCGTTATGTTACTATGCCCGAAATTGCATACATCGTAGTTCGAAATATTATCAGTTTTTGGATGAAAATTCCGTAATGTAACTTCTCTCTCGTTGACATTTAAAATCCTAACAGGTACCCTATTCTTTTCCGGTTTGCCTATTGTACTCGCCACAAAGACACCTTCCACTACCTCCTCATTTAACACTATACACTCCTCGGTTCCGGTGACAAAACAATACGTAATAATTTCGCTACGACCAGGTATTACCGTGAAGTGATCAAATTTTGAATGAAGGTTAGTGGTAACAGTTGTACCACCCCTGTTAGTCAAAGAAATGGTGTATGTCTCAAAGTCTAAACCTGCTTTAAAATTCTGCAAAAAGTCTGAACCTAATACCCCATTTATGGTGTTATCAAACCTATTCATTACGAAAAACAAATGTGCAATCTCCGCCTCATTGATTGTAAAATTTAACTTTGTGGATCCTAACGCAAACGTGGAACCCGATATACCTTTAATCCTAATTTTATTTAAAGTATCTATTTTTTGTTCTCCGTTTAAACAATCCGAAAATATACAACTAATACTCGCTCCTGTATCAACTAAAAATGTTAAATGTGTACCTGCATATAAAACTTGAATATAAATTAGTGGATTAAACTCAACTTGCCCCAATCGCCATTTATGCTAGACACGAAAAAACTGGTTTCTGTCAGGTATACATTCAGCATTCTTTTGCTCCCGATTCCCTATATTGTTGTTGTCGCCCTCATTGATACCGTGATTGCCGTTATGATTAACACTACCAATATTATTATTATTAGCAACGTAGACCTGGCGAGGGTGACCTGTGCGATTGTCATTACTCCCTCGAGATCCGAAACCTTGGCCTTGCCTCGCCTGCCAATGTTGCTGACGATTGTAATATTGATTCGCATAGCCGCGTCCGAAACCTCTATTGTTATTATTACGAATATAATTGTCATTGCTTCTGAAGGTATTGAACCTGCTGTCGTTATTATTGAACGTGTTGCTTCTACTACCGCCAAAATTTCCACGGTGAGATTGAAAATTCTCCCGAATTCCCCGATTTGGTGGGAAGCCCCTTCGGCTACCTCTCATGTGGTACATATTCGGGTTAGTGGTAGCAGCACGCTCTTGTGGGCTTTTAACGATTTCTTCCTCTATAGCCCCCGCAGTGGCTTCTTTTAAGTTTGAATAGTTACGAGCTTTAATAATCGTTCTCAAATCCGAATGCCTAAGACCGTTCGCAAAAACATTAACTGCTATTTTCTCGTTAACTGCCCTAAGTGTTGGAACCACTCTATCATCATTTCCGGCTTGAGCTATAGTTAAATCAACAAGTAATTGTTCAATTTCTTTTGCAAACTTATCAAGAGATCTATGCTCTTGTTTGGCATTGTGCAATTGAACAGCTAAGTAAGTTGCCGATTTAGTTTGCAAAAGAAACTTCTTCATATCAGATAACAAGGCTTCTACAGTATCATAACTTTTATCTAACCGCAATTTTGCACTCTGAGCTAGTTTGGCTTTCAAGACAAATTTTATTAATAATTGCTTACTGTCCGGTTTTAAAGTTTCTGCGTAAAAATCAATCGCGTCGATCAACTGTTTGGTAACCTCTTCGGTGCCATCCATATTTGGTAAAAGCGAACCTGCGGTTCTCAACTCGAAGTTATCCCCCATCGTATTATCAACTTGACTACCACGCGATAACTTAGTAGCTTCTTCTAAGCGCAAGTTTACACAGTTCCTATTACTAACACAAATGTCTTCCGTTGCTTTTATGTACTCCGCAAGTTTTTCCCTTTTATTTACCTCGACTAAATCAAGTGTGACTCTCGCTTTAAATGAAGTTAACTTTTCTTCTAAAGTACTTAATGCTTGTGAATGCTTATTTAAAACAGTTACACTCGACCTACGTTCGGCATTATCTTTCTTCAATGCTTCGGAAAACTTTTTACTATCCTCATAAATTGAAATAATCTCATTAGGGTTCATGCTCCCAATAATACTACTTATTAAAATTTAACCTCACACATACCTAATAATAATAAAAATTCTATAATAATAAAAATTCCTAGCCCACTAACTAATTATTTGCAAAAATATACACTTTTAATTCTTACTCGACTGCATCTCACGATGGCTTAGATGACGTCCTGCACCTTCTTCACCTCCTTCCGGATCTTCTTCTCGAACCTTCTCTTGGCCCAGACACACATACTGATGATACCTACTAGCACCAGAACGCCAAAAGCAACCGTTCCAAGGATCTCGTACACGGATGGTGATGATGCCTCCGGTGTTCCATTCGCCGTGACACCTCCACTGTTGCCCGCTTGGCTGATAAAAACTTCCTCCTTGGATTCAGATCCTCCCATGGTCACTATGACTGCACGGACTCGACTCGGATGCAATCATGGAACAACTCCACACTCTCTAACACATTTACCCAAAATGACATACAACTGGCAGGGTCGCCATGTACTATTCTCGTCTGCTACTCAGCAAGGTTCTATCGCCAGTATGCCATTAGGGTAAATCAAACGACGTTGGATTTCGTACTCTACTATATTCTCACTCTTGACTCTACTCTAATCAAGACTAAACAAGAAGCTCCCTCACAATCCTTCTATATCCTTTTTATAATGTTGTATTACTTGACGCACTACCGGGTGAACTTCACCTTTCATTCACCTTAACCAATAATACAATAATACTGCCAATGAATGTAACTATCAACGAACGTTATGTTTCTAATTCCTATTGAACTTTAGAATGTTACCTAGGGTTGACGACTGGTGAAGACTAACAGCTATGGAGTGCCCTATATACCACAAAATGGATAAAACAGAAGTACATCTGACTACTCTAACGTCTATGCCAATTCTGTCCTTTTGTCGTTGCTTCGATCAGGGACTGCCGGGGCTGAGTTGCTTCGTCTGCAATTGTCTATTTGCAAGCTAAACGAGACAGCGCTGGACTCGAACATAACTGCCACATTGAAGAAAGTAGTAGCGATATTGATACTAAAAAGCACATACAAGAAAATAAGGGACACTTACCATATCATTTCCATGTGCTGGGATAAGGGGATCCCTAATGGTCTTCGTTGGACTGGTACACAACGCGCTAATAAAGCGGGGTTCCGTTCTTGAGATTAGTAAAACTGGTCGTTTTGGCAGTGATTCTACCTTATTGCCCGGTTCTAGGTATCTATCTTAGGTCGGACGTCGTATATGGTGCTGCCCATTAACAACCTTGTGTGCGTATGCGCGGTAAATCGAAACTTTTAAATAAGACAAAGAAATATTGCGCTAACATAACTGGCCCTCAAAACACATTGTGTTTTAATAGAGAGTAATTAATACAAACATTAATAACAAAATTGATTTGTGTAGACTTGGCGGATTGGGAACAAGAATCGAACTACAAGCTCATCGCCGACGTTTCGTTTAATAATGCTTAAACTTCTTCAGGGCTACAAATACATAAATCTATCAGAAGCCGAAACGGCAATCACTTGAACAACCTCACCTCGAGCTTGGAAATTGAAACTAAATTATACATTAAAATAAAAAAAAAAATTTAAATTTTTTGAAAAGTTAAAAAATTAAAAAACACAGGTTTACACATACAGTTACAGGTTTCACACTTTAAAAAATTGGAGGTAAAATTATTAAAAACAATTAACACCTATTAATTAACAAGACAAGAACAAGACGGTACGTAAATACTGGGCAAGCAGACTGACTGGCGTGTCCCTTATACACGAAACTAAACCACACATAGGCTTATCTGTGCGGTGCGTGAATGTTTATTATTGTTTTTTTTTCGATACCCATAGAAATCAATTTCAAAACTCTCCCAATTAAAATGTTTTAATTACCCAAAAGTTGTGTGTAATTTTAATGTGTAATTCTCTCAGTTAAAAAATTGTAAATGACGCTCAAATTCTGAGTGTCAGTCCTGAAGTTGACTGTTTTATCCCTCCATTTGTTTATTTGTAACATTTCCGAGATTGTTCGTTTTCTATAATTAGTTTCCATGTCCAAAATTGTAGCGTTGGTAAAAGCAAATTGATGTCCAGTTTCAAAGTGATGGGCAGCCAATGCGGTCTTTTCTCTCTTGTTAATGTTGGTAATGTTACAGTCATATCTGTGTTGTTTCAATCTAGTCATTAACTTATTCTTCGTTTGTGCTATATACCGAGTGTCACAACTGCTACAGGGGACAGAGTAAACAACTGAGGACCTTTCCTGTAAGGGTGTTTTATCTTTAATGTGTGAATACACGTCACCAACAGTTTTTTTTTTTTGGATACGTAACAATTTTTATGTTGTTACGACTCAAGATCCTACTCAAATTGGCACTCAGCCCCTGCACCAATGGTATTTTATAATATTTCAAATCAGGTTTGGTTGTCTGGGAATCGGTTATTCTATCCCCTGTCGGTTGGAGGAGGGCATTGACAACATTGGGTGGAAAACCATTAAGAGACGCCAGGTGCCTTATCTTTAAGAAATTCTTTTCCCAGAAAGATTCATGACTCAGCCTCATGACTCTAGTTTTTAAAGATTTTATAATTGCCACTTTCTGTGAAAGAGGGTGTGCTGATTTGAAATGTATTAACCGGCCCGAACTAGAAGGTTTCAGGTACCAATCAGTCGTGATAGTTCTTTCATGTCTAATGACTACAGCATCAAGAAACGGAATGCGGTTATTTTTTTCCCCTTCTATGGTAAATTGTAAGTGAGGGTTAAAAAAATTGAAGTTTTGAAGGACAAGGTTTTCTGAGTTATGTGGAATGCAAGTAATTATGTCATCAACATATAAGTACAAGAAAGGCACATGAAACGGTAGCTCTGGGGTAACACTACTAAGTAGTTCATGCATGCATAAACTAGCCAAGACAGGTGACAGGGGGTTACCCATCGCGCTTCCAAATATCTGGGCATAAAAGCAATCACTGTACACGAAATAGGTGTTGTCGAATATAAACGACACAATCTCAGAAAAATGTTGTTGGTTAATTTTAGTATGTGGCGCTATATTAGTCCAGTGTTTGTTTAAGGTGTTAAGGACCAATTCCTTGGGGATATTAGTAAAAAGTGATATGACATCTAGTGACACCAATCGGTACCCAGGAGGTATAATCATCT
Source organism: Taphrorychus bicolor (assembly GCA_951812265.1). Classification (NCBI taxonomy): domain Eukaryota; kingdom Metazoa; phylum Arthropoda; class Insecta; order Coleoptera; family Curculionidae; genus Taphrorychus; species Taphrorychus bicolor. The sequence continues at coordinate 5,146,474 of OX638298.1, forward strand.
CCTTAATATTTTAGTTAATAATATTTTTGAATTAATATAATTTGATTAGAGAGAATTCTGTCAACAAATTTAGAGAGCTTATACAATGGTGATAAGATGCACGAGACAACAGGTCTGAGAGGGACACCATCCTTATGGGTCTTAGGTAAACCATAAATTTTGGGAGGTAGTGAGTTTTTTGTCGTAAGTGATTTGTAGGTAGTCTCGTCAATAAGATCTTCAGTAAAAAGGTTCTTAATTATTTTATTAGCCCTGTTTTCCAAGGCAGTTGTAGGGTTTTTGTTTAACAATTTGTAAGTGCTCTTATCTTGCACTAGGGCATTCATTTTTAAATTATAGTCATGTTTATTCATCAACACTGTACAGTTACCCTTTTCCGACCTGATCACCAGGATGTCTCGGTTATTTCTCAAAAAACGTTTCGTGTCATTAAACGCTATATTGAATGCATCGTTTTTCTGTTTGACTTTTATGCCATTAACAAAGTTTGTTATGACATTAGTACATCTAGCTTTTGTCATGTTCTTGTTTAGATCGTCGTGCGTGTTCTCAATTATGTACTCTACATCCTTAATGATGTCGAACAACGGAAAGTCCCTATGCGAATGATTTAAAGAGAATTTTGGACCCAAAGCCAACAAAGATGAGACTTCCATGGGAATATCGTAGTCAGTGAGATTCACTATCCAGTTGTTGGGAACTGCTTGCTCGTTTACAAAATTTCCGGATTTCAAACATCTAATCTTAGGTAAATGAGTTTTCTTAACATTTATAAAGCATATGTTATACCTTCGTTGACAAATGGAAATAAAAATATTAAATTGTTCAGTATTAAGTATTGGCCTAACAATACTACGGTTATTATTAATCTTCGATTTTAGCTGACTAATCTTCCATATGGTTATTTTTATTTCTAACTTTAAAATCCTAGACATGAAATCCTTACCCAATCTTTCGATTAAGTACATAAATGGATGGGAATTATCCATCACAGAATATAAATAACTAATGTTTTGTTGGATGTGCTTAGGAAAGACATTGTTAAACTTACACTGTAGAAGGAAATTTCTTCGGTTTTCAAGACTTGCCAGTTTTTGGTTGAGTGTGATGCCGTCTTTCATGATGGTGTAACCCATAGTTGTCAGTTTCCGCAGGAGTGGAATGAAGTGAAAAATTGCGTCCCAGGATCTATAGATTTGTGTAAACTTGGCGGATTGGGAACAAGAATCGAACTACAAGCTCATCGCCGACGTTTCGTTTAATAATGCTTAAACTTCTCCAGTATTTACGTACCGTCTTGTTCTTGTCTTGTTAATTAATAGGTGTTAATTGTTTTTAATAATTTTACCTCCAATTTTTTAAAGTGTGAAACCTGTAATGAGTTTTAATTTTTTAACTTTTCAAAAAATTTAAAAAAAAAATAATTTTAATGTATAATTTAGTTTCAATTTCCAAGCTCGAGGTGAGGTTGTTCAAGTGATTGCCGTTTCGGCTTCTGATAGATTTATGTATTTGTAGCCCTGAAGAAGTTTAAGCGTTATTAAACGAAACGTCGGCGATGAGCTTGTAGTTCGATTCTTGTTCCCAATCCGCCAAGTCTACACAAATCTATAGATCCTGGGACGCAATTTTTCACTTCATTAATAAGAAAGGAAAAAAAAGAAAAAAAAACGCCATTTAAATAAGCGCAAATAACACCTTTTCCCGTAAAACCCAAAAATAATGTAAGATTTCTCAAAATAATGAACAAACTGAAAAAGTGTTTCCAAAAAGAGTAAGAGAGAAAACAAAATTAAGCAACAAGTAATCTACATAGCTTTACAACAGGTCGTTTGTATTGTCCAATTCCTGTCTTAATCGTGGCTACCCTAGTGCGACCGTCTCGCCCCAAATGTATTTCTGTAACTCTTCCGAGAGGCCACTTTAAAGGGGTCCTGGAGTCGATCTTCAAGAGAACCAAATCATTCACCTTGACCTCATCAACTGAGTTAAACCATTTGTTTCGCTGTTGCAGAGTATTCAGGTAATCTCTGGAATAGCGTCTCCAGAAGTCGGCGTGGAGCTTTTGAATCAGCTGCCAACGTGAGAGGCGATTTTCGTTAATTTCTCCCAATTCCGGGTCTGGAATGACAGGACTCAAAGGTCCAAGAGTTAAAAAATGAGCAGGAGTAAGTGGTTGTAAATGGCTAGGGTCAGCACTTTGTCAGCCCCACAAAGGCCGCGAATGTAATACAGATTCAATCTGACAGAGAAATGTCGTAAATTCTTCAACCGTGAATCGTTGTTCTCCGACTACTCGTATTAGATGTGATTTTACCATCTTGACACAAGCTTCGGCAATTCCATTGAAATGGGGTGCAGATGGAGGGCTAAAATGCCAACCAAAGGACAGTTCCTCAGATACCTGTTCGGCTAATCTTCGGAATTGATTGACGGCTCCAACAAAATTGGTACCATTGTCGCTATAGCATGCCTTAACGCTGCCGCGCCTAGCAATGAAGCGTCGAATAGCTGCTAAAAAGCTTTCAGTGGAGAGTTCTTGAGTGAGCTCTAAGTGCGTTGCTTTAGTGGAAGTACAAACAAAAACACAAATATATGCTTTGAACGCCTTAGCTCCCCGAGAACGGTGAGGGATAACGGAGAAGGGTCCATAAAAGTCAATCGCGACATGAGAGAAAGGCTTGATGCAAGTGACTCTATGAGACGGAAGGTCTGCCATTACAGGAGCAGGACAAATTTTAGGTTGAGCTCTAAAACATTGCACACAAGAAGATATCACCTTCTGAATGTATTTTCGTGCGGACAATATCCAAAACTGTTGAACGATTATGTTGTGTAGGGTCTTATGCCCGGGATGTAAGTGCTGTCTGTGAGCAGTCTCAATGATAAGGGTGGTTAACCGATGGGAACCCGGAAGTAGAAGAGGGTGCTTCGCTGAATATGGAAGATCGCATCTGTCCAGGCGCCCACCTATCCTAAGAAGTCCTTGAGAGTCAGTAAATATAGCTAACTTCCGCAACGGTTTCGGTACTAACTTGGAGTTATTTATTTTTTGAATGATATCTGAAAAACAAGAAGTTCGCACATGCCTCACTAACAGCATCAAGCTAGCGTGAGGTTCATGGAGTGTAAGACGTCCAGTCGCTCTTCTCGGCGAAGGAGTCAAAAAACGGAGGCATAGAGCTAAAATTATTTGAAGTTTAGGCAAAGACGAATGTCTATTCAAAAGGTCACTCAAAGGAGAATTCTCGATTGTCGCAGTTAAAACAATCTTTCTTTCTTCCTGATTGACCAACGAAATATTTTCTGTAGATAGGGTAAATTTGTCGTTTGGCCATTCTTCGGGAGGCCAGGATAAGAACGGCGGTCCTTTCCACCAAATATCTAGAGAAAGAAGTTGTGAAGAAAGCATTCCCCTGGATGCAGAATCAGCTGGGTTTAGGTCAGATGGCACATGTCGCCAACAGTTAGCTGCAACAACAACCTGAATGTAGCTCACCCGATTTGCAATGAAAGTCTTCCAACAACTGGGAGAGGCTCTAAGCCACGTTAGAACCACTTGCGAATCAGACCATGCATACACACGACGTGATCTTTATAGATGTCCTTTGAGAACGACAAAAGTTCAGCTAAGAGTTTGGCCCCTAGCAATTCCAGTTTCGGAATGGAAAGTGACTTTAATGGTGCAACCTTTCCCTTTGCACATACTAAGTAAGTCGAAATAATATTCTCACTCTCAATGCGAAGATAAATTGATGCCCCATACCCTCGCTGCGATGCGTCGCAAAATCCGTGCATTTCGCATCGATGAAAATGTTTAGGAATGATACAACGGGGGAGAGCAATATTTGAAAGAAGAGAGAGTTCGGATTTAAATTGTGTCCACGTTTCTACCAAGTTTTGGCTGGGAGTTTCGTCCCAATCAATCATAGACAACCACAGACACTGCATTATATACTTCGCCAGAAGCAGGACCGGACATATCAAACCCAATGGGTCGAAAATTCTGCCAATATCTGATAATATCTCACGCTTAGAACCATATAAATAATAATTGACATATAATTATAACGTAACATTAAAAAGTTCAGCCCGAAAAAGTCCGGCTCAGTGGCAACAAAAGCGCATGCGCAGCTGGCAAGCTCCGCCCCTTAATTTTGAAAAATCGACGATGCCAAGTCTTATGTTTTATTAAGTTTTCGCCGAAATATCAAATATCTAATTATCTAATAATGAATTATATCAATATAAAAAATACTAAGAATTGCTTTTAGTTTCTAAAATGTTTGACCTGTTAGTTAACTTGGCAAATTAGCATGGTGTGGTGTAAGAAAAAACTAAAAACTCATAATTTATTTAAAATAAGCTTCTGTTCTATTCCTGAATATAATTTACACATGACAATGCCGTAATACTTTCAACGTCATTTGCTGTTAACCTAACTTTTTAGGTTTTATTTTGGCGGGTACGCGCCTAACATTTACACATTAATCAGTAGTCAATATTGATAATGAAAAAATAATAATGTAATTTAATTTAATTAATTATAATCATAAAACCTCAAAAAGACCCAATACTCACCATTTTCATGTTCAGAAAAAGTCTAACCATACTATAAAATATTGGCGCCTTTCCTTGTCTTGGCTTACAAGTAAGGTATCAAGAAATCAATACACAATACACTTGATAGTCTTTTGTCGCCCTTCCTTGCCTTGGCTTACGAGTCAGGTATCAAGAAATCAATACACAATACACTTGATAGTCTTGGTGTTATTGTAGGACAAAGTATTTGAACCTACGCGATCTTTGATGGGAACGGTCCACTTTCACTACCACCAAGCGATGTTGCAAGCCGCCCGATGAATATTTATTACTTATTACACTAATTTGTTTTAAAATAAATACGAGCCTATAATCAAAAAAACAAATCTTTGATCTTTCGTTATTACAAATTTTCTTTTCATGTCAGTACTAGCGTCTAGCCCTCAAGCGGTCACAATTTATGACAGGTGACACTGGCAAGAGTGGCAAGTGACAATAGCGTTGTAAAGGTTAGGAATATAGGAATATTCAATTTGTTGTTCTTTTTATTATTTGAATAATTGTGTATTCCTATTTTGTAATAAATGCTATACATAATGCAAAACACTAAGAAAGACTGTGATCGAAGCCAAAATATGTGCATGAAGTGTAAAAGTACATTTTCCACAAGTGGGAATCTTCGCTGTCACGTAAAACAATTTCATTCGTAGCATTTCAAATCATTGACTCCTTTGCAGTATAAATCACCTTCGAATTACTGCTTTTCTTGTGAAATTTGTGCTAAGAATTTCAGTAAAAAGAAGCACTTAACGTATCATCTTAAGAAATGTCACACTGAGTTTGTAAATGAACCTGAAGAGAAAAAAAATAAAAGATGTGCTACGTGTGATCATTATTTTTTATCTAAACTAAAATTCATTCAGCATTGCCAAGAAGTACATCAAATTGTTTTTACAGAAACAAACATAGACATTCCTAGTAAAGATTTTCTACAATGGAAGCAAACTATGGAATCACATAGAAACAGTAGATTTGTGATTGAATATTCAAAAACATCAGAAGAAAAAGTTATAAAAAGCTACATTTGTCATCGATCTGGTAATTATAAACCAGAAGGAAATGGCCAGCGGCATTTAAAAACTCAAGGTAGCTGTAAAATTAATGCATTTTGCCCAGCATCCATTAAAGTTACTGAAAATAAGTCTAGTTCCATGTGTGGCATTACATTTTATAGAAACTCATGTTGGCCACAAATTTGAATTAGGACATTTAACTTTAACAGAAGCAGAAAGAAAAACCATTGCTCAAAAAATTGCAGCTAAGGTGTCCTTTGAAGCAATATTGGATGATATACGAGACTCTATATCTGAGTTCACTTTAAAAAGAACTCATCTTTTAACTAGGAAAGATCTGTACAACATTGAGTGCAGCTTTAATCTAGGGTCATCAGCTGTTCGACATTCAAATGATGCAATCAGTGTAGAGGCCTGGGTCAATGAAGTCAAAAAAACCAGTGATTGTGTGCTGTACTATAAACCTCAAAATGAGACATCTTCGGATCATCCAAATTTGAAATATGAAGATTTTGTTTTAATTATAATGAACAATGCTCAATCAGAAATGCTGAAAAAGGATGGTTCTGACTGTATTTGTGTTGATGGTGCCCATGGACTCAACAGTTATAATTTTGAACTACAGACCCTTTTAGTATTGGATGATATCAGGCAAGGATTTCCTTGCGCTTTTCTGATATCAAACAGAGCTGATGGAAAAATTCTTAGTATATTTTTCCAATATATAAAATTGGATGTTGGAAATTTTTCTTCCAAAGTGTTTATGTCAGATATGGCAGAACAGTATTACACAGCCTGGTGCAATGTTATGGGTGCGTCTCAAATGAGGTAGATAGACAATTTTTTATATACTTCTTCAATAATTGATTTGTATTACTTTTTAGACTGTTTTGTACCTGGCATGTGGACAGGGCCTGGCGCAATAAGTTATCTTCAATCAAAGCAAAGGAGAAAAGGGTAAGAGTTTAGTTTAGTTATGTTTTTAAATTGAAGAAAAAGACAAGCACATGCACATAAGTGTTTTTACAATGATTGTTACAGGCAGATGTTTACAAGGAATTGCGCACTCTTTTGCATGAGACTGACCTTAATGCCTTCAAAATCATGATTGAGGAATTTTACAACAAACAGCAAGCTTGTTCAGAGACCAATGAATTTTCCATTTATTTTTTAAAACATTACATGTGTAGATTTGAGTGTTGGGCATATTGCTGTCGATTGAATGCAGGCATCAATACAAACATGCATTTGGAAAGACTTCATTAAACAATCAAATATGTTTATTTAAAAGGAAAGAAAGTGAAGAGGTTAGACAAAGGCATTCAAGCAATAATGAAGTTGGTTAAAGACAAATTGTTTGATCGACTAATTGCCCTAAATAAAGGAAAGATTGGAAAAAAGCTAGCTGATATAAGGACTCGACATAAAACCAGCCTTAAATTAAATGTAAGCTCCATAGTAACATCAGAAGATGGATGGGACATAGCATCAGCATCAGCTAGTGAAATGTACCATATTCAAGAAGTAAATACCTCATGCTCCTGCAAATTAGTCTGTCATGACTGTGATGGTGTTTGCATGCATCGATACTCTTGTTCTTGTATAGACTCAATTATTAGGTGGAATATGTGCAAGCACGTACATTTGTTGTGCAAATGGAAAATGTCACTGTTACAAGAAACTTCATCAGAAGGTAACCTATTTCATATTACAATAAATCTTTTGGTAATAATAATTATTACAGTGTTATGTGTGGAAATGATTATTTATACACTGATTTGAAATACTTTCATGACTTTTGCTATTGTGGTATATCAAACATGGCAGATTAGCCTCTTGCTATGATTAGTGTATATAGCTTTTCCATAAATAGGACTGTCCCACTTTTCTATATGCTAAAATACATAAACAAATACATTTTTTTTGTCCAGCAACTTCACAAGTCTTTTTAGTTCAGTCTACAGATTATTAGATAGACTCTTGCTGACTGCCTACCGAATTACAGGTCTGAGATTTTAATTTGTATTAGGTTTTAGGGGATTTGTCATTTGTTGGTTGGTGTCGGTTGAGGTGTTGTTGTTGTTGTTGTTAAAAGGCATTAAAAAATCCAAATCCTCAGAATCCACAGCAATTAGCTCTTCTTGGATTTTAAATTCTAAGTAGGTGTAGGATACGCATTAGTTACTTTCTCTGTGATCAGGATGATTTTGATTTAAATTTAAACAGGTACAGAGTTTATAAAATAGTTTTAATTATATTACTTCTTCTTCTTCTTGATTTTTTATACAAAAATAAAAAATAGTTTGCTAAGGTAGTTACAAATGAATTCGAATGATTACATTTTATTAACATAAAGATGTTTAAGTAACATCTTGTTAGAAGTGCAAACTCAGAAACATAGACTATTTTTGCATGATATCTAGGATCTAGGTAATACTAAAACAGTTTGTAGTTCAAACTGAAAGGTGTCCAGTCCTTTCCTGGTTGAGCATTGTTCATTATAATGAAAACAAAATATTCATATATGTATATCTGAAATTTGAGTAATCCAAAAAAGTCACACTTTGAAGTTTATAGCACAGCACATTAAAACTACTCTTTTATGTATTATAACCAGCATACAACATGTGGGCACTGTTGGTTAAGTTAGTTTAGGTTTCTTTACTTTGATTAAGTTAGTTTGGTTATTTTTTCAGTACGGTTTTGCTTGTTCAAGTTACTTTAGTTTTTTACTGGCTTTTTTGACTTTATTGACCCAGGCCTCTTACACTATTTGTGTCCTTAGAATGCCGAACCATCATTAGAAAGCTGCAGTCAATGTTGTACAGATCTTTCCTAATTAATAGTTGAGTTCTTTTTAAAGTGCACTCAGATATAGAATCTTCTACATCATCCAATATTGCTGCAAATGACACCCTAATGGCAATTTTTTGAGCAATGGATTTTCTTTCTGCTTCTGATACAGTTAAATGTCCTCAACATGAGTTTCTATAAAATGATTGAACTAGATTTATTTAAGGTAACTTTAACGGATGCTGGGGAAAATGCATTAATTTTTCAGCTACTTTGAGTGTTTAAATGCCACTGGTTCTTTCCTTCCGGTTTATAATTACCAGATTGATGACAAATGTAGCATTTTATAAAATTTTCTTCTGATTTTGATGTTTTTGAATATTCAATCATAAATCTACTGCTTGCATGTGATTACATGGTTTGTTTCCATTGTAGAAAATCTTTACTGGGAATCTCTATGTTTGTTTCTGTAAAAACAATTTGATGTAGGTACCTACTTCTTGACAATATTGAATGAATTTTAGTTTAGATAAAAAGCAATGATTACACATCTTTTTTTTATTTTCAGGTTCAATTACACACTCAATGTGACATTGCTGAAGACACGTTAACTGCTTCTTTTTACTCAAGTTTCTAGCACAAATTTTACAAGAAAACCAGTAATTCGAAGATGATTTATACTGCAAAAGAGCTAATGCTTTGAAATCGCTACTATAAAATTGTTTTATGTGTATCAAAGATTCCCAATTGTGGAAAATGTAGATTTACACTTCATGTACAAATTTTGGCTTCGATCACAGTGTTTCTTAGTGTTTTGCATATTAAACACAGCATTTATTACAAAATATTAATATATTTACAATACAAAGTTAAATAATGAAAAAACAACATATTCCTAACCTTTAAATCGCTTGTAACTTGCCACTGTCACCTGTCATAAATTGTGACCGCTTGGGGGCTAGACGCTAGTGTCAAAAAGTACTCAGAGTTGACCTAACCTCAAACTTTTATTCTTCTAAAGTTTCCGGTAGACTGCTCTGTGCGCTGCGACATTACTACCATCCTTTGTTATCTCATTGCGAATAGAAGGATGAAAATACTCCGAGAGCGCACTAGGGCGTCCGGCCGAAAACGCAATTTTTTTAATGGGCGTGTCTTCCGCATATGTCTTGCGCAGAAGAATGTGCGCATTAGCAAGCAGTGAGCCTAATCTTGGTTTCCAAAGGTCACTAGAAGCTGCACTTTTAATCCGTGGGGAAAGATTGACGTTCGTAGTATATTAACTAGTACGAATATGCTTAGAACAGCCAGTTTTTGAGGTCTGGCATTTGTATGTGAATATGTCGTATTGAGAAATGGCGGTTCGTCTCTATCAAAGGACTGTGGCATTTGACAGTCGGACTCAGCTATGGAAGCTAATATCTCTGGGCCTATTTTCTCAACTGAAATCGCCCACTAGTCAATAAAGAGATAAGCTCTTTCTGAATATCTAGCGCAGAGGCTACAGATGAGCACGTACCGTTGATATCGTCAATGTATATTTGTGACTTTAACAACTTACTTGGTCGGGGATATTTTGTGTGCTCTAAATCGGCTAATTCGTTTATAATCCGCATGGCTAGATACGGGCTACTGCTGAGACCAAACGTAACTGTGTTCAAGGCATATTCATTTAGAGGCTCTTTAGGTGAAAATCTCCAAAGAATTTTTTGTCTGAACATTTGCTTAATATCTAAACAACTGGATAAATCCGAAAAATAAGAAGGAGAGTAAATATGGCCTTTTGTAGTTTTGGCCCAGTAAGCAGAGTGTCATTCAGGCTAAATCCTTTGATACCTTTAGCCGAACCATCCCACACCACACGTAATTTTGTGCTAAGGCTTTCTGGTTTTAAAACACAATGATGTGGCAAGTAACAGCCAGCGGAAGTGTTTGAGATACTTTTGGGAATCTGTGACATGTTGCCACTGCTAATATACTCCCTCATGAATTCACTATATGCATGATATAAGGGGTGATTTCTCAACAGTTGGTTCTCTAACGAGGAAAACCGACGAAAAGCCTGACAATAGGTGTCTCCCAAATCAGGTTCCGAAATCTTGAAAGGAAGTGACACCACGAATCTACCTGATGCGTCCCTGGACACTGTTTCCCTAAAAATCGATTCACATTGCTGATGTTCAGGAGAAATTAAGATTTTTGTTGGCATTTGTTCGACTTATCTATCTATCGACCCGGATATGGATGTGGAAAAATGTCTTCTGGAAAGAGCGAGTCGTTTTACACACTTTTCGCTTTTGAAATTTGATTGACTACCAGAATCGATCCATCAAGAATATGCACAGTAGCAGCAGCGAGTAGAACTGTGCTATTTGAATTGAAAGTATTTGCTACAGTTGTTTTATTTGGATGAGCAATATCCGAATAATTAGGCTTAGACTCATCTTGCAAATGGCTTTCATCGCGTTTATGTTGATTGGAGACTTGACGTTGTCTAGCATCAGAGTTGTCTGAATGTAAGGAAGAATGGTGCTTATTTCGATACACGCGGCACCGATAAGAAGATTTGCAATTTTGATCCGAATGCCAATAATAATAATAATAATAATAATAATAATAATAATATCTTTTATTGCCAGCAAAATGATGAAATATCACAAGGCAACGTCAAAACAAAGAAAAAAAAAACAAAAAGAAAGTTAAAAGAGCAAAAGACGCCCGATCAAATAGTATAAAATGGCAGTGGATATCGAAGTATACAAAGTATATAAAGTAAGCCCATAATGGGTAATAATTAATAATAAAATAAAATAAAGTGACAGACAAGCATCAATAAATAAAAAATGTACTCTACAAAGTTAAATGAATAAAATCATCTATCACTTAAAAATAAAAGTGTCTCCCTGCGAAACTTTGGACTGTTAGCCACTTCCCTAATGTTTCGTGGCAACAGACTGTAGGCTTTCATAGCTCCATATAGTGGGCCTTTTTCTAGGAAAGTGGAACAATGTGGAGGAACTGAAAGATCCTCCCTACCTCTAGTCACTACAGACATATTAGGTGCATAAACATCACAATTTCGCACAAACAGATTTGGATTCCTTTTGACAAACATAACCAAGGGTAAAAAATACAATGATGGAGCCGTGAGGATATTTAGTTGTTGAAAATATGATTTGCAGCTAGTTCAAGGATGGATTGCAACCATAGTGCGAAGAACTCTCTTCTCACCCACAAAGACTGCCCTGGCTCTGCTAGAGGCCCCCCAGAACTAAGCTCCGTAGCTGAGAACGGATTGAATGCACGACACATAATACAGCCTCATGGTGTCCAAAGAAATCACATCGCGGAGCCTCCGAACAAGGGCACAACTACTATTCATCCTCGAAACAAGGGCGTCACAATGCGCATCCCAGCTGAGGCGATCATCAATGTACATACCCAGGAATTTAATGTTATCAGCCGCTACCAACGACCTCCCATCCACAGGAACGTAGAGAGAGCATCGCGATTTTACCTTTTTACAATATACAAGACCAGTTTTAGGCTCATTTGATCACACCATTCTCTCATTTCATTTACCGTTGTCACGCATGATACAGACAAAGCACCAGTGGTTGGGCTCCCCAGGATCACTGATGAATCATCAGCATACTGGCAAGCCAAACCCGATCCGATGCTACCCCTAAGTTTATTTACATAGATGAGAAATTAGTAAGGGACCCAAAATTGATCCTTGCGGAACACTACGATTTACATCTGTCATTCCCGACAGGCAATATTTACCATCATGCGAGACACAGACAGCCTGTTTTCATGCTCTCAAATAAGATGCAATCAATGCCAAACATCTACCCCTCACCCCATAGGACTCCAGCTGCTGTAGCAGCAGCTGATGACTGATAGTGTCAAAAGCCCTGGATAGATCGAAATAGAGTTCAGCAACCTCATCACCTCGATCCACACTCCTATATATGCAGCCCACAGTGCTGAAGATTGCCAATTCTGTGCTTCGTCCCTGTACAAAACCAAACTGACAATCAGCCAACATATCATGAGAATGCATATAATTTGATTTATAACTTTTTCAAAGATTTTGGAGAATGATGACAGAATTGATATTGGCCTGTAATTGGATATTAAGGAACGGTCTCCCTTTTTGTGAACAGGCACAACCTTGGTAATCTTCAGCTTATCAGGAAACACACCGGTCACAAGGGACTCATTCACAACATGAGCCAGTGGTACTGAAATAGACTGTGCCACATACTTCAATATCTTAACTGGTACTTCATCAAGGCCAGCCGAGTATTTATTGGGAAGATCGAGCAATAAGCGAAAGATCTCAGATTCAGATGCAGGAGTAAGAAAAATTGATGGATACTGAAAACTGTCATTCACAGGAATTAGATTTTCATTAACTGAAAACAGATCAAATTTGTTTTTAAACATTTCGCAGATCTTTTCCAACTCATTCACTAAAGTTTCATTTTCATCCTTTATAATTATTTCAGGTTGTGACTTAAGTTTGTTAGTCATATTTCTAAATATATTCCAAGCAGATTTTGACTTGTTTTTAGAATTTACACTTTGATTGTCATTAAATGATTTTCTGAAAGAATTTAGATACTTTTTGTATTTACCTCTTTCTGCTTTGTATTTCAAATAACACTGGTTACTTCCTGTTAGTTGACATCAGACATAGATATCTTTTATATACTGAGAATACTGCCTAATCTCCGCATTGACCCAGCCCTGTGACAGTTGTTTGTTTCTACGCGCCTGCATCGGAAAAGCCTTGTCAAACCAATAAAAGAACACTCTGTAAAATGTCTCATACTTTGCATCCACACTGCTAGCACTGGCAACATCTTCCCAGCCCTCGACAAGCAAGTATTGTATAAACAAAACTATGTTTTGATCGCTAAAAGTGCGTTTTTTGGCAAATGACGGCTTACCATCGCTCCGCTCAGGGGCACCAAACGTGAGAAGCTGACCATAGTGATCAGACATGCACAAGGGCAATACATCACACCTCACCAACCCGCTCTCAATGCTTGAAAAGATATTGTCAATTTGGGTAACAGAAGTGGGAGTGACCCTAGTAGGACCCCCCACATGCGAAGACAAGCCATATGAGTTCATGAGCTGCAACACCAAAAAGGCAGATTCATTAGCTGTAGCTCTTCCAAATTTCCGCAAGAAGACCTATATATATACACAGCACAGCATACACATGATTGTCCGATAAAAAAAAAATTAGATACACAGAATTCGCCAAGTTTTTTCGATAAGAGAAAGTCTACCTACTTGTGAAAATTTTAGAGAATCACGGAACATAATGGCTGTACCCCCACCACGATGTTGGGTCCTCGATGAGTATCCTCCAAGCGTATATCCTTCAAGATGCAAATGCTCGATGTCAGTGTGCTGCAACCAATGCTCCGTAACGCAAAACACATCACGATCCATCTCCGAAAGAAGCACTTCAATATCAGAAACTTTGTTGTTAATGCTTTGTACATTGTGATGGAGTACTTTAATTTTCCTACTTCCTATGATGTGCTGAGTCTTCACCAAACAGTTCACTGATGTGTTCTCGCTAGATGGTACCCCAGAAGAATAAGCCGAAACACAATCTCTCAAAACCCCGTCAGGAGTACCGGGAATCTCCTCAGGGCAAGACTCCAGTGCCTCTACCGTTCTAAAAAATTACGCCCCAGAGAGAAATCAAAGCGCTGGAGCGACACACCACAGGGCCAAAAATCCTCTCCATACACAGATTCCCTCAATTCCCAGCTCACTCCAACCATAAAACAGTTATAGCTTTGACTAGAATTCTTTGCTGCACACAATTTAACCGTTACCTCCTCAGCAGGTATCGAGGTTTTTTTGGCCAAATAGTTTATTACTGTCTTCGCAGTAACAGACGGCTTGACTTTTGATAAAAATAGCCATACTTTTTTATTTTCAGGTAATTTGGAAGGTCCAAAATCACCCGAACTTAGGTTTGTGCCCATTTTCTTTGCTTCCTCTTTTTATGAAGATGTTCCATGAACTTGTTACGCTTCTCCGCCATCTCTTTATTGTTGGTTTCTTTATTGTTTTCCCTATTGTAGTCACCTTTGTGGTTAGTATTACGTTTAACTGCCTCGGCAAAGCTACCCTTACACTGCGGCTCAGTAGCCCCACCTTTCTCATTATGGTTTCCACTCAAGTTTTCACATCTGTTCGGTCCGCCTAAAGCAGCAGTCGCAGATTTCGTCTTAGGTTTTTTCAGAGAAGGTTTTGGCTTCAATTTTGTTTGAGTACTGGATTCTGCCTTATCAATGTCTACTCCCTCATTGTTAACAGGACTTCCAGAGGTCGACTCACCGCCCCCCTGAGAAATATGTTCAGTTCCACCATCTGGGACTGGAGTGAGTTAAACTTAACATCAACAATATCCATCAACTCGGCTCGAGTAATCATATGTTGGCTCTCCCAGCTCGCTGACTGCCTGAGAGACACGTTTTCTTGCTCTAGGGTTTTTGTGGTCGTTAGCATGTTGCTATTCAAATGTTCTGTCTCTTTAATTTCTTTTCGTAAGCGAACCTGTGATGCCCGCGCCTTTTGCAGTTGCGACTGTAGTTCTGCATTCTTGGATTCGAGCATCTGATTTTTCATTTTTAAATCCGTAATACAAGACTCCTTTGCTTTTAGCTCGGATAGATAAGACTCCTCCGTGACACTGACGTCATCGAGGAAGGATGGGCTGCTACGTTGTAAACGCTTTATATGTTGGTCTCTTTTTGCAACTTCGGAAGATAGAGAATCGATTTTTGCTTTTTGCTTGTTCAGCAGTTCGTCCTTCTCCAAAGCCTTTGTTGAGCAAGCTAATGAACAATAGATCAAACGGCCTCCGATCCTGGTTGCATCTGTGACACGCTCCAAACAGCTAGGATGGAAGAAGCTGAAGCAGTTTATGCAAACCAGATTTGAGAACTCCTTGTGTCTACAGCATTTGAAGGTTTTCTGCATACTAATTATTAAGTATTCAATAATTGGGTTAGCAGTATTAAGGGCCCAGAAAAGGGCAGAGAGATGTAGCCCACCAACCTGTGCCCGCCAATCACCCGGACCGAAGAGTCGACCAGTAGGGAAACACTGGCGATGGTTCGAACCAAAAACTGCCTGCACCTGCTGCAATCTCGATACAGGCACTGAATCTGTGCCTCGGTGTACACGATGTGGTGTTGTGTCTAACAGTTTGTAATGCAGGACAAAACGACCACTACACGATGGTGTAGTTATTAATTAAATATGAACACTAACAAACGCGAACCATGGAACAATAGTACATGGATTAAAGCCACAAGGCCGCCATTTTTCTCCTTAAAACTGCTGGTGTAAACAGTTCAAGCAGAGCTTACTTTGTTTTAAATAAATAATTTAGCCTTTCGTTCACGGTTTTCTGTAAAAATATGTAGCATTTAGAAAGGACATGGGATTGACCACACAAATAACATTTAACCTTGGAAGGTTTGGAATTTGATTCTTGATAAAGAGAAAATGGTGGTGTCTTATCATTTTTTTTATATTTATATATCCCTTTTGAAGTGGAAGTTTTTGTTTGGGCGCCAAATGTTGAACAGACTCGAGAGCTTTGCACTTCTTTGCGCGAAAGATATAAAGATTTTTATATTCAGGAATTTCAATGGTGCTAAATTTAACTTCAAACTCAGTGCGAGTTTCAAGGTCTAGTTTTTCGATAAGAATGTAAAATAACATAAAATCCCATTGACTTGAGTGTCAAAACTGAGAGCGCTCAAGACTGCTAGTGATTCCGAAAATGTATTCAATAAGAGTCTGCCGCACTGCTTAATTGAAACCGTCATAATAGCAGCTAGTCCATTCGAAGCAAGCAACCGTTTATTTTGGTAACGCTTGACAAGTTTGTCAAAGGCTGTATTATAATTTACATCGCTAATCTGAATTCCACTCAACAACCTCAAGGGCTCGTTTCCCAATGATGATAAGAGATATTGCATTTTTTCTACGTTTGACAATGTCGTATTGTCATGAATAATCTTCTTGCAAAGATCGTAGAATGTAGGCCATAACTTTTGATCTCCCCTGAAAGTAGGAATACTAATTTTTGGAAGTTTCACGCTAGCTTGTGCATTAGATATTACACTGGTATTTTGTAATGCATTTAAGGAAGTATTAGAAATTTTGCTATAAATAAGTTTGCAATTGTACTAGAATTCGTCAGTCGATTGTCTAATTTTATCTTGCATACTAAATTGAGCTTCGTCAGTTACTGTACCGATAATGTCGTTATGAAGGACTTCAAATCGATCATAGATTCCTTGAAGGTCACCATATCTAACTTCGAGCTGTGGAACAAGAGAAGGGTCTTTCTGCGCCTTTACAGCAATATTATAAGCCTCCGTAATACGACCCATATAAATACTTCTCTTAGCTTCAAGGCGCTTTAACTCGGCCATTTTTGTTTGAGTTTGTTTGGTGAGTAAGAAATCGAGTACTTATTTTGAAATGGAAGGAAAGTAAATAAATATGTGTAAGTACCTGAGGCCCTATTGTTATCTTCAACCTTGCAAATAAGGTAGTTGAGTATTGTTTATCGACCTTTTTTGCTGGATTTCTCTTGGCGAGACGAGCACACGAGACCGCCGATAATTATGAAATGTGAATTTGAAACTGAAATAAACGAATATTCACACAGGGCAATACGTCGACCATTCGAAGTTGTATGCGTACTATTTAGTTACTTGAAAATGAAATTAGAATTACTATTATTGTAAATCCGGCTCGAAGGACCAAAATGTTAGCGCATTTATTTGTAGAAAGTGGACTGTATGAAGTGGTTCAATCAATGCGCCACATTTAAGAAAGTAATAGCGATATTTATACTAAAAAGCACACACAAGAAAATAAAGGGCACTTACCATATCATTTCCATGTGCTGGTATAAGGCGATCCCCTAATGGTCTTCGTTGGACTGGTACACAACGCGCTAATAAAACGGGGTTCCGTTCCCGAGATTAGTAAAAATGGTCGTTTTGGCAGTGATTCTACCTTATTTCCCGGTTCTAGGTATCTATCCTCGGTCGGACGTCGTATATGGTGCTGCCCATTAACAACTTTGTGTGCGTATGCGCGGTAAATCGAAACTTTTAAATAAATTAGAAATATTGCGCTAACACCTCAAACACCATGCTAAATCTCTGATTTACAACTTTTGTTTTGCGCAACAACTTCATATTAAAGTTGCTACACTTACTATGTAAATAGTTTTGTTTTGTTGCCTCAGTAGTTATATCGCTGTCACTATTTTCAAATTAACTTTTGTTCATTCCCACTACTTTAATACGATGATTCAATGTTTTAGGCATGTGGACACTGTACTCGTCACCAAGTTTACTCTGTATTTCGGCTTGGATATCGATCGGCTGTTCTCTGTCGCAATTTAGAATGATCCCCCCTTTTTTTGTTGATCTTCCGATCGTGACACCTATACCGATATCGGCAGGATTAACCTTACTTTTAACGTCTGTTTTAAATTCGTTCAAGTATTTTTTGGCCTCTTTTTGATTTATAACCAATACTTGCTTTTTACTTTGGGCAACAGTAGAATATGTTTTCTTGGGTATGCTGGTTATGTCATTTCCCACATTAGCTGCTTTTAAGCTAGACATTTCTTTTCTGAGAATACTGTTTTCATTTAAAAGTTGATCCACTTTTAGGTTTAGTTCATTCGTTGTACTCACTAATAACTCCAGAGTTGCATTCATTGAATCAATAGTAGTTTGATCCACATATATGTCCTCGACACGGCTTCTTTTCCTTGCTCTTTCAGGTTTGTTTACATCCATCCTAACCTCCTTCGTTGGGCCAAAACAATCTGTACATTTCCAATTCGATCTTTTCATATGAAAACCTCTTAGATCAACATTTTCACATTTGCTATGGAAGAATCGTTTACACTCATTGCACTGTATAATAGATTTAGCACCATCAAAACATGTTTTGCACTTAAAACACTTCGAAGAATCAGGATCACCGTCATCTACACCCGTACCGTTCGCAGCCATCTTGCCATCTTGGCATAATCTAGAAAAAATAAAAGGTGGAAACCGAGGAAATAACTATCGAAATGGGTCTACCAAACTGTGTAAATATAGTCGAACGTGTAAACTAATCTTAAGAAGAAGACTGAAAAAAAAACTCCCAAAACTTTAAAAGTTGTATTTAAAAAAACAAACAGTGAGCCCTGAAGAAATACAGGTCAGAATAGTTTCATTGAAGAAGTCAAAAAAGCGTGAGATAGTACAGCTGGTGGAAGTAAATCTACGGTACAACTCAAAGAAGAAGAGGAGACTTTTGAGGAAGCACCAACACTTGGGTTTCTTAACCCTCATTGGAGCTCTCCAAGTAACCTTAATTGGAGCTTCCAAGGGAAAATGGCCTAATATTTGATCTTGAAGTCAAAGACTACCAAGAAAACAAAGAACCAGAAAAGGAAGAAGAGAATGCTAGAATTGTTTTGAAGAAGCGTCTAGAAAAGAAACTATTAAAATTATACTCTATGTACAAAAAGAAACTGAGGATACTTCTGGAAAAAAAGCGAAAGCAGGTGTTAAGGTTTCCGACATTTAACTTTCCTCAAGAAAACGCCGCAAGGGAGACATATAAATTTACATGGCCTGGAAACAAGACAGAGAAGAACATGTGAAGAGAAAGAAGTATGCAAAGGCAGAAACCCCAGAGAAACTGAAATTCTGAAACCGAGGAAGACATAACTATCGAATAGGGTCTACCAAAGCTTCGGCCTCGAGAGGAAGATATCGAGGAAGTTACAAAGAAAGCTCTCAGAGCCCTAGACCCAAAAAATTCAAGCTGAAACTGGTAAAGAGACCTTAGGAAGAAAAAATAGAATGGTAAAATTGTCCAGCTAATGAATTGAGGAACAAAAACACCAAAAAATGATACATATGAATTTACAAGCCCTAGAAAGCACGACAGAAAAGAACACGTAAAGAGGAAGAAGAATACAAAGCCAGAAAATGTAGAGAAAATAAAGGTCTGAAACCGAGGAAAAACTATCACACAAAATCAGATAACGACTATGTAAATATTGTCGAAACATGATGACTTAAATAAGAGGAAGAATGGTAGAGAAAGCTAGAATTACCGAAGAATCTATTCCAAACGAAAAGTCACAAAAACAAAAATTTGTACTGGCAATTTCCAAAAATAACTTTAAGAAGAAGACAGAAAAAGAAACTCCCGAAACTCTAAAAGTTGTACACAAAAAAAACAGCGAAGCCTGAAGAAGCAAAGAACAGAATACTTTTATTGAAAAAGTAA
The DNA here is from genome assembly GCA_951812265.1 of Taphrorychus bicolor. Taxonomy (NCBI): domain Eukaryota; kingdom Metazoa; phylum Arthropoda; class Insecta; order Coleoptera; family Curculionidae; genus Taphrorychus; species Taphrorychus bicolor. The sequence goes on from OX638298.1 coordinate 5,166,255, forward strand.
AAAACCTGAGGAAGCACAAGTGGTGGAAGCAAAAGCTACCGTACAACTCAATGAAGAAGAAGAGGAGATTTTTGAGGAAGATCCAACACTTGGTTGAAGCCTGATTGAAGCTCTCTAAGTCAATTTAATTGGAGTTACCAGGGAAAATGACTTAATATTTAGAAATTCAAATATGTTGAGAGATTTAACTGAGAAGCTCAATCTTAACGTCAAAGACTATCAAGAAAACAAAGAACCAGAGAAGAAAGAAGAGAATGATACGATTGTTTTGAATAAGTCTACCAAAGGGTCAACCAAAGTTTCGGCCCCGGGAGGAAGATATCGAAGAAACTACAAAGGACGATCTCAGAGCCCTAGGCCCAAGGAATTCAAGCTTAAACTGGTAAAGAGATCTTAGGAAGTAAAATCGTCCAGCCAGCCAAGCTTGAGGAAAAAAAACACTGAAAAGGAGACATATGAACCTGCAAGCCCTAGAAACCACGACAGAAAAGAACATGTTAGGATGAAGAAGAATACAAAGCCAGAAAATCTAGAGATAATAAAAGTCTAAAACCCAGGAAATAACTATCATACAAAATCAGATAGCGACTACGTAAATATTGTCTAACCATGATGACTTAAGAGGAAGAAAAGTAGCGGAAGCTAGAATTACCGAAGAATCTATTCCAAATGAAAACTCACAAAAACAAAAAAGTTTGTACTGGCAATTTTCAAAACTAATCTTAAGAAGAAAACAGAGAAAAAGAAACTCCCAAAACTCTAAAAGTTGCATTTAAAAAACAAACCTGAAGAAATAGAGGTCAGAATAGTTTTATTGGAGAAGTCAAAAAAACGTGAGGAAGCACAACTGGTGGAAGTAAAAGCTACCGTACATCTCAAAGAAGAAGAAAAGGAGATTTTTTAGGAAGAACCCATACTTGGGTTTCTTAACCCTCCAAGTCACTTTAATTGGAGCTACTAGGAAAAATTGCCTAATATTTAGAAACTCAAAGATGTCGAGAGATTTAACTGAGAGGTTCGATCTTGAAGTCAGAGACTACCAAGAAAATAAAGAACCAGAGAAAAAAGAAGAGAATGATATAATTGTTTTGAATAAGCGTCTAGAAAAGGACAGGGAAAGAAACAATTAAAATTATACTCCATATACAGAAAGAAACTGATACTTCTGGAAAAGAAGCAAAGGCAGGTATTAAGGGCCCAGACTTGGATTCATTTGACTTCCCCCAAGAAAACACCGATAGGGAGACATATGCATCTACAAGCTCTGCAAAACAAAGCAGAGAAGGACATGTAATGACAAATGCAGAAAACCCAGATATACTGAAAATCTGAAACCGAGGAAGGCATAACTATCGAATAGGGTTTACAAAAGCTTCTGCCTCGAAAGGAGAGATCGAAGTTGCAAAAAAGCTTTCAAAAACCTGGACGCAATGAAGAACTCAAAAAATTCAAGCTTAAACCGGTAAAGTGACCTCAGGAAGAAAAAAAAATTAGAATTTTCCAGCCATCCAAACTTGCGGTAAAAAAGCACCGAAAAGAAATTATATGAAGCTACAGGCTATAGCAAAAGAGGAAGTCAAAAAAACATGAAGAACCACAAGTGGTGGAAGTAAAAGCTACTGTACGACTCAAAGAAGAAGAGGAGGTTTTTGAGGAAGAACCTATACTTGGAGCATATACAATACAATGGAGCTCTCCAAGTAACCTTAATTACAGCTACCAGGGAAAATGGCCTAATATTTAGAAATTTAAAGATGTTGAGAGATTTAACTGAGAAGCTCGATCTTGAAGTCACAGACTACCAAGAAAACAAAGAACCAGAGAAGAAAGGAGATAATGATATAGTTGTTTTGAACAAGCGTCTAGAAAAGAAAGGGAAAGAAACAATTAAAATTAAACTGTATATACAGAAGGAAACTGATACTTCTGGAAAAGAAGCAAAGGCAGGTATTAAGGGCCCAGACTTGGATTCATTTGACTTCCCGAAGAAAACACCGATAGGGAGACATATGCATCTACAAGCTCTGCAAAACAAAGCAGAGAAGGACATGTAATGACAAATGCAGAAAACCCAGATATACTGAAAATCTGAAACCGAGGAAGGCATAACTATCGAATAGGGTTTACAAAAGCTTCTGCCTCGGGAGGAGAGATCGAAGTTGCAAAAAAGCTTTCAAAAACCTGGACGCAATGAAGAACTCAAAAAATTCAAGCTTAAACCGGTAAAGTGACATTAGGAAGAAAAAAAAATTTAGAATTTTCCAGCCATCCAAACTTGCGGAAAAAAAGCACCGAAAAGAAATTATATGAAGCTACAGGCTCTAGCAAAGGAGGAAGTCAAAAAAACATAAAGAACCACAAGTGGTGGAAGTAAAAGCTACTGTACGACTCAAAGAAGAAGAGGAGGTTTTTGAGGAAGAACCTATACTTGGAGCATATACAATACAGTGGAGCTCTCCAAGTAACCTTAATTACAGCTACCAGGGAAAATGGCCTAATATTTAGAAATTTAAAGATGTTGAGAGATTTAACTGAGAAGCTCGATCTTGAAGTCACAGACTACCAAGAAAACAAAGAACCAGAGAAGAAAGGAGATAATGATATAGTTGTTTTGAACAAGCGTCTAGAAAAGAAAGGGAAAGAAACAATTAAAATTAAACTGTATACAGAAGGAAACTGATACTTCTGGAAAAGAAGCAAAGGCAGGTAATAAGGGTTCAGACTTGAATTCATTTGATTTCCCCCAAGAAAACACTGAAAGGGAGAATAGAGAAAATAAGAGGAAGATAGGTAGAGAAGGCTAGAATTACCGAAGAATCTATTCCAAATGCAAAGTTACAAAAGAAAAAGAAAAATTTGTACTGGCAATTTTCAAAATTAATCTTTAAAAGAAAACATAAAAAGAAACTTCAAAAACTCTAGAAGTTGTGTTAAAACAAAACAGCGAGGCTTGAAAAAATAGAGGTCAGAATAGTTTCATTGAAAAAGTCAAAAGAACGTGAGGAAGCACAAGTGGTGGAAGTAAAAGCTATCGTAGAACTCAAACTTGTCTTTCTTATCCCTCATTGGAGCTCTTCAAGTCACCTTCAATGATCCTTCCAGGGAAAGTGGCCTAATATTTAAAAATTCAAAGATGTTGAGAGGTCTAACTGAGAAGCTCGATCTTGAAGTCAAAGAGTGCCAAGAAAACAGAAAAGAAAGGAGAAAGTGTCTAGAAAAGAGAGAAAAAGAAACTATTAAAATTCTGCTCTATATACAAAAAGAAATTGATACTTCTGTAACAGAAGCGAGATAAAAGAAAAAAGACAGAGAAGAACATGTAAGGGGAAAGAAAGCCAGAAGACCCAGAGAAATTGAAAGTCTGAACCCGAGGAAGACATAAGTATCGAATAGGGTGTACCAAAGCTTCGGCCTCGGGAGAAAGTAAGTTAAAAAGAACACTCTCAAAAACCTAAATCCAAGGGAGAATCCATGAAATTCTTTCTTGTTCCTCCAGCCAGCGAAGCCTAAGGAATCCAAAGAAATAATGACAAAATCAGATAGCGAATGTGCAAATATTGTCGATGATGACTTAAGTAAGAGAAAGAAAACTACAGAAAGCTAGAATTACCAAAGAAATAGTAACTTCAAAAGTTATATTCAAGTAAGAAAAACTAGCGAAGTCTGAGGAAGTAAAAGTGGTTTAAGGTAAAAGTGGTAAATGCGGCCTATACAACCCAAGGAAGAAGGAGAAAAGATTTTTGAGGAAGAAGCCAAAGTTAAAATTCTGAAACCGATAGAATACTGAGCTCTCTCTAAACAACCAGCTCGCAGGTTCAGTATACCTCGGGGTCACCTTTATACTTGAAAAAAAAAATAGCAAACGCTATGAACAGTTGCTATTCTGCAAAAACAGAATTTTTAACTATTTTTAAATGGAAATTTGATCCGGCTAAATTTATTTATTATCGCTCGAGGTGAGAAGTCAAAACTCCGACAGAAACGAAAATCTATACGCCCTGAATGGTTTTGTTTTTAGTTTACAAAATCCACATTTGTAGGTATATACAAGTTGGTTGGGGTTATAAATTTAGTCAATTTTCCACCGAAAATATCAATCTTTAAAGCGTTGAAAAAAACTTCGAAATGTGTTTGACTTTCGTGGCTCACTATACGAAATAAAAGTTAAAATTGCTTAGTTCAAACATGATCCCTCGAGGCGCTAAAATCTAATATGGAATAAGATTTCTTCAACCGTGTCGGAATTGGAAATATCTTTTTGTATTAATTTCAGTAATGTAATAAGATCCAGAGTGATTTGCCAAGTGGAAAAACGCAGGTATTTTCTGCTTAAAAATAATATGTCTGAAAAGCTAATCGAGTATATCGGCAAAGTATTTTTATCAGCTATAAGCGGACTTGTAGTAAAAACATATCCAAAAAATGTTCTGAATTATTTCATTTTATCAATGGGTAAATGTTTTAATCTGAGCAATCAATCACTCTGTTTCTAAGTTAATAGAAGCAAATCGATTAATTATTCTAACGAAAAAAGATAACAAACTCAGCTTCGAATCTCGTTATACCAAAGGTCAATACACAAAAAAAAATCTAAAAGTTCTCATAAAAGAATCCTCTGTCTGGCCGTCATTGTTATACTAAACTTTTTTTTTCCAAAGGTCGAGAATTTGTCTTTTCCATCTGAACGTTTTAAGTTTTGGAAAGAATGGCAAATTTCAAGTAGAAATAGGGTATCGACTATAGAGGCTACAGTATGAACGGGTAAACAAACATATTTGCATTTTTTTTATAGTACAGCAATCGAAACATTTTGTAGAATATCTAAGGATTCCGTTAAAATATAGTGCTTTGAATTAATCTGGGTACCAGTTTGAATAAAAAAATAAGGAGACTATTTCAGTGATAATTTTTCTTTCTCATAGTAATCGTCGAAGCTGGTCAGCACTGAGTTTCAACCAGCTGCTCTTTCATCGTTAAATATGCAGTTCTTGAACTCATTGTTATTCTCGTTTCTTTTCAAAAATTTGCATTTTTCTTTACGTTTTATAAATTTTGTTTTTCATTAAAAATGAACTCGTTTCAAACTAAGTAAAAATGTAAAAATGGAAATTTTCCATGAATTAGTAAAAAGTTACTAATAGAACTTAGTCTGCTGCATTTTTTCCTGTACTTAAAACTCTCTAAGAAAGGTGATACTAAGCTTCAAATCAACTGCCAGCCATATTAACCGAGGGGTAAACCGCAGGCCGAAATCTTGTACACTAATGTCGACTAATGCCACTAATTCCTCGACCAATGCCTACTAATGCTACTAATTCCCGGTAATGCCCACTAATTCCTATTATGTTTTTACCTCTGTTATTTCTTAAAACTCTGTTATTTCTGAAACCTGTTATTTCTTATAATCAAAAGTGACAAAAAAACTTTGTCTTTAGAACTGTGGGCTCCAACAACTAATGTTGGAGAAACATGGAAACAAATTAGTAAATAAACACAGCTCCTGATATTTATTAACAGAATTGCAACATAAACATATAAGCCATTCACTTATTATTGTCGTCAAGTATTCGTTGGAAATTTGACTTTGACATTTTTATCATATCTTCTCAACATGTGCTAAAAAGAGGTGCGTATAAAAAAATTAAGGATTCAAAGGTAGGTAACTAGATGACAAAGTGAATGGGTAATGTGTGAAGGTCTGGTTTAATTATGGTTCCATATGCAGGGTATCTCGGTGTTTTGTCTCGATCCTATATACAGGGCAAGAGATAAGAATGCTTCCAAATGAAGCCCAGCCATATGGAGAAAAATGTTTGTAGTTAATATAGTCACTCGACTGAAAACTAGATATTATAATGTCTTTTGAGCAGGTTTTTTTTTCGATTTGGCGTTTTCCAAAGAATTACTTTTTGCCACCATAAAACGTTATTTGACCATCTTAAATCTCTTAAGTCACCTTATAATATCTGTTGTAGCGTTCTCGAGAAACTAAAAAAAATATTACACTTGATATTACATAATCTTTAACAGCTTTAATACCTCATTAAATGCGAGTTGAATATTATACTTTATCCACGGCCAAGATTCCGGGTTTTCTCAAAATATGATAGATTGTACAGGGGTTATAGATGCCACAAAGATAATTCACAAATTTAAAACCACTACTGGTTTCGCTAATCGACGGCGCGACCTTTGATGCGTCAGGTAGATGACGGTCTAGTCGCCCGTGCATGTTCATTTCAATTCTATGAGGGTGGACGGTAAATTACTTCACTTTATGCCTTATTATAGTTATTTTTCAGTGAAAAGTACATTTTTTTGTGAAAAAGACACTGTAACCTATATTTGTCTCAATACATCCTAATAGAAGGATAATTATTTGAATGAACCAGTGGTAACTACCGATTTCATGTTTAGGGCAGTTTACTTTTTGAGTTCCCAGTTGCCTACGACATCTTTCGTTTCTATGACAACTCATTATTCACTTGTGAATAATGTTCATTATTTACAAGTGAAGAATGATTAGCATTAATCTTGAGAATGTACAAGAATAATGTGATTATTATAGTGTGATCGTGGATAAAACATATGCTTATTTCAGAAATTGTTACCTACTTTTAGAAACATTAACTTTAGGTATACAAGTTCTTTGGTTTTAACCGCTGTTTTACCCCCAGTTTTATCTAAATGGGAATTTCGGTACAAGAAACCAAATAGGTAAGTAGACAATACCTCGGAAAATATTTATCAAATGGGAAGGGGGGGGGGTGCTCAATAATAAAAAAGGATGGTATAAACTTGTTTTTTTTTGTCTTGAAGCATATCCCGAAACATGTCGAGGCAAGTGTCGAGGATTCTGCGCCTGATATCACGTAATTATTTTTGGACAAGTACCTACTGAACCCTACCTGAGCATCATTTATTTTGTTAATTTATATAATTTTTTGATCTTGCTTATATCTTGTCTTTTTAAATTAAACGGTTCTCATCCGACAAGTTCAATTGGTCCATAATGAGCCTCTTATATCATATATACCATTGCTCTTCATGCGTAACAGCATAATATTCTTCAACACAAATTTCTGGGGTCTAGAACAGGGCCATCTTCGTAGCCATCGACTCGATATCAGATGGGTTATCTGAGGTGTGAGATTCCACAATACTCTTCATTTTCTGCAAGGTTCTCCTACGTTTAATTTTCCTTTTCTGTTTGGCCAAGTGCTGATCGCAATCTGATTTTCTTATAACGTGATAAACGTTTTATATAACGTGATAAAATGGTGTACGTTCGATTGCATTTTTAAGGCAAGTCGAAAAATTTAAACAAAATTTAGAAACCCAGCTTAGAAGGGCAACCAGGCCCGGCTTGGAGTATTTTTAGCCGAAAATTTTTTAATATTAACTTTTTCTGGAGAATGCATTGTTTTTTACATTAAAAAAATGCTCTTGGACGACTTCTTAAAAATGCATCATTTTCGAGCAAAATAGGTTTTAAATATCCACGCAAATTTGCATAACCTCACGTTATTATGATATTTTTTTTAGTCTTTTGATTGTAAAAGGCCACTTTGGAGTTTCCAGCAGAGAGTTCTCTGTTGAGGTTATTTGATAAACCTAGAATACACGGCAGCTTGAAAAACTGCAATCTATTTGGACCCGGACCAACAGTTTCGGAATTATTCGCAAAAAATCGAAATTTAAAAAAAAACTTTTTTATTCCTTCTATAGCTTTAATTTGAAGAGGTAATTAATTAAAAACTAATTGACAGTTCTTCATAGCCACTTTTTGCTCGCTTCAACTTAAATGTAGTATTCTCAAATTTAAAATCCGACTTTTCATTTTCATGCAACGATCATCAACTTAATTTTTTTAAAGACTGGACATTTTTAAAGAAATATTTTTTTAAGTTCTGGATTCTACTTTATACATGTCGGATTCTGGATCTCTTTGCAATTCTGCATTTGGTGATATGCGACAATTAATAATTCTGTTGAGATGGCTGCATTCAGCAGTATGCGCACGGGGCAGTATTTGCAACGTTGCCACATATAAAATGCAAAATTCTTTGAATCAAATATTTCTGCGGCTCATAGGGTATATTCGTAATAATCCTATATAAATAATAAAGCTTCGTTAATTTATCAATTGTTTTAATTGATAAGTGATGTAAGAAAAAAAATAGCCATTACATTAATTTATATACTTTTATGTGATTTTGTCAATTTTCGAGAATTAATGTAGATATCTACTGAACCAGGTGTAACTTTGCTCCCCAACAAGCAAAACAAGTTATGTAGTTATGGATTGGTCGTTGTCTTAAGGCCCAACCCATTCCTAACATCTATGTAAGGGAATTATTTGCTGCAAATGAAGTACCTACCTAAGTGATACCACACTTTAAAGAATATGTTATATTCCTTAAACTGTGGTAATACTCTACGCATGAATCGATGCTTCATCATTATAGACATTTTAGGATACCTATATAATCTATATTGCATTTTCATGTTTCCTTTCATGTGGTTAAAATCATCAGTTAGAAGTTCTAAATGCGTTTCTTCGGCCATAGAATTAATAATAGAATAAAATGAATAGAGGAGAAATCGTTATAATTATTCTTTATCTACTTTGGTTTTTGTTATGCCCTTTGCGCGTGGTTGATTAAAGATAGAAATATCACATCGGCAACCTTGCACTGGAGGCGGTCCTTAAATTTACTACGATAGTAAAGATACGATGTTGACGAAATTTTAAGGTTAGTTTGTTCTTGTTATTATTTTTGCCAGATTTTGTACCATATTGTGTCTATTCTTTTATGAATATTGGAACAAAAAAGTAGAATTCTTTTCAACCAATTAAGAAAATAGACGCAGGTTTCCAGCTAGTATAGTGCCATGTCTATTTAGTTTAATTCTCGATCAGTCTTGCCGCTTGCCATTCTTCATCAGTCCTGATGATTTTGTTCATGCACACTTTACTTAGCTTACCCCTATTTGCACTAAACAAATTTAGGTAAACCTAAAGTTAAGGATCCCTAAGCCATAGCTATTAGCATGAGGAAGCATGGTAGTAAGGAAAGCCTTAACTAGGTGTACTTGAAAATTGAGTGGTGCAAGTGGCGGTTAATTTCATCATATATAAGTGAATTAAGTTAAGAGGCACTAGAATAGGTATATACCTACATATATTTGCTGATCTTGGACAATAAGATTTTAGTTACTCAAAAAATCAACACTTACGCTTATTGGAGAATAACCCTACCGCTAAATATACACTCAGCAACTGGTAACACTTTAAATTGTTGAGAGCCCAATCTTTGCGCAAGAAGCCTTACAATTCATCATCATTCTTATGTATGTCTATCACTGCTGTGTGTAAAAGCCCTTTTTGGAAAACACAATTGAAATCACTGGATGAAGCTGGTATACTATCACCTTCAGCTTCAGCAGTGTTTGCTGATGAACACAGCAGATTTTCTTCGAATTAACTTGACTCTGCCCTAGGGGTGAATTTAGAGTCAGCTGTGTTTTCTCGATAAGTTCAATACTCGGGGCAGAGAGACTTAAGTATAAAACTGGGCCCTAGGAGAAACTGCATGGACCGTTTTAGAGTCAGTTGTAGAACTGTGGTTCAACTGAACTTGAGTGGTACCTGACCAAGGCAATTATTCTATAGAAATGGGTGGAATTGAAACTGAGAAGTTTTGAGCCTTTAGGATTGCTTAAAAATGGGTGAGAATCAATTTTGCTTAGTCCCTACCTACAAGGAAAAAGAAGGAATAAATCGCCATAATCATGTGCAAACACCTAAAAGTCAAACTGTAAACTATTAAATCAATAACAAAATTCACATCCTCATGTGTTCAAGTAAATAGACTTTTATTCTTTTGTCGTTTCTGCCACTACTTTATTATGTACTTATGTTGATTGCTAAGCTAAGATAAGGGAATAAATAAATACAACCATTATGCCCTAAACGGCTATCTGTGAAAATGCAATAGACAATCCTCTATTTATTCTTAATAAATTTTATATACATAACATAATTGTAAATATATTATAATTGTAAATATATTATTATGATTAAGATGTAACAAATTTTTTCATGGAGAAACAGATTGTATCACTAACACATAAATAGCGAGTCACATATTATCAATAAGCATATTATACTTAACTAGTTGAATAACATCTATGTTAAAACAAAACATGAATTATTATTATCTAAACATGTGACGCTATAGCAAAAGGTATGTATTTCTTGCAATGATAAAAATGATTCAAATTCAAAAACCCATGGGTAGGTAAAAATATGTGCCTAAATAGGCTCTATGCAATTCGGAGGCCATCGGAACAATGTATTCCCCACAACTAGTTCTCAAGATATCTGACTGTCTCAAGTTAAAAAGTCCATTCTGTATACAATACCTATCTTTAATGTAATATAGTTAACTTTATTTAAAAATGTATTTAATAAATATCAATTTTGAGGTTCTTTATACCTACCTTTTTTTAATAGACCGTTTTACATTTGCATATTGAAGAACTGTGTGGGATCCTATCTTAGTCCCCTTGTCTTCTTCCCTTGTCTTCGTGTAGACAAAAAAACCTTTGCAACTATTGGTGATATTGATTTTAACTAACAAAAGCTTGCAAAATATGTTTGTCCCTTCTAACCTTTTATGCAGAAACTGAACAGGAACGTAGGTAGTAAAAAAAGTTCTTCTCACTATCGCGTTTAGTTCCTCGTCTTTCAGCTCTTCCAGGCCCTGTTATAAATCTTTTGATTCGGATAGTCCACTTTAGTCCAAGCCCAACATTTCTTTTCATTTCATAATAGGTATGTTTGATGATTTTTATTTCTCTGTTACCATGCACATCATAGAACTATTAACTATTCAACTTATTATAACTTTTTGAAATACATATTCAATAATATCCACTTTAAAAAAAATGCTTTTTAATAAATAATTATTTAAAAGCAGAAGTATTTTAAAATAACTATCAATGTAATAAAATAAATTGGATGAGCGATTGAGCGATCAGCTGATATTGTTTACATCCTGTCCCCTGTCCTGATTGGCCAGTAGTTATGAATGAAAACTACGTCGATTTTATGAATGAAGTATGCCCGATGCGCATACTGCCATGTGTGGTACTCCCATTCTGTTGAGGTTAGATTTTGGTGATTTAGAGATGTGATTGTTCGGATTTGCTAATTCGGCCCTATTTTCATTTTCACATAACATAAAAGCTTGATAATTAAAACCTTTGAAATAACTACTAAAAACATTCTACCCCACAACCTAATTTTAATGTAAAGCATAATTATTATTGAATTATCAAGACAAATTACAAACAACAAAATTATAAAATATGTTCAAATAAACTGCTAACAAAAAAGATCGATACGGCAAAATTTTTCGTCATGTTTAGGGATCTGTATCTCGGAAATGCCTAAGCCGAAATTCATTACTTAAAGAGACTTTGGAAGATCGTTTCTTCTAGAATCAGGGAGGGAGGCTAGTTTTAAACCAAAGTGATTTTCTAAATGATATACAGGGTAAAGAAAAAAGCACGGCAAAATGGTTGCATTTCAACCCACTGCATTTGGTAGCTAGAGTATCTTCAGAACATTCCTTCCTATGAGATTTGAGGACCTTGACTAATATCTCGGGACATGTTCGGCGGTTTTTAGTTTTATGGCCCACAAGAGAAATTACGGGGGTTTATCAAAATGTGTGCGTTTTCTTATCAGTTGCCCTGTATCGCGATAATGCCGCTGCCGATTTTAATGAGATACATTATTTTTAGAATATAAATTAATTACAAATCTGTGGCATAGACTCATTGTACAAGAATTCCAAAAAAATGTAATGAGAAACTGATCAATATTTTGTTAATAATGACGCCATGGCGTGCCCTATTTTAAGGCTGTTATTGTCATGGCATTGAAGATCCAAGCTTGATATGTCGGAACGTTTTTGGTGCTTTTTTGTTTTATGGCCTACGAGAAGAGTTACGGGGCGTTTACAAAAAATTTGCGCATTCTTATAAGTTACAGTGTTTTGCGGGAATAAAATTGCCCTCAAATCTCAGAGGAACGAATGTTCTGAAATTACCCTAGCTACCAAATGCAGTGGGTTGAAATGCAACCATTTTACAGTGTTTTTTTCTTTACCCTGTATATCCATTAGAAAATCACTTTTTTTTTACCTCGTTTAACTTTCAACGTTTAAAATGAACCTCTCTCCCTGATTCTACAAGAAACGATCTTCCAAAGTCTTTTTGAGTTACGAATTTCGGCTGTGGCATTTCCGAGATACAGGTCCCTAAACATGACGAAAAAGTTTGCCGTATCGATCTTTTTAGTAGAATTTTAAGTGAAGTGACATTTCATAAGTTTGATAAATATCTGGTAACGGTTTTGGGGATTTTTGTTTTTTTGATTCCGAATAAAATATACGAGTACCATTACCATTACCATACCTACCATTCAAAAATTTTATAAGGTAAACTAAAATCTACAAAATTATGTACTTAATTGCAACGAGGATTGCAACGAGGATATAATACTTTTAGGAGAGTACCCGATTGCGTGTAGTAGTAGTGTAATCAGATTGTCAACTAGATTCATTACAGCAAAAAAGATAAGTTACTTAGCCCTTATTTACCTAGGTATCTATATTGCAATGCCGTAGGAACTATTCGATAATTTAGGTAACTGCGCCATTTAACCCTTTCGTAGACGATAATAACATAAAAATAACTTAAAAGAATTATCACATAAACACTTGAATTCATTTCAGTAGCAATAAACATATAACAAAAAACATAAACACATAAAATAATATAACAAAATCTAATGCTATTTACAAATGGGAACATTTTTCAATCTTTCGTTTATCTTCATAATACTTTCTAATAATTAGTTTGGTTGAGACATCAAAAAATTTATTTTGGACTAGATATCTATGTTTATCACAGGTAAACCAGCTAAAAGTCGAATGTTTTTTAAGCAATATTTTAAGTTTCCAGCTCAAATATAATATGTGTCCAAACTTTGGTAATATTGATACAACGATGTCATAAATTTTAGCAAGATCGATTAAGATTTCTTGTGACACATAAATAAGTCTTTTCTTGTCATTGGCGTATTCCTTAAACATAGTCAATGTGTGTTGTGGTTGTAGAACATAAAAAAGCAAATTTGCAGCACACTCCTTACATTCATGAATAAAATCTATTGTTTTTATTAAAAAACCTGCTACATATGTCACTACATTTGCTTCGTGATCTGCAAAATCTTCTAAAGATTTTAGTTCAGGCATAGCAATGTCGTAAATTTCGTTAACTTTTAATAAATCCGTTGAAGAGGAAGTTTCTAAGGGATGTTCCAGGAAACCATGCATGTTATCTAATATTGAAAAATCGTCTTTCTCACAATTACGATTTGCGACAGGCGTTATTAAATTGTTTAGCAGTGAAGTCTTAAAACATGATATAAATTGGTAACAATTTGGATTTGCGTTTTCTGCACCAAAATGCCTTATGGACGCAAAAGAATTTTCTAACGCATCCTGGTTAAGTGCACGGGTTCTTAGAAACTTAAAACCTAACTCACTGCATACCTTCCACAGTTCTAGGGTCGCATTGATCGTAGTAATCCAACCGGTCTTAAAAGGCATTACGTTCTTTGAATGTTGTCCACATTGAAACTGCCAACTGATTACTTTTGGTACAAGATTTTTCCACAGTCTTAGATGTGGAGATTTCCTAGATAAACACCTACGATAAGGCTTTCCACATTCAGCTTTGACTGTTCTACCATTGAAGCTATCAAATAATGCATCGATGGCATGTACAAACTCGGCAGTTTCAATGGCTTGAGTAGGTAAGTTATGTAATGGATTTGAAATCATTTCTTCAATCGTGAAAGCAACCGAATGGCTTAGAGTTCGCGCTGCTATCCGCACTCTCATTTTTAAGCGGCTGTTATGATTCATATTTAAATAACTCTCTCTAATGCGTCTGAGAGATTGAAATCTTTTTTTTTATCTATATTAAAACATTGCCTGATATGATCAATCTTTGCAATTTTTGTTTTATTGTAGTGAATATTATATTTTAAAAACGCGTTGCGTGTGGATTTTAACAAGTGGGGGTGATCAAATATTGTAAACATTTTATGGTTGTTTATTAAAAAATATGGACCGGGTCGATGGTTGCTTCGGGACAGAAGTTTAACAGCAGCACGGTTTGCTGCTGCCTGATCACAAACTGTGCATAATATCGTTAAACCAATCTCCTCCAGCTTAGTAATAGTATGCTGGATAAGGAATTTTAGATCATTCGTCTTAATACAGTCCTTAGTAAAAAAGTAAGCTATTGGTTGCTTCCAGGATTTATGAAGTCCACTGGCCATAAAAATTAAAGTATGATTAGCAATCACATTTTTACGCCCTAATGGCCCCAGGCCTTCAAATCCTATAATTTTGTCATTGGCACTATCGAAAACTAATTGTTCTGATAGAGATATTTGATCAAACATTAGACAACAATATCTATCAATGGTTTTCATTTTTGAAACTCTAGTTGCTAATTTATTTAGCAAATCTGAACTCAACCCGGCTTCAAAAGGAAAATATTTTTTAGAAGTTTTTGCAGTGTATTTATAACATCTTGGGCTCTGCTTGTACATCGCCAAAGCATACACTTTATCCTTAAAAGACCAGGTAGGCTTCTTAACATTAATGTTTGAAAATGAACTTTTAAAAAATCCAAAGCAAATGGGATCAATTGAATTTGCAATATTTTTGAAAATGTCATTTTTGCTAAATTTATAGGCAACCTTTAACTTATTACGACTAAGTTGATTTATTTTCTTTAATTTACAAATTGTGTTTCTCTGTTTTTTGGTTAAATTGTACAACTTCTTTTTTCTTGGAGTTAAGTTTTTAATCCTAGTTTGATTTATATTTGACAACAAACTGAGCTTACACTGTTTTCTAGGTGTGCAATGCAAAGTTGATAATTTTCTTTTTTTTGGAGTTTGTGTAATGGGCTGATCGAAAGATGTTATTAGTGATTTACTTGATTCTTGAAAAGTGGAGTGTAGGTCAAAACTATCATTAGGTTTGTCTTTTTTATATGATGTACTTATTACTGAAGAGAGGGCAGGTAATGGCTTTTTAATAATTATATCTGAAATTATATTTATCTTTGTATCAATAATTTTTGGTTCAGCAAATTTTTGGATCCTGTTTTTCAATGTACTGGAAAAGTCTTGCACCTCAAAAGGATCCTCACATAAAAAATATCGGCTTAAAGAATATTGGAGATTTAGGATTTCAAACCATTTGCGACGTCTCACTGGATCTGTTGGAAAAGCCACACATTTTTTATTTTTATAATTTGAGTCTGTTATTGGGCTAAAATATTTATTATGGCAATTTTGTACTTTGCATTCATATCGAAATGTTCCTGGAGACATGTTAAGTAAAATAATTAACTGAGCATTTCCCAAGCAAAAAGAAAAAGTACACCACAAAAAAACAACACACACTTATACATATGCCATACAACTAAGGCATGATAGGATAAGGCAGAGCCTAACTAACCTAACTAACTTTCAATACTTTGGAGCAGGCTGACCAGTTTGATGAATATGGCTTATCACAGCATTTCCAGCAGGTATTGCTGTTGCTATAATATAGCATTAGACAAAGAACTGTAAAGAATAAAATAATTAATAGAACAATAGACTTGATTTCTATGAAGCTCACTATGCAAGTTTTCCCTTCATGAACTTACATCTCCTTAACAGCAAAAGGTAACACTATCAGACAGGAAAAAATTGCCTGGATGGAAGTACAAGATTTTTATATATTATTATTACCCCTAAGGTAAATACACAGGTTTCACATATGGGGGGTAGCAAGAATGCTTGACTTAACCTGTGGAACCAATTGTGACAAATTTAGAATAATAATATGCCATTGAGATCGAAATATAAGAAACCCTATGGCCTATATTATGCACTTTTGTACTTAATACTTCTTATATGCTGTCTATAGCTAGCGAATCTTCCTATAGCCTTACCTTGGCAGTAACACTATCACTACTATCAGAGAGAAAGAAAGTGCCTGGATGGAAGTGTGTAACCCCTAAGGTAAATACACAGGTTTCACATATGGGGGGTAGCAGTCATCCCTGACTTAACCTGTGGAACCAATTGTGACAAATTTAGAATAATAATATGCCATTGGGAACAAAATATAAGAACTTCTATGGCCTATATTATGCACTTTTGTACTTACTACTTCTTATATGCTGTCTATAGCTAGCGAATCTTGCTATAGCCTTGCCTTGGCAGTGCTTGGCACTTTTTTAAGGAAAATTTCCGCTATTGATACTTGCAAGAATAATAACTTTCCTAAAACTTGTAACTTGTATGTCATTTACCCTGTACTAAACACGACTGTTAACGGTCCCTTTCAAATCTGTCAGTCGGGCAAAAAATGACAGTAGTGTCACTGAATATGAATAATGACATACACAATTGACATAAGTCGACGTCGCAGGCGCCGCGATAAACTTCTGGGCGAACTACAAACTTCGTACCCAAAATGACTTATGATTGGAACCCTCTCATAGAATTATTTTATCCTCTTTGCTTAATTGTTTTTATTGTGTCAGTAGATTTGCATTTTAAAGATTTTACATTGAGAGCTTTTATTGCCGCCCGTTTAAGAAAGTTTCGCCGTCAGAGTGCATTTTTTTATTTAAATGGATAAATAAGAATTAGCGATATTAGTTCAACATGGAGACCAAAGGCGCTAATAATGTGTGAGCCCACAAAAATATATCTATAATAATCACCATGGAAACGAAGTAACAAAAGTATGACATGTCAGAGACATAAATTTAAATTATCTGTCACATATTAATTTTTTTGGTTTCTTAATTTAAAAAATTTCGTTACTAAGTGAGAGAGAATTAGAAAATATTGTGAGGTAAGTTTTAGCGGTCTTAACGTAAAGTAATAATTTTAAACAGGTTGCGCCGGCGAGGTCTGAGTTTAAGCAACATTGCTGACTTAGTAGGCACATCTAAGTCGACGATTCAACGGGTACTTCAAAGAAGATAAAATTATGGTGTTCCTGCTTATAAAATGCGTGGGAGTTGCGGTCGTACCCTAGAGAAGATCGGCTAATTAATTTGTCTGTCAGGAGGACAAGGACTCTAAATGCCAGCAAAATAAAAGCAAGTGGGCAAGCAACAACGGGGACCAACGTATGCACCTCCACTGTCAGAAATCGTTTGCATGATCGAGGACTACATGCTAGAAGACGTGCCGCATGTCCAATGCTTCAACGTATCCATCGAGTTTTTCGAAGACGTTGGACAGAAGAACATTTGGGGAATAGCAGAGTGGAACAATTGCATGTTTTCAGATGAATGTAGATTTTCGTTGTATGCATCAGGTGGACGTATTTTAGTGTGGAGAGGGCGGAATGAACGAAACCTGGAAGAAAATATGGAAGCCAGAGTGCCATTTGGGGGTGGAAGTGTGAGTGTGTGGGGAGGAGTAATGGGGAATGGAAAGACTGACTTAGTGGTTTTAATTGGGCAAACTATGAACGCAGTTAGATATCGAGAC
The DNA here is from genome assembly GCA_951812265.1 of Taphrorychus bicolor. Taxonomy (NCBI): domain Eukaryota; kingdom Metazoa; phylum Arthropoda; class Insecta; order Coleoptera; family Curculionidae; genus Taphrorychus; species Taphrorychus bicolor. The sequence goes on from OX638298.1 coordinate 5,183,917, forward strand.
TTGTGTATGAATGAAATTGTTATTCCCTTCGCTCAGAACTTTGGTGATGATTTTATCTTAGTTGACGATAATGCACGTCCACACCGAGCTCGAATTTATAACGAAGTTCTGAGAGAGAATGGCATCGAGCGCATGAATTGGCCTGCTAGGTCGCCCTATATGAATGTTATAGAGCTCGTGTGGAGCAGAATGCAACTAAAGCTGAAAGAGAGAGAGCAAAAATTTTAAAATGTGGATGAATTGGCAGTGGCAGTGAGGGAAGAATGGGAAGCTATTCCCCAGGAGTTTATAAGACATTTGGTGGAGAGTATACCGAGAAGGGTGGCTGAAGTAATGCGAGTTTTAGGTGGGCCTACACATTATTAGCGTCTCCAGTCTGCATGTTTAACTACGGAAATGAAATGCCTATCAACCTTCATTGAGATATCTCTGGCGATTTTACAGAAATCAATAACTTCCTGTTTTTAAAATAAAACTAACACCCTATAACTTTTAAACGAAAAATTGTAGACAACTCATTTTTATGACAGACTCTCCCCTTAAAATTGACCAGATTGTTTAACGTGTTCATTTTTTTTCATTTAATTTTTTGTTGTTGTATAAAATTAAACTGAGGCGTTTTACTAACTATCATTCTGCCTCGATTATTTTAAAATAAACACTGTAACTTAAAAGAAAGTTCAAACTTTTTGTAAACGCCCCGTAACTCTTCCCGTAAGAGTCTTAAAGTTAGGACACCTACCGTGGCGTCTTTATTAACAAAATATTGATCAATTTCTAATTACATTTTTTGCCATTCTTGTACAACATGGAATAGAAATGTTTTATTAACCTTGAGGGTACCTCACTGATTCGTGAATGATTAATCTTTTAAAAATAATTTATCTCATTAAAATCAGCCGCGACATTATCGCGATGCAGGACAACTTATAAGAAAACGCAAACTTTTCCTAAAACCTCTGTAATTTTTTTTTGTAGGCCAAAAAAACAAAAATCACAAATCAAAATGTAGTCACAATAAGATTTCTAAATTTAGGGCATCTGCCAAGGCGTCGTTTTTAACAAAATATTAATCAGTTTCTCATTACATTTTTTGCAATTCTTGTACAACGGAATAGAAATGTTTTACTAACCCACGGTACGCCACAGATTCGCGAATCATTTGTCTTTAAAAGATGATTTATTTCATTAAACTCGGCAGCGGCATTCTTGCGATACAGGGCAACTTATAAGAAAATGCACACTTTTTGATAAACCCCCGTAATTTCTCTTGTGGGCCATAAAACTAAAAACCGCCGAACATGTCCAGAGATATTAGCCAAGGTCCTCAAATCTCATAGAAACGAATGTTCTGAAGATACTCTAGCTACCAATTGCAGTGGGTTGAAATGCAACCATTTCGCAGTGCTTTTTTCTTTACCCCGTATATCATTTAGAAAATCACTTTGGTTTAAAACTAGCCTCCCTACCTGATTCTAGAAGAAACGATCTTCCAAAGTCTCTTTAAGTTATGAATTTTGGCTAAGGCATTTCCGAGATACGGATCCCTAAACATGACGAAAAATTTTGCGTATCGATCTTTTTTGTTAGCAGTTTACTTCACCACCTACGTCTGAACAAAGGCGTGCTCGTTTTCGTAAATTGTAAACCGCTCGTGAGACGTCTTCTTCTTACTTTTATCCGTAAGGTTTCTTATTATTTTCCTACGTAGTTCAGTTCATTAATATCAAGAGGTATAAATATGGTTTTAGTTTTTTCCCAAAAGTTAATAGAATTATTAATTGTCGCATATCACCGATTACATAATTGCAAGGAAATTCCGAATCCGACATAAAAAAATCTAGACCGTATTTAAACAAATCAAGAGGTCATCTTGTACACTAATGCCGACTAATGCCAAATAAATGCCTACTAATTCCACTAATTCCTCGAATAATTCCCACTAATGCCACTAATTCCTCGCCTAATGCCTACTAATGCCTCTAATTCCTCGACCAATGCCTACTAATTCCTACTAATTCCCAGTAATGCCAACTAATTCCTCGAGTAATTCCCACTAATTCCTTCCAATTCCTCTCGGCTGTACAAAACAATTCCTTTGCGGTTTACCCCTCGATATTTACATACAATCTGAAGCGTTTTCCGGGTTTTGAAGCCGCGGTTCAATGGAATATCTTCCAGACATTTCGTCTACAGCTGCAGCAAACTTATCAAATGCGATGAGGAAATGAGCGAAGTGATCTCCCTTGCTTTCCGATGTTGACTGATTCGAGTATGGTGAGCTCTGTGGTCTTTATTCTCCCGCAATCAGGCTGCAGTGTAGGGACTGGGGTGGGGGTAGTGCTGGCGCGGTGTTTCGGCGCACTTGAAATATGTCGCAGAACTCACTTTCACTCTCTATTTAGTACCGATACGTAGACGACACCTTTGTTATTTGGAGCCATGGCGAGGGCGAACCTCAAAACTTCCTCTTACACCTCAACCCTATCGACCCAAAAATTCAATTTACTATGGATATACCGGGTGACCCAAATCCAATGTACATAGTCCTATCTCAGTTTCTATTACAGATAAAAGTTTGAAATTTGGAACATCAATATAACATGTTGCAACTAAAACTTTGCTGTTGTGAAATGTCAAATGTCAGTATAGGATTTGCCACAATCTTTTACTTTCTGAATGTCAACCTAGATTTTCTTATACTAATTTGAAATCGGCTCAAAATTACCTATCCAATGACTTATTACATTTACCGCTTTGATAAGTCAATTAGCCATAAATTCACATTTTATGATAATTAAACTTTTTGGTTGCCCCCCGGTATACCAGTCCAATTTCGCAATACTGACCATGATTCCTTTGTTGTTAGAGTATCTGCAATAACACAACGTCGCTTAGTTCATGACAGAACTGTTTTTGACAGATACACAGTCTAATTTATTTTCAATTTCCTGTCTTTTAAATAGGCAAAAATGCAATGCTTTGAATGATAACATATGCTTTTTATTGCGTAAATAAGATATTGGCGCATTAATAAAGTACTAGAGACAACAAAAAGTGTTTATTAAAAGAAATATCTAAATTTATGTTATTTTGATTTGTTGCTACCCCCAGTAGGCAGAAATAACTATGGAGGGATCCTAGTTGATCGCAGGCAGCCGTGAAAAAAATGAACGGTTTTCTCTTAAATGTCAACGTTTGACGGCAAAATGTTATGACCATTTAACTAAACTAAAGTAATTATTATTTAAAAGTTGTTTTATGTATTTGGCGATTATGAATCATAACTACTACCGATTCTCGCAAAGTGAAAAGTAGACATTTTATTAATTTTCGGCGAAGCTCGCAGAAACAGCCGCGCTGCATCTCGAATTTATTTAGAAAGATATCCAGATCGCCATCAACCTAGTGTTAACTACTTATTAAATAATAACAATTTTATAGTAAATGAAGAAGTTGAGGTGCTAGTTTTAGCATCTGTTGAAGCTGATCATACAATCTCGTTACGGCAAGTCGAAGATGACGTAGGTGTGCCAAGGGAGACTGCCAGAAGAGTACTACGAAAACATAATTATCACCCATATAAATACCAAATTCACCAACATTTTTACGAAAATGATGGTCCTAGAAGACTACAGTATTGTAATTGGATAGTTCGAAAAGAAACCGAGAACCCAAACTTTCACCACTTAATTTTATATTCGGATGAAACGCGAGTCACCAACAATGGCTGTTTCAATAGAAACAATTTGAGATTTTGTAATTGGTCACAAGGCAACCACCACGTATTTAGGGAAGGACGACACCAAGAAAGATTTGGTTTCAACATTTGGCTAGGAGTTCTAGGTACAGGGCTAGTCGGGCCGGTCATTTTTAATGAAAATTTAACGGGAGAAACATATCATCAATTATTACGTAACGAACTTGACCATTTCTTAGATAATTTACCCTTAGCAGAAAGAGCTAGTATGTATTTTCAACAAGATGGCGCGCCCCCGCTTAACTGCGGCCAAGTGACGCGTTACTTAAATGAAACTTTTGGCAACAACTGGATTGGCACTGTTGGCCCCCTCGCTCGCCTGACCTGACCACATGTGAAAAACAAGGTTTCTCTACATCCGCGAGCACTAAATCGAGAAAATCTGGAGGAAAGGGTTCGAAGGGCCATTAATGAAATCACTGCTGATCAACTTAGAAATGTCATGAGGAAATGCTCCGAAAATGCGAGACGTTGTATCGGAGCAAATGGCCGGCATTTTGAGCAAATAGAATAACTTTTTTCTTGTTTCAATATCAGCTGTTTCAATCTATGTAAATAAAAACTTGGGTTTCCATTCAAAGAAATGTGTTTTCTTCTATCTAAAAAACGGGAAAATTGAAAATAAATTAAACTGATGTGTATCTGTTAGAAATAGCTCTATCATGCTCTATCATGCTCATCAACCGATGTTGTTTTGATGAGCATATTCTACAAATAAAGGAATCGTGGTAAGCATAGCGAAATTCGACTGGTATACCGGGGGTAACCCAAAAGTTTAATTATCATATAATGTCAATTTATGGCGAATTGACTTACCAATATTGGTAAGTGTGATAGGTTGTTGAAAAGGTAATTTTAAGCCGATTTCGAAAAAATAAAAGATGGTGTCAATTCCGACAAGTCCTAAAGTGACATATGACATTTCATAACAGCAAAATTTTAGTTTCAAGATGTTATATTGATGTTCCAAATTTCAAACTTCTATCTGTAATAGAAACTGAGATCGGACTATGTACATTGGATTTGGGTCACCCGGTAGAAAAGGAAGAACGCCTACTATCCTTTGGTCTTAGTAGCAAGGAGGCTGTTTGAGATAAATCGTTCCGTTGTTTTGTCGTATTTTCTATACTCTTTCTTTGGGGAACTGTATTTTATAGCTCAGTGCAGGAAAAAACCTATTTAGAAGAATCAGAATTAGGGAGGTAATAGGCAAGGAAACAAGAAGTTCATTTGCAAAAATGGCACCAAAATCTCTCAACAAACCTGTATGTTATGGCCTCTTATATAAAGCGTTCCATAAAGTTTTTCCAAAGGCTATTATTTGAATGACCCCTATATAATTTTTGAACTGTGTCAATGTTAATAGTTATGTTGCAAAAGCCGTAAAGGAAAGATTCCGCTAAAAACGCCACATACTATTTATCTATTCACTGATTTGCCCTTAAATTTGTTTGACAAGATTTTAACCAGTAATTTAAAAGCTGGTGAAGGTAAATGCCAATGACAACTTCCCTACAAGTTGTTATGATGGTTTAATGTAGTTTTACTTCAATATCTGCCATCAGTTTGACTTTGACTAAATCAAATTAATTTCCTCGACGTTGCTCGCATTAGATCAAAAAAAGTTTTTATCACACAGCACAATTTAGACTTTCGACAAAGCAAGACCACATTGTATAGAGTTTTGAAAATGATGAGGTACAAACCTAAATTAGTTAATAAGAAATTAAATAAAGAATTAGTTAATAAGAACGCAAAATTTTATGTGAGCAGAGGCATATTGTAACCGCCAAAATAGTATTTTTACGACTATACATACTACCGGACAAAAAGTCAAATTCGTGTACATTGATGATACGTGGCTCTATCAAAATGGATCACAGGTTCGTCGATGTCTACACGATAAAAGTTACAGTTTCCCTCTACAGTTAGACAAGAAGGTAAACGATTTACCATTTTACTTGCACGCTGGGACTTCTTCAGGGTTTTTGGAGGACTGTGACTTTTTTCTAAATTCAAATATCAATGAGTGTCAACTATCACAAGACAATGAACTCCGAAATTTTACAAAATTGGGTGACTACTCGATTCGTTCCAGCATTGAGTAATTTCTCAGAGAAATGCATGGTTGTTATGGATAACGCTCCGTATCACTCAGAACCGTTATCGAAACCACCCACACTCTCTTCGAAGAAAGAACAAATTCAGGAATGGTTAAGTAGTCATAATATAGACATACATAACGCACGTATTAAAAAACAGTTATGGGATTTAACAAAACCATTTCGGAGAAGACCAAAGCAATATGTAGTTGACTGTACTTTGGAGTCTCATGGACACAAAGTATTGAGGCTAATTCCATATCAATGCCAATATAAAACTTGTTATCCTAAGAATTACTTCTGCCATGTATTTGATCTGAAAAACTGTAGTATCAGCTCTAGTATATGGATTTATTATTTCCTCTTACAACTATTATTTTTGGTAAGTTCTGGCAACAACATTTTTTTATAACGGCAGCATTTTATAACCTTTAAATTATATCAATTGAACCAATAAAACTGGCACAGTTCAAATATTATACGGGGGGGCAATCTGTCAAATTTCCATGGCCTACTTTTCCGAAAAATATAATGAAAATCTTTATACATTTGTATAACTTCGCCAACTTAACGGTATAAATGGTCTTATTTTGAAACTGTTTGAGATAAAACGTTAGGTTTTCGTCATTTTGTTGCATTTTCTATAATCTTGCTTTGAGTGAAAATCTCTCGGTGCGGAAAATGCCTCGGTGTTGAAAATCTATTTTTAAAGTATCATATTTACAAAGCTGATAGGCCAAGAAACTAGAAGCTCATTGCTAAAAGTTGCATCAAAATCTCTCAAGAAACCTCCAAGTTATGGCCTCTAATATATTTGTATAACTCCTCCAATTTAAAGGTTTAAAGCCTTTATTTTCTAAAACGTTGCGTTTTCGTTGTTTTGTTGCATTTTCTACTATCTTTCTTTGGGAAAACTGTATTTTACGGCTCAGTGCGGAAAAAGCTATTTTTTGCAATCAGATTTAGGAAGATAATAGACAAGGAAACAAGAAGTTCATTGGTAAAAATTGCATCAAAATCTTTCAAGAAACCTCCAAGTTATGGCCTCTTATATATTTGTATAACTTCTGCAATTTACCGGTTTAAATGCTTTATTTTCCAAACCGTTTGAGATAAAGTATTGCAGTTTGCGTTGTTTTGTTGTATTTCCTATACTGTTGCTTGGGGTGGAAAACTGTAGCTGAAAAACTATTTTTAATAAAGCAGATTTTAGAGGACAGTAGGCCAAGAAACAAGAAGCTCATTGGTAAAAATTGCGTCAGAATTTCTCAATAAACCTCCAAATTATGGCTTCTTATGCATTTGTACAACTTCTCCAACTTACCGGTATAAATGCTCTATTTTCTAAACCGTTTAATATAAAACGTTGTGATTTTCGTTGTTTTGTTGTATTTTCTATACTCTATGTGAGGAAAGAAACTATATTTAGCAATCAAATTTAGGGAGGTAATAGACAAGGGAACAAAAGTTTATTGGTAAAAATTGCATCAAAATCTTTGAAGACACCTCCAAGTTAGGGCCTCTTATATATTTGTATAACTTCTGCAATTTACCGGTTTAAATGCTTTATTTTCCAAACCGTTTGAGATAAAATATTGCGGTTTGCGTTGTTTTGTTGTATTTCCTATACTCTTTGTGCGGAAAAAAACTATATTTAGCAATCAGATTTAGGAAGGTAATAGACAAGAGAATAAGAAGTTCATTGGTAAAAATTGCATCAGAATTTCTCAATAAACCTCCAAATTATGGCTTCTTATGCATTTGTACAACTTCTCCAACTTACCGGTATAAATGCTCTATTTTCTAAACCGTTTAATATAAAACGTTGCGATTTTCGTTGTTTTGATGTATTTTCTATACTCTTTGTGCGGAAGAAAACTATATTTAGCAATCAGATTTAGGAAGGTAATAGACAAGGGAACAAAAGTTCATTGGTAAAAATTGCATCAAAATCTTTCAAGAAAGCTCCAAGTTATGGCCGCTTATAAATTTGTATAACTTCTGCAATTTACCGGTTTAAATGCTTTATTTTCCAAACCGTTTGAGATAAAGTATTGCAGTTTGCGTTGTTTTGTTGTATTTCCTATACTGTTGCTTGGGGTGGAAAACTGTAGCTGAAAAACTATTTTTAATAAAGCAGATTTTAGAAAACAGTAGGCCAAGAAACAAGAAGCTCATTGGTAAAAATTGCGTCAGAATTTCTCAATAAACCTCCAAATTATGGCTTCTTATGCATTTGTACAACTTCTCCAACTTACCGGTATAAATGCTCTATTTTCTAAACCGTTTAATATAAAACGTTGTGATTTTCGTTGTTTTGTTGTATTTTCTATACTCTATGTGCGGAAAAAAACTGTATTTAGCAATCAGATTTAGGAAGGTAATAGACAAGGAGTTTATTGGTAAAAATTCCATCAAAATCTTTCAAGAAACCTCTAAGTTATGGCCTCTTATACATTTGTATAACTTCTCCAACTTAGGGCGACATTTACAAGTTCAAGTAAAACTTCAGATTGAAGATAAAACTCCCGATATAGCCTACATTGCATTGTTTATCTCCCAGGTAAACAATGCAATGTACTTCAAGTCTGGTGTTTTATCTTCAATCTGAAGTGTTACTTGAACTTGTAAAAGACACCCTTAACGGTATAAATGCTTTATTTCCTTAACAGTTTGAGATAAACCGTTGCGGTTTTCGTTGTTTTGTTTTATTTTATATACTGTTTCTCCCGTAAAGTCCCGTAAATATAGTTTTACAGTAGGAGTAAGATGTTTTTTCGAAACGACTACTGTAACACATTACCGGACGTATGATGTACAACATTTTACTTCATACTTATTAAAAACAGGAAAAAATTAACTTTATGCACGGCGAATATATTTTTGAGAAATCCGGTATAGTTTCATTACGGTAGCTTGTACAGGTACCGGTACAGGTACCAGTACAGGATACCATGGATACAATAGATTTATTGAATACAGCGACAAGATGTGACGGTACTCAATACTGTAAACTCTCTTTACGATATCCAATCCTGTAAAAAGTTATTTACTGGATTAAAATCAAGTGCGTACCGGATTCATATCAAGTCCTTCCGGAGTAATGTCGATCTCCGACCAGCTCCAACGCGGCTCCATGCACCGACTCCTCGTGAGTCCCCCCAAAACCGGACTTCCTTCGTGAGCACCCAGATTAACACTCCCGTGTTAATCCGGATTAACCTACAAGTTTAACAAATTTGCAAAGTTTATTTTTTAAATTTGGGTCAACTAGTGCTTGGTTACGAAACCGGTCATCGGCCAACCATTTCTAAGAATGCTGCATTTTTATGTCATTTTGCTTCTTTGTGACAATATCATAAAAAAAATATCAGCCTGAATATGCCGCGGAAGATAAAGAATTCGTGCTTGGAAAACTAATGAAAAGAGAGCAAACAAAAAGATGCCGGCAGATACAAACAAAAACCCAAACTAAAAAAATAACGCAAAGCCGGTGGTAAAATTGTCCCAAAAACCTGAAAAATAAGCGAAAGATCCAAACCTAAACGTATTAAATTATTACTGTTGAGATTAAAAAAAGAAAGGAAAAGGTGAAAGACAAAAAACATGAAACTTTGGGTTTGAAGCTTATGAGTAGAACTGTAAGAACCTAGAAAAGTTGAATGAAGAGCTTAACAAGGACCGCAAAATTGTAGACAATGAGTTTAGAAAACAGAAAAGAAAAATAAAGAAAACGAAACACTAATACTCCTTCCAACAACAGTCGTTAAGATCAAGCCTCAAAGAGGCAAGGTGATAGAACTCATTTTCGAGGTAGTCAAATTGAAAAAACTTCAAGGAGACCAGAGGTAACAAAGCTCACAAAACTGAATCTTCATAAGCTTAAGTAAAAAAAAATGAATTAGCTGGGTGGATTTCGCACCAATCAATGGAATATTGCCACCTCTTCTGGTGGTAAAAAATAAAATGGACTATTTCGAAATTAAAAATTATGAAGAAAAGTTTCAACTGAGAAGCTCGATCTTGAAACCGAAGACCTAAAGAAGAAATAGTCGGAAGAAAATAATGTTTTGTTATAAACGTAAGATTACGGAAAAGCCCGACGAAGAAACTGCCGAATTTGTTACAATCAAGTTTACCAAGAAGAAAAAGAACCAGTAAAATTGTTTTGCATAAACGTCTAGAAAAGAAAGAGAAAGAAACTCCGAAAAAATATTAAACAATTTTACTCTATATGCAGTACTTCTGGAAAACAACTGATGACAGGTGTTAAGAGCTCAGACTTTGATTCGTGTGATTTCTCCCGAGAGAATAAAGGGAGACGCAGGAATCTACAAGCTCTGAGGAACACGATAAGGAAGAACTCGTAAAGATAAAGAAGGAAACAAAGCGAGAAAAATTAGAGAAACCGAGAAATAATTCTTCAAAAGAGTGTGTCAAAGCCTTGTGAGTAAGAGACCAAAGAAGTTACAGAGAAAGTTTAAAATCCTAGACCGAAGAAGGGCTCAAAAAATGCACTTATAAACCAGTAAAGGAAATAAACGAAAATGATATTGTGAAGATCGTCTAGCCATCGAATCCTGAGGAAACAAAACAAAAAAAATATTGGTAAAACTAGATGACGAAAGAGATTTTGTTCTTATTGTCGACGACGCGACGCCTTAAAGAAGATCAAAAAACTAGGATTATCGAAAAACTTAATCCAAAAGAAACTTCAAATAAAGAAGAACTGATATCGGAAGTTTTCAAATATAAACTTAAAAAGAAGACATAAGAAGAAACTCTCAAAATTGTAAAAGTTGTACGAAAGAAAAACCATCGAAATCTGAAGAAGTAGAGGTCAAAATAGTTTTATTGAAGAGATCACCCAAATTGTGATGAAGCAGAAGTGGGTGAAGTAAAAGCTATCCTGCAATCCAAAGATGAAGAAGTAGAAGAGTTTACTGAAGAAAAAGTCATGATTCAGAAGATGAAAGGTAAAATTTTGAGCAGCACCTGTCGGAAAACTAACAGCCCTTCCAACAACACTTGTTGAGGTCAAAAAGCTAAGGTGATAGATGTCACTCCCGAGGTAGTCAAATTGAGAGTCATCAAATTGAAAGTGGCTCCAGAAAGGCCAGAGCTGGCAGAAGTCACATAACTGAAACCTCTTAAGCTTAAGTTAAAAGGGTTGCTGGGTGGATTTCCCACATCTCAATTGAATATTGCCATCCCTTCGCGCTTTAAGTAGAGATTCAAGGAGAAAAAGGCATAATACCTAGAAATTCAAACATATTGAGAAAGATTGAACTGAGAAATTAAATATCTCTCTCTCTCTCTCTCCCTCTCTCTCTCTCTCTTTTAGATTTTCATAATGTCTAGAAATTGATATTGAGTAATATTTAATTGAGAAAGTAACCTAAAGTCGAAGACCTCAAGAAGGAATGCCAGAAGAAATCGATGCAAGCACTCTCTCCAATCTCTCCATCCCTCCTTCCAATCTCTCAGTCTAGTCTCTCAGTCTCTTTCTTCAGTCTCTCAATCTCTCTCTCTGTTGTCTCTCCCTCTCTCTCCTCTCTCTCAATCTCTCTTTACCTCTCCCCCCTCTCTCTATCTAGACTCTCATAGTACCTATCTAGAAAGTGAAAGATATTGAGGAAGATTTAACTGAGAAAGTAACCTGAAGTCGAACCCCTCAAGAAGAAATTGATGAGGCGTTCAGGTATAAGCGTAAACCTAAGGAAAAGCACCCTTTCTAGTCTCTCAACTCTATCTCCAGTCTCCCAGTCCAGTCTTCCACTCTCTTTCTCCACTCTCTCAATCCCTTTCTCTCCATTCTCTCAGTCTATTGAGTCTAAACTTGTTAGACTCAAGAGTTCTCTCCTTTCTGTCAATTTCTCTGTACCTCTCCCCCTCTCGCTCTTTCTTCCCCTTCTCGGAGAAAACGGCATAATATCTAGAAATGCAAAGATATTGAGAAAGATTTAACTAAGGATTTATTTTGAAGTTGAAGACCTCAAGAAGAAATCGATGAGGTTTTCAGGTATACGCGTAAACCTAAGGAAGAGCCTAAGGAAAAGTAAACCACGCTCTCCACTCTCTCAGTCTCTTGAGTTTAAAGTTGTTAACATGCACTGCCCCGTAAGTGCTGCTACTACTACCACTTGATTTCCAGAAAAATGCTCAGAGTAGTAAGCAACAAAAGCACTCCCCTCTTTCTCTTTCTCTCTCTCTAGTGTCTTTCCCCTCTCTCTCCTCTCTCTCAAGCTGTTTGTTCATCCCTCCTCTCTGTCTCTAGACTCCGCTCTCTCTTCCCCTTCTTCTTTCTCTCCGTCACTGTCGTGTCTTCAGTGTAAACTTGTTAGCATTTAAAGCACAAGTGCTACTGCTACTACTACTACTTGTACTACCTCTTCACCTCTCGAAGAAACGAAGAACAAACAGGCGCTGAGGTAAAAGAGAAGTAAGAGGAGGTTGACGAGGTTGTTTTAAATAAACTTACAAAAAAGAAAAACGAAAGCAGGTTTTAAAGCCGAGAAACGCAAGAGAGAGAGAGAGAGAGAGAGAGAGAGAGAGAGAGAGAGAGAGAGAGAGAGAGAGAGAGAGAGAGAGAGAGAGAGAGAGAGAGAGAGAGAGAGAGAGAGAGAGAGAGAGAGAGAGAGAGAGAGAGAGAGAGAGAGAGAGAGAGAGAGAGAGAGAGAGAGCTCACGAAGAAAATAAAAAGGATGTTGTGAATATAGCTCAATATCGCTCAGCTAGCGAAACCTGAGTAAACAAAAGAAATATTATCAAAACTAGATGACGATTGTGTAAATATTGACACACTATGATTACTTAAAAAAAAGAGGAAGAAAACTGGTAAAAGGTAGAAATACCGAGGAATCTAATCCACAAAAGCAAAAATCTGTATTGGCAGCTTTCAAATAAAATTAAAGAAGAAGATGGAAGAAGAAATTCCCAAAACTGCAATAGTTGTAAACAGTAGGTGGTCACCAATTTGTCGATCAACCCATTCGCATACTAGTTTCGAGGTCTATCCCTCATTAGTATAGCTTTGTCTGAGCGACAAATTGGAGACCGTGAGTTCGCGGCTTAAAGCCTAAAATTTACGGAAGAGCGGTGAGATGTTGTACACAGCAGGAGCAGGCGACATCCACCAGCATATTAGATCTAATACTGCATGACAGATGGCCCTCAGTTCGAGAAGCAGCTCATATTGCTCTGTCTCCCACAGGTTGTCGGAACCAGAACGAAATGTAAAGAGTTGGTGGTCACCAATTTGTCGATCAACCCATTTGAATACTAGTTTGGGGGTCTACCCCTCATCAGTACAGCTTTGCCTGGTCGACAAATTGTAGACAGTGAGTTCGCGCTGGTGGATGTCACCTGCTCCTGCTCTGTATAACATCTCACCACTCTTCTTGTAATAGTGGTAATAAAAATGAAAATGCAGCGAGGTCTGGAGAAGTAGAGGTCGAAATAGTTTTATTGAAGAAATCACTCAAAATGTGATGAAGCGAAAGTGAGCAAGTTAGAGCTACCGTACAACAAAAAAAAAGAAAAAAGGTAATTGATTATTCAAAAAAAGAGTCATAATCAAGAAGAAGAAAAGTAAAATTCCGAAACCGACAGAAGAATTACGTGTCTCCAGACAACCATCTATGAAGGTTTACATAATATCTTGCCTCCGAGTCACTTCTAGACTTGATCAGCTTCTAGCCTGATCAAAAAAAATAAATCAAATCAAACTCTTTTACTTTTTCAGCAATTGCAAGACTTGCAATTGGTCAAGCAATTGCTGAAAAAGAATTGCTTGACCAAAAAAAAAAGAAGGGAAAAAAGTTATTGAAACATGTGAACTTTTTCAGCGTTGTAGTGACACCAAAGTCTCTGACAAAACCACTTTCACCACATTCGCAAGGACCCTACCGCCATCGAGCAAAGTCTCCAAAAGTGTGGTGGCGCTTCTGGTCGCCTTCAATTGGAATAAATTCGTAGTAGTATGCGGCACAGATCCGGCTTCAGGGAGCCAAGTACAAGAAGCCATTGAGGTATGTAATTTTGGAAAATCGATCAAACCTGGGTTCGAAAATTTCGTCGCACACGTGGAGCTGGAATTTAATTTCATTTCGAATTGCTTGATTGGTGTTTCAGGAATTGTCAGAGATACATGGGCTCACGCTGACCGAAACGAAAAAGTACACTGATTACATTCCCCGATATATCGAGCAAATGGATAGGATTGTAGCTGAAACGTACAAAAATACCAGAGGTGAGCAGAGCTGCGCTTATTGCTTTCTTTTTCCATTGCACTAACAAAAACAAACGTTGACAAGTGCCCATCTAATGGTTAACGTTTCCTTTTATCTAATTTTCCCTTCTTTTAACCATTTTTATTTTCTGCAGTGTACGTGTTCCTGGGGGAACACATTGCATTAGTGGATTTCATAAAGTGTCTCCAGGCGAGGAAGCTGCTCGACACCGGTGACTATGTTATTATCTCCGTAGACGATGAAATTTACGATCCAAACAGAAGGGCCAAAATTATTAGGAGAGGTAAGAAGGAGCCCTTAGAATTAGCTACTTTCGCTACCGGAAAGAAAGTTAATTGGGTTCGTTTTTCCTGCTAAGAGGGTCTAACAGCGTGCTAAGGTTTTAATACAATGACGGTGTTTCTTGCAGATTATTTGGATCCGTGGCTGGACGGCAGCGATATTAACAATTTTCGGTCAGTGCTGAAGCTTACCCAGTCGTTTCCGAGAGATAACAACTATCAGTAAGTGATTTGATGGACACTTTGGAATAACTATGTAGTTTAATGTTAGTTTGAAGATAGTAAGAAAATTTCAATTTTTGATGTGAATCTTACTAGAGCTCTAAAAAATTAATTTATATACACAGGGACTTTCGTGACAAGCTCAAAGACTTTTCCACTAAACCGCCCTTTTGCGTGCCGTACCACCACAAGATCTTCGACAGCATATCGGTAAGTTAAATCCATTACCACCGAAATACCCAAGATAATCTCGAAGAACCTAGGTGCCAATAGAAGCAGCCTATCTGTACGACTCAGTGATGGTTTTGGCCAGGGCCTTAACCGAGACGTTCGAAAAGGGGGAAGATCCTAGAAATGGTACTGGCGTTCTGAGTCGAATCCTCAACAGGTCCTACCACTCAATTAAAGGTTACGACGTAAGTGGAACCTCCTTCTGCTAGTTTTGCGTGAAGTTAGTCATACAGATCCAGCCATAAACTGTTTAAATAACGTAGAATTATACGGGGCCTAAGAAAATTATAGGCTGTAGTTCTGGTAATTAGTATAGGTGTTAAACAAGTTGGTCAGCAGAAATCTTGAGTTGGTTTATTTATGGTGTGCTTTTATTTGTCTGCGCGTCATTTTTTTTTTCTTTTCGTTTGACCACGCGCGCGGTGCGCCCATAGTTAAGGAAATCCGAACGCTGTGGGCAAAGTACTTTTGAAGTTTTTTGTAGGGTAAGACCATGCGAGCGGAGCGCCCATAATTTAGGAAATATCCGAACGTTCCTCAGATGTAGCCCAAACTGCCGTAAAATTATTAACCAAGAACCTGAAGATACCTAAAAGTAACTGAAACGTCTCAAATACCTTATTTCATATTAAGTAATAGGTAAACAGGTAAAAAACGTGCTAAAATCCATAAAACGATATAAAATGGTACCACGAGTACCCATATCAAAGTTGCCATTTATGACATATTGTTTGTGATTGTGAACAGAATCTACAATTGTCAATCTACAATCATAAAACTACTGGAACTTACGCAATAAATTAACAGATATCAATTTACATGAAAAAATCCTAAAATTCAAGGTTACAACACTTTTTTGGGACACTCTATACTATCCAAAACGTAAATATATGCCCTATTTATCATACGACTACTAGAACCTACGAATAAAATCGATTACTATTGATTTATATGGGAAAAGTCGATATTTCTATATTAAGCATATGAGACTCTCCCCAACTGGCACAAAAACCTAAATTTTTAGATAAAAATCGTGAATTTCAGCCAACGAACAGCTTATATCGCGTTTTAATGAGGATTTATCACAAAAGCTATAAGAGGAGCCAAAAAAAGTAGAATAATTTTAGTGTTTTTTAACAATTTGTGAATAAAATGGCGAAGGAATTATTTCGCAGTAAATACTCATATATATCAACACGAGACTCCTTGCATAATTATAAAATTGCTTTCATTGGTAAGTTTTAATAAAGCTTTCATCGCATATATGTAACATCTTATTCTGCTTAGTCTACTTACTTAATAATCCGTCCTTTCTATGTAAAATACACACTGGACCTTTTCTGCATTATTAGCTTCCTGCATCATTTTTTGAGCCACCCTATACTATCTAAAACAGAAATCAACGTCCTATTCATTATAAAACGACTCGAAGTAACAAATAAAATCGATTACTATAGATTTAAATGACACATATAGAAAATTCTATGTTAAACATAAGATGAAAAATCGTGCATTGCTGCCTTTAACAGCTAATATCTCGTTTCGATGAAGATTTATCAAAAAATGTATAAGAACAGCTAAGGAAACAGAAGAATAAAGCTACACGTGGAGCCCATACTCGAAGCTCTGACTAGAACAGTAACTGAGCACGGGTGGCCCAAAAATAAGGTTCAAATTTTGCACTTTTTTTTAATTTTCTCAAAAACCGTGAAAGTTAGCTTTTTCTTGATACATGCATCTGATAGCCCTTAATGACCTCTCCATACTTCATATTAACCGGCATATCGAAAAACCTTACCGTTTTTAAGATAAACAGAAAAAGTAAAAATTTCAAAATTTTCAAAGGGGGTAAGTCGTGAAAATTTTCGACCGAAATCGATTGTCATAGATTTTGTCAAAAATAGTCTCATATAAAAGAGGGGACAAAAATATGTAATAAAATTGCAATCCTGGAATTTTCAGTAATTTCCTTCCCCTTCAAAATGGCGCCAAAAACGTAATTTTTCCACTTTTTATCGACATTTTAATATTTATAAGTATATAATTCAAAAACTAAACATGGTTATAACGATGCTATTGACACCCATGAATAGAGCATTCTCGACCACAAAATACCTGCTTAATTTGTCTTTCAAGATTTTTAATTTAGTTGACGTAATGTTCGATCAGATGAAAATATTAGGTAATTTTTACAAAATTTTAATAGTTTTTCACTTTCCATGAGCCTGTTATTAAACTTAGCAAAATAGTAATTAACGTTTTGAGCAGTATTTGAGACGACTCACAATTAATTGAGACACTGTTGTTCTATTGTCATAAATGGCTTTGCTATAAAATGGCAAATGTCACTCTACCCCTATCAATGAGAAATTTAATCAGTTAAATCTCGGAACCCAGAAACGATAAAATCGAACAGTTAGTGCCAGTCGAATGGGCTTCGTTAAAGCTATTTTGTCAGTCATATACGAAAAACTGATTGTTTGGGCGTGGCACATTTATGAAGCAATATTTGTAATAAAAGAGAATACCCTGATGATGGCGTATAGTAAGCATAAAGTCGAAACGTCGGATATATTTGGTTTCAGCGCCCTTTAGCAACAGTGAGTAAGTTGGAGCAAAAAAGTGTCAATAAATTTAAAACGTTTCCAAAATAGAACCTCGTGTACCCGCGGCAAAATTCTGGACCTCAGAGACCTCTAGCCCGTCCCATAAAATAGCCACATACCAAATTTCAGCTCAAACTTTTTTTTCAGCTTTCTAGCTCGAACCGTTCCCGAGATATTGGCTTAAAACCAAAACTTTTCAGGCCGCCATCTTGGATTTTTAAAAATGTAATTTTTAGCGAATTTTACATAAGGGAAACCTACCATTCGATTTTCAAATTGCTATCATCATCGGTTCATAAAACAGCTATAACCTAGCTATGGTCAGCTACATAGCTATGTCTGCTATATTACCATTTGTGGTACTCCCATGGGCACCCAGCATCCAAAGTTAAACCATGTATCATTAACAGTTCTTTAAATACTAACTTTACTCAGCTATTGTAGCTATGATAGCTGAGTCAGCTATATCAAAATTTATGATACCCCCATAGGTACCTACCATCCAAATTTGAACTATGTAGCATCTATGGTACCCCAAATATGACGTAATCTATATTCCACCCATATAATACGCATTTCCCAACGTTTTTCTTATGGGAAATACACGTGCAAAAGCCTGAAAACTTATATGCAAAATTTCGTTAATGGTACCCATGGGTTTGATACCATAAATAAGGTTTCGACCCATGACAAGTTGCAGTCCATTCCCTAATGAATCATGGTACCAAATTTCAGTTCTCTAACTTTATTCGTTTCAGAGATATCCCCATTTTTTAATTACCCTGTCTACGGCGGCCATTTTTTTTTCGCCTCCATCTTTTATTTACGTCGAAACAAATATTGTCCCATTTAAAAAGCATTGCCCAATGTATTTCTTATGGGAAAGCCGAAGAAATGGCAAAAAAAAAATAACTACGCCCATGTCTACCGAAAAATCGAAAAAATACATTTTTGCCCGAATTTGTAACCGCCACTGTTTGGGCGAGAATCGCGTGGTCTGGTTTCGACGTCATCAGCCAAAAATGAATCCCGACATGAAATTTTCAAATCGACCAGTCTTTGTGAAAACGACCTCGAGGACTGGGCATTTTGCCAATAATCTTCCTAGAAATGTTCAAATTTTCCCCGGCCAGACAGTTTTCCACGATTTTCGGCCGATTTTCCTTAGTCTGAGGCTTTAAAGTTAATGTTTACATTTCGGAAAATCCAGCTGTCAGTTGCAGAAGGGCGCGGCCGCCGAATGCTTCCGATTACTAGTTAGTTAGTGGCTGGCGAATCGGAACCATTCGGGATTTTCGGCCAAAATTTGAACAATTTTGCATCGTTCGTTTCGAACTTCAATTAAAACCATTTCGCGACGTCCCAGCTAAAAGTTGTTCCTAAGTCCCAAAAAGAAAACATTCCAAGGTATCCCCTGGAATAGAAAACCATTGCATTAGATGCACGGTCTCCGGACAAATATACCTCAAAGTGGCAATTTGAAATTTAAAGTTTAAAAATTCGTCAAAATTTCAAATTCAAAGCTAGGTCCTTGATTTTTGGCACAATCAAGGGCCCATTTGTCTGCTACCTCTCTCAATTATTGCAGATTTTTTGCTGCAAAAATGTGGAATCTACAGGGTGAAGTGTGAGAAAAGTACACCAAAATTGGCAAAAAATGCGGCACAGGAAAACTTTTGTAGCTCACCCGGTATAAGAGCTAAACCAAAACTAATAACTGACTTTTTTTCTCTCCACGTCTTCTATACCACCGAAGCTGGACCGTTCCATAGTTTTCGTAAAAATCGCAAAAAAAATACCTTTAAATTTTGGACACTTTTTCTTAATTGTCTTTGGACATATTTTTGACCACTCTGTATTAAAGTGACGCCTTTGGCGAGATAGGATTAAAAGTAGCCAAGGATATGCCCTTTCCCCCGGTACCATCCTTATTGGGCCAGTCGTCTAACTAAAGGGGTCCAGAAGGCCCAGAAGTTGACCATTACAAAATTTTTTTCAAAAAACAGTCCCAAATTTGCAATTTTTTGTAGATTTTCCTATTTAAGTTATCGGAATTAGACGTCAAAACTGTTCGTCTACATATACGAGGCAATCTATCCACGGGGCGCCCTATACCCCACGTAGCCCCGGAGTTACGACAAAGACGCCGTAAATTTGGGTACCTAAAAAACCGCATTTTTGACTTTGTTACGCCACTGGTCGGCCCCCCCCCCACCCTTCCGTAGGCACCATCATATCGACCACATATTTCAAAAGCCCGTTCATTTCTGTCCATACGCGCAATACTACAAAATCCCGTCAAATGAGCAGTTTCAGAGTTATAAGCGTCGAAATGGAAAAAATACCAAATATATACAACCAAAATCGATGCTGGGAGACGGCTTTATATCCTCACTGGCGTTCGGATAATTAGTAATGCTCGATTGGGGTACCATAGATGTTATACTACCGAGCTTATTGAATAGGTATTTTGCTTATATAAGGTATAATAGCTTATTGAATAAGTTGCAAGTATAATCGCAATTCAGAGTGTCCTAGACATTTTAATGTCCGCGTTCCAAAACTAAACAACTACAGCTTCATTAGGGGAGGTTTGAGGGATGTTTTAGTACACACCCCATAGAATGCTTCACGGTCTGAGGGGTTGAAAAAATTTAAAAACTATAAATAAGATGCAAGGATTATCGCACTTCAGAGTATCCTAGACATTTTTAATGTCCGCGCTCCAAAACTAAACATAAACAGGGTGTCCCAAAATTAGACAAAAATATTTTAATACCGTATTCAGCGTCGTAAAATTTGACAAAAAGTTCGTATAGACATAAGTCCGAAAACGCTTCGTTACTAAGATACAGGGTGTTAAAGTTTCAAATCCTATTTTATTTTATTTTTATGGTGCCGCCAATTTTTGTGATATTTTGTTCCAATTTGGAGTATGTGAAACGAATTATGATCTACCTAGATAGAATTTTCAAATAATTGTCACAATCTTCAGGGTCTTATATTTTCTGGTGTCAAGCTTTATTTTATTACCCCATTTCTTTTTATGGTACGCCACTGGACGTCTATTTATTTAAATTTGCATTCCTTGTTCAATTTAGAGACAATCTTGGCCTCTTGCATTATCTTCGCATTTTCAACGGTTTTCGAGAAAAATCGATTTTAAAATCCATTGACAGGCGACAAAAAATGCATTCATAATTCATAATTGTTTAGAAGGCGGCCACGGATATTACAATGAAAACGTAAAAACAGACGAATAGAAAATATCAAAAGTGACATTATGTCTTACAGAAGGTTTACGTTCGAGTAAGAGTACACTTTTTGAACTAATGATATGGAAGTGTGAAGGCTTTTACGGCCGGTCATAATACTATCTAAAGTGTTTTCCGGGCTATAAAGCCGTGGTCCAGCTTCCTGAAAGAAGCAATTCCATTGGACCACGGATTTATAGCCCGGAAAACACTTTAGATAGTAATGATATGAAACTTTTCTTTAATTACGAGTAACACCAAAACTTAAGAACACTGTTAAGAAAATACAAAGCGCATCAATAAACTGCAAAAGTTCACAAAATGGTAGAACGTCCCTACTTCATTAAATGTACAAATATGTTTCCATTCTCTTGAATACACATTCTTCATCATCGCCTGATATTTTTCGAGGCGCAAAGGATCTGAAAATGTTGCTGCTTTAATTCATCTGCAGCATCATTAATTCTTAGAAGTAAATCTTCCCGTAAATTTACTTCGGTTGAATACACCATGTTATTCAGTTGTCCATAAAGGTAATAATCCATCGGACTTAAATCCAGAGATCGTGGTGGCCATGCAGTTGGACCACCCCTTCCATCCATCTCTCCGGGTAATTGTTATGAAGCCAAGTCCGTACATTGAGCCCATGATGAGCCGGTGCTCCGTCATGTTGATAGTGTATTTCACGGCGTACATTTAACAGGATTTTCGAATTTTCATTAGCCCAATGATGTGTGTTGTGAAAATTAAAAGTCCTATTCCTTGTAACCGTTTTCTCATCGGTCCATAGAATATTTCGTAAGATATGGTCATGGTTTAAAACCCTACAGCAAAATTCGACTCTTGTAGTAAAGCCCTCAGGTTTCAAATCTTGAACCCTTTGGAAATGATAGGGGTAGAGATTCTATATTTGGGACATTCTTCCTAACTAAAATTGAATGTTGCGGTACTTAGTACCTTAAGGTACGTTTCTACCAGAGGAACAATTAGCAACGTTTTTGTACATTAAGGTTCAGAAATTTTAGGTCCATTTTGAGAAATAAGCAGCAGAAACTCAAAAGTTGACCAATGTTTCTTCAGTGGAAATGGAGCTTTACACTTTATTCCAATTACCTTATGCTATTTTTAAACGAACTTAAACTTACATTAGATCTTGGATCTTTGTGATTTGACAAAGATTGTAGAAAGCAGTCGGAGTTCAATTTGAGGATTTTCTTCAATATGATTTAATAACCTTTCTTAATCATAATGTGCCATAGGACCACCTTGGCCTATAAGACGTTTAAATGAGCCGTGGTCTACTAAATTTCTATGCACTCTTGGAAACACTTTATTATAGGGCACTTGACGAAGCGGATATCGTATGCGGTACTCTCTCAATGTTACCAGAGAATTTCCGTTGCGGTAACCATAATAAAACGAATATCGGAAAGTTTCTGATAAGAAAATCCGTCCATATTTTTAACAAAAATTTAAATCTTGTTCAGGAAATGACACACATCATCAGTGTCATGAATACACAATGGCAAATGTCACTTTTGACATTTGTTTTTACATGGCGGTAATATCCATGACCGCCTTCTAAACAATTATGAATTCTGAATAAATCTTTTTGTAGCCTGTCAATGGATTTTAAAATCGATTTTTCTCAAAAACTCTTAAAGATACGAACATAATGCATGAGGCCAAGTTTGTCTCTAAATTGAACAAAGAATGCAAATTTCAATAAATAAATGTCCAGTGGCGTACCATTAAAAAATTGGGGTAATAAAATAAAGCTTGACCCCAGAAAAAATAAGACCCTGGAGATTTTGACAATCATTTGAAAATTTTATCTAGGTAAATATTAATTTGTTTCACATACCTACTCCAAATTGGAACAAAATATCTCAAAAATTGTAGGCGCCATAAAAGTAAAAAAAAAAAAGAATTTTAAATTTTAACACTCTGTACCTTAGTAACGAGGCGTTTTCGGACTTATGTCTGTATGAATGTCAAATTTTGCGACGCTGAATACGGTGTTCAAATATTCTCCCTTAATTTTTCCCTGTATAGTTCCACTAAGGGAGGATTGAGGGATGTGCTACTACAAACTCCATAGAATACTTTGTGGCCTCTTTTTTTATTATAATGTTTCTTTGGCCGCATATGCGTACGGCAGCTCTTTGTCTTGGAGAGTCGACAGGAGTGTGAGTTACAATTGGACTTTGCTATGGGCGCCACTCAATTCTAAACTAATGAGATGAGACATTCTTAGGAATTGAGAAGCTAAGAATTTGTGTAATTAATACGGTGATCAATAAAAAAGTAGAAGTAATTGACCCTATGCATTTAATAATGTGAGTTGGATAAATATTTACAAATTACCAAATAACAAATTAAACTTAGGCACTCTAGGCACTTCTAACACGTCACAATACGTACATCAAATTAGCAGCCTATTCTGGCTAGTGACACCATTCGGTGTAACCGGGATATATATACAAGTTAAATGTAGAGTTATACGTAAAATCTTTGGCCAAAGAATTCTAAATATAGCGACAGGGTAGTAACTACCAGTTTTAATAAATTAATGAAATATTCCGACCAGAAATGGCTGTTACAAATGGAGTTAAAAATGTTTATGTTACTAAGTTATCTCGAATCAATATTAATTCATAGGTAAAATACATCGGTTGCTTAAGAACACGTTAAATAGAAAATCACAGAAAACAAGGCATAGGTATAAGTAGTTCCATAATATGTCGATAGGCAATAGAATGTCAGTTATATCATTGACGGTCTGACGAACAAGTTTATAATAGAGAAAAAGGTAATCTTACGGACTTTTGTTTCTTCCATACTTCTACGATGATCAAAATAGGTATGTAGTATTCTGGCAATTGACCTGATGGTCACCGGACCGTCGTGAAAGCCTTTCTCTTCAACTATGACTCAGGAAAGATTCATCCTAGAGTATGAGTGAAACTCGGAAGAATGTCACATAGGCGTGGAGATAAGTTCTTAGGATCGGATCGGCTCATGGGCTGGACTAACGAGTCCTCAGACCAGGATGGGTGTCATGCACGGGCTCTATTGACTAGAGGAAGCATCCAGGTCATGGAAGAAATCCATCATGGAAGCAATCCCTTATGGAAGAAATCCGTCATGTAAGCAATCCCTTATGGAAGAAACCCTTTTGACAAAGGCATATGTTGAAGTATAGTTCTAAATCGAAAGTATAGTGGCTGCTTACTTTTTTCTACGGAAGGGCAAAACCAAAAATTGTCCGCCTCATTGGAGGAGACAATGGTGTAAGTGCTTGTCGCCGGTCAAGAACGAAAAGGCAAGAGCACGAGTTACGTAGACGCACCGTCGAGGGCCAAAAGTGGAAGGAGATGTTGCCAAGTACAAACGACTATATTTAGAGGAGCAATCACGCTACCAGCAAAGGTGCGGAACGGCATACATAGGTACCATTAAACCATTCAATAAAAGAGAAGACTTGACGACCATGGCATCATAGCGCTGAAGCGATTGAAATAACTTAGAAACATTGTAATCCGATTGGAAATTATAGTTTAAAACAGAGATATAGGGACAAATATGTAAATGAACGCTTTTAGAAAATAAAAACGTTGCAACTTCACCGTCTGAAAGGTCGAAAAAAATTAAACACTGTAAATAAGATGCTAGTGTTACCGCACTTTGGAGTGTCCTGGAAACTTTTAGGGTCCACGATCCAAAACTAAACATCTACAATTCCGTTAGGAGAAAATAGTGGGATGTTTTAATATACACCCCATAGAATGGTTCACCGTCTGAAGTGTTGAGAAAAATTAAAAATTGTAAATAAGATGCTAGTGTTACCGCGTTCAGGTTGTCCTAGACACTTTTAACGTTCACGTTCCGAAACTAAGCATTTATGGTTCTGTGGGTGATATAGTTTTCGGTTACCTACACACACAACTGGTTTGACTCACATATCGCTTCTTCCCCACAACTGGTCTCCTAAGCTTGTCTATCGATACATCGAGAATCTGACCAAAATGATCCGATACCAAACTATTATGTATTATACCCGTTATATCTTCTCCCGCAAAATTCGAAAACACATTATCAATCATTGTGTAGATGAAGAAGAGGTGACTCTTCTAGGACCATCAACATGCGCCGTCAACCCATACGAGTTCATTAAGTGTATTAAAGACTGTGCGTTATAATTATATGTTTGAAAGTCTAAGTTGAAGTCACGACAAACTACAATTGATCTACAAGTGGTATGAATTCTAAACAGAAGAGAGTTCAGTAAATTCATAAATTCTTCTAAGTCACCAGATCGAGACCTATACATACAGACTACTATACAATCCTTCCCTTTGAATTTAAATAAAGTTATACAGAATTCACACGTTTTTTCTATCGGTAATATGTTTATTAGAATTAAACTGCAATACCTTTACGTCCCGATTTGAGAATATTGCTGTACCCCCCCCCCTCGATGAATCTGTCTAGACGAGTAGCTATGGAGTTGATAGTCCTCCAGATGAAGTCTTTCTAAGTCGGCGTTCTGCAGCCAATGCTCCTTGATACAGAAAATGCTTGGTTTCACATCAGATAGGAGAACATCAATCTCACTGGATTTATTATTTTAACTTTGAACATTAAGATGAAATAGCTTAATTGTCCTAGTTGTGAGACATTCTTTCACCATTTCATTGACTATTTTATTTTCCCTATGGCTTGATAAAGTTGAATTTTTAGCCTTGGCGCTTATAGAAAATTTTTACCTCTCGCGAAGTCGAAGCGTTCGAACGCCACTCCCGCTGGACAGAAGTTAACATCATATACTTTATCCTTATATGAAGGGTCCACTCCGATCATAAATCGTCTTTTACGTGATTTTTGGTCCTTGGGGGTACATAGCTTGACATGAATACTCCCTTTGGCAAAGTCTATATTTTTGACAATATAGGATGCAATTTTCTCCTCTGTAACATTTTCATTAATGCGCGATAGAAATAACCATATTTTTCTGTCTGCCTGTGCAGTGTTGAACATTGCGCTTTCGCTTTCGTCGTCTCTGGTTACAACAAGCACATTCTTACGATGTTTGCGAGTATTTTCTTTTGTCTTAAGTTCTTGGCGCCGATGATATCGAGGAATATGAAATACCTCATCATCGTTATCCGTCTCCAAATTGTGCCGGTCATCTCCCATTGTAGCATTCCTTTTTTTCTCGCTTTGATTTTCGTCGATATTTCGACTACTATCTAAAGGATGATATTCTTGTTTATTGCTATGCGAATGCTGGAATGTTAGGTCTGACTCTATAGTGGATAGAGACGCCACCGATAGCCGGTTAGTCTGTTAATTTTTTATTTGCAGTTTGATCCTCTTTTGTTATGTGCTCATGGGTACCTGGTTTTGATGGTTTAAATTCAAGCCCTATTAATCTAGTTTTCATTTGATTTGCCTCTTCTTTCCACAGATTACAGTTTTCTTATAGCAGCACGTATTTGCCTTCCAAAATCGCATACGTTTCTTCCATTTGCTGGATAATCTGCAGTAGAAGTGACGTTTCTCTAACTATGTTGTTTCTAGCATCTTCGGAGACCTCAGCCATATGCTTGCAATTTGCATTTTTTAATTGAGCTTCTTTCACTAAGCATGCAGGATGAAATAGCTTAGCGCATTGTATGGAAACTACTGATTCTTTGGTCCTAGCGTAACTTCCAACATAAAGAGGGTGGAAGAAATACCATAACTCTTCCAATTTGTATTGAACAACAGACTGTACATTTATTATAGATCGTAAGGACTGGTACGTCAAATGCTCAACTGTTATTGATGAACAATTAGAGACAGATATATTATTGAGATTATTACATCTTTAAAGAATTAGGTACAAATAGAAGCTAATGAATACCTATTTAGATTAATAATTCTAAATTGAAAGGTACCTTTCTGATAGTAAAACTCGTAGTAAAACTAATTAGGATAAATTAAAAACACTTAATAACTAAACGCAAGTTATCAAGCAACAAAAACTACAGGAAAACGATATATCAAATTAAATATAGGTCCTCGACCCTACAACACATTGTGCAAACTGACACCGATGTTCAAGCTCACACGAAACTCCCAAAAAAACCGTATTTCAATGTTAAAAACTGTGTAATGAAATACCTGCTCAGTTGAAGAAGTTCGCCATTAGAGGCACGAATCGTTAATAATACTGTCGTTCATTAATCATTAAAGCATTTAATTACGGCTTAGTTTAGTTATACCGTTTAGAGACACTTTCTTCAGAAAGTTTCACTCTAAATTGTTAAAGTTCAGTGCAATAACATGCGATTGTACCTGCAAATAGCTTATCAACAGTTAAACAAAGCCAAAAGTTAAAAAACAGCCCTAATGCTGCCAAAATGCTATCAACAGTTCAGTGATTTGCTCAAGTTTCAGGAATGAACAGGCCTTTTTACTTCGTCGTACGAGAAAGAAGTAGATGATTAATCAAATTTGTCACCAGTTTTCAGCTGAGAAATCACTAACACAGGGCACAGTCAACTTAGTTTCACTAAAAAACTCTTTTATGTAAAGACAAAGCCGTACATAGGCCTAAACGTTTTAAATACGTTCGATAAAAATCAACGATTTTTGCACTAGTTCAGATCTCGATGCCGTTTCGTCGACCCTTATTGAGCACGTACCCCCGGCACACTCCCCCCGTCGTTCCGTCTAAAAATAAAACTTCGCAAAAACAAAAGTCACACGCGTTGTGTGAACAGTGGCGGCGACATTCCAGTAGCGTAACCAAAATGAACAATTCTTTGTTGTGACTCTGTCCACAACATACTGCCCCACCATGAAGCGACTGAGCTTCATTGACCAACAAAAAAAAAATCAGACTTACTTGTTGACTTCATCTTGATAGGGAAGAGTACTTAATCGGCTAATGGCACGAGTAAAAGTACCTGTCTGGGTCCTAACAGTAGCAGCACGGACCATTCCGTCATCACCAATCAAAACCTCTACGATCCTTCCCAAAAACCATTTAAGAGGAGGACACTGATCATCTCTTAGAAGAACTAGATCATTGACTTTTAAATTGGGACGAGGCTTCATCCATTTTGGACGAATCTGAAGTCGGTGAATGTATTCCACATGCCATCGCTTCCAGAGGTTCTGATGGACCTGGGAGACCCTTTGCCAATGCTTCAGCCTATTTTCGGGTGTCTCTGTCGCATCTCGTTCGGGATATGCAGTCAGACTGCGTCCAATGAGAAAGTGACCTGGGGTCAAAGGCTCAAAATCATTTGGATCGTTAGAGATAGAACAAAGTGGCTTTGAATTGAGAACTGCTTCTATCTGTGTCAGTATAGTATAAAACTCATCAAATGTGAAAATAGAACAACCCATTGCTCTACGTAGATGAAATTTAGTACTTTTAATATCGGAATTCCACCCCAGTGTGGGCTTCGTGGAGGGATGAATTGAAAATTAGTACGGAGATCTGATGCTAGATGATTTGCAATGGCTTCAGAATTCGCCTAATTCCTTAGGAAACGCTTAAGTTCTCCAAGATCATTATCAGCCCCATGGAAATTAGTAGCATTATCACTAAGTATAAGTGAAGGTTTTCCTCGTCTTGCAATAAATCTCTCTCTTAAGAGCCGCTATGTATTCCTCAGTTGAGAGACCCTTTACCAATTCCAAGTGAATTGCTTTCGTTGAAAGGCAGACAAATAGGGCTATATAAACTTTGAGAACAGGGGCTCTGCGTAAGTGGGAAGATTTGATGGAGTAAGGACCTCCGTAGTTCACACCAGTATTCTGAAAGGGTTGAGAAATCTTAACTCGAAATGAAGGCAAGTTTCCCATGATTTGTTCTGCAGGTTTGGCACGATATCTGAAGCAAGTGGAACACCTTTTAATTGCGTCCTTAGTGGCTCGCACTCCATTTAAGGGCCAAAACTGAAGTCTAAAGTTAGATAGAACATTATGTGCCCCTGCATGATACAAACGAGCATGTTCACTTGTCAGCATCATAGACACACTTCTATTGTGTGACGGTAGTAATATTGGGTGTTTATGATCGAAGTGAATTGGTGCATTTTTCAACCTACCTCCAACTCGTATTATTTTTTGATCATCCAGGAACAAGTTCAGACCCAATAGATTCCTGTCGGAGATTGAGCGATGGTTTGAGAGTTCAGAAATTTCTTGAGCAAAACTTTGTTTTTGCTTTAAACCTTAAAACATAAGCAAGTGCACGTAAAAGTCTAGGGAATGAGGAAAAATGAGCAAAGAGCTCATCCCAAAAGTCTGTCCGAATAAACTCATGACATGCGGTCAGATGCACCAACTTTTTTTGCTCTGGAATGTCTGTGATTTCTGGAAAGTCACTCGTCCCTCCAAACTCTGAAAATGCAGTAGTAGGAGTCTGTAAAAAGGAAGGGCCATTCCACCAAAGATCACAGTTTAGGAGGTCTTCAGAAGAAATACCCCTAATGGAAGGTCTGCTGGGTTGTTTTCAGATGCAACATGCCTCCATGTACAATTTTCAGTCAGACTTTGGATTTGTGACACTCTGTTAGCTACAAAATTGGTCCATCGTGAAGAGTGATTTGAAATCCAGTGCAGAGCTATCTCTGAATCTGACCATAAGTTTGTTGTTTCCGGGAGAAATCTATTTTCGTATATTTTGGAAATCCCATTGATGAGATTCGCCAGAAGCAACATTGCCCATAATTCCAATCTTGGAAGAGATACGACCTTGAGTGGGGCCACACGTGACTTTGATGCAACCAGATTCACAGTGACCGATCCATCACTAGAAAAAACCCGTAGATACACACACGCTGCATAGGCTCTTTGACTGGAATCTGAAAAACCATGCAGCTCAGAGGAACGTATTTCCTTGAAAACAAACAGGCATCTAGGGATGTTCAAACACGATAAAGCATGTAAGCCATGATGAAAGGAAGACCACAGTTGAATAATTGAATCACTGGTAATCTCTGTGTCCCATCCAATTTTTTCCATCCACAATTTCTGCATAATAAGCTTTCCAATCACTATCACCGCAGCGAGAAGTCCAAGTGGGTCGTAACACTGGGCTATGTAAGACAAAATTCTCCTTTTCGTAAGTAGACCTTCAAACTTGACAGCAGGAACTGATATACAAAGAACATCAATTGATGGGTTCCATTTAAGTCCCAAGACCTTATTAAACGTGTGGTCAAAGTCTATGTTGTATTCAGTAACAGTTTCTTTAGATAACGAATTCAAAAAAGTTTGGTTATTGCAGCACCATTTGTGTAACTCAAAACCATAAGTCTTGAGAAGGGTAGTCAATTCATTGTATAATTGACTCAAATCGGTAAGATTGTCAGCTCCACTCAAAATATGCTTGTGATGCAAGTGGGTACTTGACACATTTAATAAGGCAATTTCTTTTAACACTCGCGTTGCCAGGAAAGGTGTACAGTTTGTGCCATAGATTACTGTTCTAAGTTCTAGACAGGTCAATGGAAGATTCGGGTTGTCTCTCCACAAAATGTTCTGGAGATACGCTTGGACAGGGTTTATCAGTATTTGTCGAAACATTTTCTTTATATCAGTCGTTATTACATACCTGTAAGTCCTAAATCTACATAATATATCAAAAAGTTCAGGCTGCAATTGATAACCCTTATACAAGATGTCATTTAAGGAATATCCCGATGAAGTTCTACAAGAACCATCGAAAACTACCCTTAATTTAGTACTGGAACTCTGTTCTCGCAACACAGCGTGATGGGGTAAGAAGTATTTATTACTAGAAAAAGATGTTGTAAGTTCCAAGGGCACAACCTTACAATGTTTTAATGAGATATATTCATCAACAAACTTTTTATATTCAGTATAGTAAGAATTATCCTTCAAAAATCCAGGTTTTCAAACCTCTTCTTAGCTATTTGAAAGGAATCTCCCAACAAATTTGTGCTTAGTTTCACTGGTAAGTCAATCCGAAAGGTTCCGTTTGGAAGAATTTTTGTGGTGTTTGTGAAAATCTGTTCGACCATCTTATCCTCAGGCGCAATGTGTATGTCAACTGGCACTGATTCTAAGTCCCAAAGTCTAGTGAGCAATTTATCTAACTTTAGCTGTTCTGAATATTGAACAAGCATTGAAATATTTGAGTCTTGGGTGTGAGAACTATTAAAATTGTGAATTGGTGCACTTCCAGCGATAACCCAGCCTAAAAGTGTATTTTGAAGAACCGGCAAATCCTTTCCAAGCTTCAACACTCCATCGAGTAAAAGACTGTAGAAAATATCAGCTCCAAGAAGCAGATCAATATCTGAAGGTGTATGAAAACCAGGATCACTCAGTTTGAAGTGACTAGGAATACTGAGCTGTCTGGTGTCGATTTTTACCTGTGGAAGTCTTCCTGGGATTTTATTGAGAATGGTACAAGAAACATTGAAGCATTCCTTGTAGACATTGGAGTGAACTACTAAATTTATAATTCTATTGGAAGTAAAGGATTCCTCAGCAATGCCACTAATGTTAAGGTTTTTGTTAAAATATTGCAGTCCTAGCGTTTGAAAAAGTTTGTCTGACAAAAAAGAACTCTGACTTGCTGAATCTAGCAGAGCTCGGGCTGAAATTGGCTCACCTCTGGAATTGTAGACCGAGACAAGGGCCGTAGTTAATAGCACATGAGTCTTTTTGAATGGAAAAGAAGACAAAGTTTCTCCCCGATCTTTTTCGATTACACTTGTTTGATGCGATTTGACTTCCTATGTATCCTGAGCCTGTGACTGATGGAGCAAAGTATGATGTCTTCTTGAATAAACTGAACAACCCTTCGAAGTACATTGTCTCCGTACATGCTTCACGCCCAGACAGTTGAAGCAAAGCTTCCTAGAGTCAATGAAGTTTTGTTTTACAGAGAAAGGCAAAACCTTAAATTTTTCACATTTATAAATTTATTTTGTTAGTAAAGTCACACCACGTTGGTTCTTCTTCTGTTCATAGAGTCGTTAACAAACAAATTCTCCAAAATGACACAGCGATCTTCCAGAAAATTCAAAAAGTCAGTCAAGTTAGGTAAAGAGGATCTATCACGTTCAGTTTCAAAGGCTCTGCGAGTGTTAAAGTCTAATTTTTGTGTGAATAAAAAAATCAACAAAAGTTCCCAAAGCTCATCACTACTATACTTCAGAAAATTAAGAAGTTCCACATTCTTTTTTATGTCAGTCACAAATTTCCGCAAGTTAGCAGTTGTACACTTAGTAATTGTGTCTACATTCAATAAGTTTGACAAATGTGAATTGACAACTCATAACTCGTTTTCATATCTTTGTTTAAGTAGGTTGATGGCTACCTGAAAACTATCATTAATTGTAGGTAAAGTTTGAATAAGTTCTAAGGCTTCAATTTTCAGAAATGATTTTAAATAAATAAACCTCTGTATGTCTAAGCGTGGTATTATCAATTATTAATGCTTTGAACAGTTGATAAAATGGTGCCCACTCCAAAATGTCCCCTGAAAAGGATTGTATCTTAATTTCAGGCAGAGTCATCGAGTTTGACATAGGTTGAAATTGTGGTAATTGAACAGGAGATACATTAGTAGCAGTAGTAGACTGAGAACTTAATCTGTCGACACAAAATCGCAGTGACGCCATGGTCTGATCAATAACTGATTCAATTTCATCTCTAATTTCGGAATCATGTGTGTCTGCCAGAGGCATGCCCTCAATCTGATCCTGTACCTCCTCATAATGTGAAGATATCTGACAAAGCCTATCCAATTTCACCTGAAATAACTGTACACAAGATTCAGTATCCTTATTGGTATCAAGCCAATTCTTAATCGTAGTGATTTTGCGTTTAAGAATGGTTCGTTGTGACTTAAGTCATTCGTAACTAGACATTTTTTTTTAAATAAAAGAAGACAATGCAAAAAGGTTGCTTATGTAAAATGTCAAGAATGTCACTCGAAAGTGCACCCCGTCGCACCGTAAAAACGCACTCACGTGACCTATCTTATAATAAAAAAAACAACAGTATTTCCCTTTCTTGATTAAATGTACGTATCTGTCAAATAGCTGTCAAACAGATCCGGCTCGAAGGACCAATTTTATGTGTGGAAACTACTGACTCTTTGGTCCTAGCGTAACTTCCAACATAAAGAGGGGGGAAGAAATACCATAACTCTTCCAATTTGTATTGAACAACAAACTGTAAATTTATTATTGATCGTAAGGACTCGTACGTCAAATGCTCAACTGTTATTGATGAACAATTAGAGACAGATATATTATTGAGATTATTGCATCTTTAAAGAATTAGGTACAAATAAAAGCTAATGAATACCTATTTAGATTAATAATTCTAGATTGAAAGGTACCTTTCTGATAGTAAAACTCGTAGTAAAACTAATTAGGATAAATTAAAAACACCTAATAACTAAACGCAAGTTATCAAGCAACTGTTAGATACCCATTAGCTAGGCGCCAGATTTCTAAACCTTTCTACATTAAAGTCACCATAAATTGTCAACCCTTAAAAGAACTTAAAAGGCGTTCCAATGTTTTTATCAACGTACGATAAACGCGAAGGAAACCATAAGTTACCATTTTTTATGTAGGTTCATTCCGTGGGAACAAACCCCCCCACGATTAGAAAGTTAGGTTTATTGCTTTTAAGAACACCCCGGCCACCAACGCGGATGATGCCTGCCAGCCCTTCGGACGACCAATCACGGACGGTGACGCTAGGTTTAGTTACCGCCCCCATGGTATTTTCTATGATTATATAAAAGTACTTTTCTGGTCCTCCAGAGACTACTTCGGTTTGAACTTTCGTTTTAAGTTAATAAGTCAGTATCGTTATTTTCCTTCCCAAACTGGGAATCTGTACCTTGAATACAATATAAACTAATAGTTAAAGTTTACCGGTGTTCTTCTCTATCCTGACGAATCTTCGTGTTGCCAAACACGTACAAAATACTGGTTGGTGTCACAACAAACTTTTTGGTGTCAGAAGTGGGATTCCAGCTACAGGTCCGAGGACAAAAGCCGCAACGGCTCTTCGAGATCTGGTGGATCTCAATCCTTCAAGCGAAAATCCACGACGCTCACACGCCACAAGAGAGAAGCAGACGGCAGCATTATACTGCAGGGTAAGCGACACGATTCCTTATATCGACTGTTGTTTTGTGTATCTGAGTGCAGATTTTCCAAAACCAAATTTTTCTATCCATTGATATCATTGTAATTCACTAACATCTTAGCCAAACAATTCTCAAGCCGAAGTCACTTTCAACTAAATCTCTTCTAAGACTTAACACTTCAGCCAATACTTACTTTACTATTCTAAAATTTCAATCGTCATCATGCCCGGTTCTAACGAAAGCCCCAATACTTCCAACCAACCGGAGTTTCAACTCACATTCTTACGTTCATTAATTCCGAGACCATTTGATGGTAAAAGAACTGAATTCCACGAATTTCTAACAAATTGTAACAATGCCATGGAATTGGCATCTAATAACCAAAAGAAGCCCTTAATGACCTATGTAATCTCCAAACTAACAGGTAGCGTGAGATCACATCTGCAAGGCAAAACCTACAACGACTGGGTCGAATTAAAAGAAATATTGTGTACATTCTATCAAGACAAGGAACATTACCTTCAATTGATGGAGGAGCTTAACAACCTCAAACAGGGATTCTCAGAAAATGTTTTATCGTTCCACGAGCGAATAGATAAACTCATGTCTCGATTATTAAGTTCTCTAACTGTCAAAAACAAAAACGAAGAAATAGGCAAAATAGAAACAATTAAGGAACTCGCCTTAAGCCGGTTCGTTCATCACTCCAAACCTGACATTTCGCGATTTTTACGATCTCAAAATCTAGATAACTTATCAGACGCGTTATCAAAAGCCATTGAGGAAGAACGCGCCCTCAACATATCAGCAAATGAGTTCAAGAAAAATCCTAACCCAAATTATTGTAATTTTTGCAAACGAAATGGACACACCATACGCGAATGTTACAAAAAATCTGCCGGTAAAACTGGTCATCATTCGCTCAATTTCGACTCTCGCCGCAATTCTAATGAACAAGGTGATCGCTATAAAACCTCACAGAGTAATCCCAAATTCTGCAGATACTGCAAGAAACAGGGTCACCTCATCGAGGAGTGTAGGAAACGAGAATACAATAACAAAATAAGAAATCAAAATCCAAATAATAATAACCAGCCTATTAAATCACGCGAAGCAAACCAAGTTAATTTAAACTACCAAGCCCCGCAAGTGGACGCCGAGTTTGTGGAAACGGAAAATTATTAGGCGAACCAATAACTACTTCAAATCTTAACCCAAAAATAAGGTCTACAATTCAAAACTCTAACTCTGACCACTCTAAATCTACTTCTAATTATAATTACCTTAAATCTATCTCTAATTCCAATCATTCTCAAAATCGAGATCAATCTCATTCTAAATCTAATTCTAATGTAAACCAAAATACAGGGTCGATGACCCCTGTCACGGGAAATTCCCAACGAAACTCTAAATCACCTCGAGAAGTAGGTATATACATAGCTAACAAAAGCATGACCTATATAAGGGCAACCTATCAAAATATTGAACTCAAATTCTCAATCGACACAGGTGCTAATGTGTCTCTCGTAAGGTTAGATAAACTTAAAGATTTTAAACTTCACTACGACTCCCGGGATACCCTAATACTCAACGGCCTCAGCGCCAATTCCCCGGTACTTACAATCGGAAGTGTAATTCTTCCACTAGAAATTCATTCTAAATCGTTCAATGTCAAATTTCATATCGTCAATGAGGACACAAACATCCCTTTCGATGGATTAATTGGTAATAACTTCCTGCAAGATCAGATGGCAAATATTTTCTACGATAAAAGCGAGCTAAAACTAAAATCATTGCCTTTTCCCATTCCGCTACATTCTAATTCCAATCCCTATAGTTCGAATCTTTACTATTTAGAACCTCGTTCTGAAACTATTATTGAAATCAAAATATAGAACCAAGATATAAAGGAAGGAATTTGTTCCGAAATATTTGTATGCGAAGGAGTTTTTCTAGCTAAAGCGATTCTCAAAGTAAAAAATAATAAGGCCATAACCACTATCTTAAATACAAATGAAAAAAAAAGTAAAAGTCAGAAACATCGCTGTTTCTTTAGATCCATTTGAAGCAAATGTCTCCTCGGTTTTAAATATAAAATAACACATACAAAATCAAAATTAAGCGATCGGTTCAAATTACTGAGAGAAAACCTGAGACTTGACCACCTCAACACGGAAGAAATGAGTTCAGTCCTAGATATCTGCATGGAATATAACGATATATTTTATCTGCCTGACGACATACTGACCGCGACCGACTCAGTAAAGCACGACATTACTGTCACAGACCCCACTCCTATTCATTCAAAAATCTACCGATTCCCAGAAGTCCATAAAGGAGAGGTGGACAAACAAGTGAAAAAGATGTTAAAACAAGGAATAATACAGCCCTCCGTGTCACCATATTCATCACCTCTTTGGATAGTTCCGAAAAAACTCGATGCTTCGGGTACACGTAAATGGCGAATACCGTAACTACCGCAAATTAAATGATGTCACTGTCGGTGACTCATACCCACTACCAAACATCGAATACATTTTAGACCAACTTGGACACTCTCAATACTTCACTACCCTCGACTTAGCCAGTGGATTTCATCAAATTCCAATGAATCCAGAAGATATGCCTAAAACGGCTTTCTCGACACCTTTTGGCCATTACGAGTTTACTAGAATGTTCTTTGGACTAAAAAACTCACCAAGCAGATTCCAAAGACTAATGAACAACGTACTTACCGGACTACAAGGACTCCAATGTTTTGTTTATTTAGACGACATTGTAGTTTATGCTAGTAGCATAGCCGAACACACAGAAAAACTAAAAAGTATCTTCTACCGATTGCGATCGAACAAACTATTATTACAGCCGGACAAATGCGAATTTATGCATAAAGAAGTGGCTTATCTAGGCCATGTAATTAGCGATAAGGGCGTTGCCCCGAATCCCGAAAAAATTAAAGCCATATCAACTTATCCGGTTCCTAAAAACCCGAAACAAATTAAACAATTCTTAGGTTTAATCGGATATTATCGACGCTTTATAAAAAATTTTGCAGCCATCGCAAAGCCCCTCACGACTCTTTTAAAGAAGGACATTAATTTTGACTGGTCCCCGGAAGCTCAGGCAGCTTTCGACAATTTCAAAACTATTTTAACCACAGAACCTATCCTGCGATATCCCAATTTTAAGGAAGACTTTCTACTTACTACAGACGCTTCCGACTATGCAATAGGCGCCGTATTGTCTCAAGGAGAGGTGGGAAAAGATCTCCCAATCGTCTATGCCTCTCGAACTCTTAATAAAGCCGAATCAAACTATAGCACGACAGAAAAGGAAGCTTTGGCAATAGTTTGGGCCACTAACCACTTTAGACCTTACCTATACGGAGGAAAATTTACCATACTTACCGATCACCGCCCTTTGACCTGGCTCTTCAATTGTAAAAACCCGTGCAGTAGGTTACTTCGCTGGCCTTTAAAACTTGAGGAATACGAGTATGAAATAAGATACAAACCTGGAAGAATCAACTCGAATGCGGACGCTCTTTCACGCAACACTGCTCTCAATATGACTCATAAATTTAACCAGACATACGACGACTGCATCAAATACCACTACACTAATAATGAAATTCCCAACGTGGAAATTATTAAAGAAAATATTTTTGCAAAATTTCCCAACGCCTTGTTCTATTCCAAGGATTTCGATGAATCTAATAACTATTACGAGAACCTCCGTTCCACACACGACCTAGACACCTTAGGTCAAGACACGATAAACCTTTATGATACAATACCACTCAAGAACAAAAGTAACGAAACAACATTCATCTCTATAGCAAAACTTAATCATTTTGATAAGATTGAACCAAAACATTTATTCTACTCACTGCAAAACCTAAAAACCATCTTAGTACGAAACAAAATCTCTAAGGTCTATATTAAAAACCCAGTTGAGAACAATGTCCATTTTAAGCAAGATTTATTTAATGAAATGATTCAATTTTTGTTCAGGAAAATCGAAATTATCTTAGTTGATAAACCGAAATATCACCCTAAAACCAAAGACGAAATTTCAAAAATTCTTGAAGAAAATCACAACTCCTCTATATCCGTTCATTCCGGATACAGACGCACTTACAAAAAAATCAAAGAGAATTACAAATGGTCAAATATGAAAGGAGATATTAAAAAATTTATTAAATCTTGTCCTTCTTGCCAAATTAGTAAAACAAACTACAAACCAGGAAAAGCCCCGATGGAAATTACTACCACAAGTGACCTTCCAGAGACTTGCACCTGACATCGTAGGACCACTGACGATTACGAAAAACGGGAATAGGTTTATTCTAACTATGCAAGACGACTTGACTAAATTCTCTTACGCCCAACCTATCCCGAATCATGAAGCGACTACCATAGCCAACGAATTTTTAAAATTTATTACCCTATTTGGAATTCCCGAAACGATTCTAACTGATCAAGGCTCAGACTTCTGTTCTGAGGTTATCAAAGAGTTAAACCGGTTGTTCAAAATAAAACATATCCTCTCTAGTCCTTATCATCCCCAGACGAATGGAGCTCTCGAGCGGAGTCACCACACGTTAAAGGAATATCTAAAACACTATACTAACAAAGACCAAACGGACTGGGACGAGTACGTAACCTTAGCTATGTTCACGTACAACACACACATTCATAAGTCAACTAACCTAACCCCGTTTGAACTCATCTTTGGTCACAAAGCTCATATCCCTAAATGTATTTCCGAAGCTCCTGAATTTCGCTATTCTTATGACGACTATTACTCAAACTTAAAGCTCAAAATGAATAAGCCACATGAAATCGCCGAACAGAACCTAATTACTTCAAAAGAAAAGTAAAAAGTTTACTATGACCGCAATGTGCGAAAAAATTCTTTTAAGGTCAACGACCTCGTCTACATCCAAAATAAAAACATAAAACCAGGACTTTCCAAAAAACTAAGCCCTAATTTAAAAGGTCCTTACAAGATCATTAAGGTTAATACTAACAATACAGTCCAATTACAAATAAAACCTAACAAGATAACGACTTATCACACTAATTTGCTGAAACCTTTTGTTTCAGGTCAAGAAGATGACTAACAAGAACTTTACGGTTGTCCTAACCACTATATCCTTCCTATACTTATCTTCACGACTTGCACTAGCCCACTCACCTTACGTAAACAAAGAATTAAACAACACCGCTGGCGTATTTTATCACAATTTAGGATACGCGAAAATATCAAATGATCGATTTACTTTACTTTCCTATACTAATATCTCGCTAATGCAAAGAAAACTCGGAATTATACAGTCAAATCTAGGAAACTCATACATGTTTTGTTCTAAAGCCCCAGACACCCCTGCATGTCAGGAACCTCTTAAACTAATAAAAATCCAAGTTCCACAATTAGGGTCTAAATTAGAAACAATCACTCATTTAATCGGACACAATGATCTGAGGTCTGAAAGAAAACGCAGAGGTCTCGTTGACGGTGTTTCTTACGCTTTCAATTGGCTATTTGGAACTCCTGATGCTGCAGATGCAGAATTCTACACGGATTCAATAAAGAAATTATCCACGCAGAATTATAATATTCAGAGCTTAATGAAACAACAAATAAAAATAATATCCGACGCCATCGAAAACTATAATACCTCAACCCAAAGACTTAATTCAAATGAGGCAAAACTCAACGTTAATATATTAAAATTCAATAACTTTTCCGAAACAGTGAGTTCTCAATTAAATATAATGAATCGACGCGAGATTATCAACAAGAACATTCAGCTTTTATCCCAAATGATCTCCGAGTTGAACGAAGAATGTGACATACAAACTTCTGCAATATTGTTTGCGAAACAAAGAATTATACACCCATCAATTATTACTCCGACGAATCTGCATACAATTGCAAAAACTTCGTCTATATGACGGAACGCAATTTCCCATACCGTTAGATAATATCGATAACGTTTACAAATACCTCACTATTTGCGACTTGAACGCAGTTTATAACCAAGGAATCTTAATTTTTGCCATTAAAATACCTTTAGTTCACGGGCAACTTTATAATGTTACGATCGCAGCAACGCCGCATGGGAGGCGGGGCAACGCATGGGAGCGTGTTGGTTGGTGGAGCTTCGCGACCTATCCGCGCTGCGTCATGGCTGACACGAGTGATTTATTGCTCGTCTGGCTTAATCTAGAAGGCAGTTGTTTACAACCGTTTTTTTTTATATATGAGATTATTCAAGAATTCTTATAAAGAACTTTCTAGGTTTTTCTGTAATTTTAGGATTGTATATAAAAGGCGCATAGAGCGCCCGAGTAGAATAGTCTTATTTTAAGCGAGCTATAAGTAAGCTAATGTTACGAAGCGATAATAGAAGGCTATAAAGTGTTAAGTAGTGAGTTATTTAGTATACGAATTGTACCTGTGTATATTTGTGGAATAAATAAATAGTGTTTTCGTGTTAAATCGTTACACTGGAATTATCGAACCCCGAGTTCGCAACAATTGGTGTCAGAAGTGGGATTCCAGTGGGAATTTGAGGACTAATATTGCTAAACTATAAGTGAGGACTTCATTGCCGGACTTGTTTATGCCAGTGACCAGAAGCCAGCATCAAGCAATGGAGGATCAACTTGCCGCCCTGCTGTCCCTTATGCAACAACAGAGGGAAGAACAGGAAAAACGTGATCAAGTACAGGAGCGACGTTATCTAGAGCAGAAGGAAGAGCTGGAAAAACGTGATCAAATTCAGGAGCGCCGTTATCTAGAGCAGAAAGAAGAGCTGGAAAAACGTGATCAAATTCAGGAGCGGCGTTATAAAGAACAAAAAGAAGAGCAGGAAAAACGTTATAAGGAACAAAAAGAAGAGCAGGAAAAACGTTATAAAGAACAAAGAGAAGAGCAGGAAAAACGTTATAAAGAACAAAAAGAAGAGCAGGAAAAACGTGATCAAGTGCAAGAGCGACGTCATCAACAATTCAAAGAAGAATTAATGAGCCATCTCGCAGTCAGGGAGCAACAGTTGGAAGAAAGAATAATGCAATCCGTTAATGAATCCGTTAACGAAGGACTCGAAGCTGTCAACCAGAGGGTTCTCGAGCTAGAAAAGAAATTCCGGGAACAACTTGAGGACGACACCGTGTCTATAGAGAGTTTTAGCACAGCCAACGCTAAAATTAAGCCTCCCGATTATGACGGTACTACGGCGTGGGAAATTTATAAAACACAATTTGAGGCAGCTGCAAAAGCTAATGGCTGGTCCGAACCCCAGAAAGCTACATCATTAGTGGTAGCACTTCGTGGAAAAGCGGCTGAACTACTCCAATCTCTGTCGGCAGCTGATCAAAGTAATTATGCAGTTTTAGTACACTCTCTGCAACTACGATTTGGAAACGAGCACAAAGAAGCCGTGTTCCAAGCCCAGCTGAGGATGAGACAGCAGAAGTCAGGTGAATCCTTACAAGAATTTGAGGCGGACATAGACAGACTAATTCATCTGGCGTACCCATCAGCCCCTGAATGTTTTCAAACGCAATTTGCCGCCGAAAGGTTCATTGAGGGAGTTCGAGATAGTGACATGAGATACCACTTACGTCTAGTAAGGCCCAGGAATATCAGCGAGGCACTAGTTCGGGCCCTGGAATTCGAGGCGTCACGAGTGTCATCTAGTTCTTCTCCACGTGTAAGAATGGCAACTTGCGATGACGAGGAGGATACGTCAAGGACTGAATCCATGGCCAGTTTACATAAAACGATTAAGGATATGGCAGTCAATATACAAGCCCTGTTGGGAAGGACGCCTCGATCAACAGACAATCGGGGCATAAAATGTTTTAACTGCGGCAGACTGGGTCACATCAAGAGTAACTGCCGTAATAGAGCAAGAATCCGTCGCCGTCGTTTAGAAGACCGAGCGGCGACCAAGAACGCCCTAGGTCCCAGGAAAACTAATTCCGGTCAATGCAAGGGGGCAATTGACCGGGCCCGTTAAGACCCCCAGGATCTTTAAAGTCAATAATTTGGGTGGCAAAAGTCTTACAGTGGCCGGACGCATTAAGGGACAGAAAATCCAGATTACCATCGATACAGGAGCAGATGTGACCATTGTAAGGCCAGATAAACTTGTCGGATATACTATACAACCATTGCCCAATCCTATTATGTTAAAATCAGTCACTGGAGAGTCTTGCCCTATAGACGGAGAAGCCGATGCCACCATCATTATTGGAGAAAGACTCGAAGTTCGGCATAAAGTGTTGGTTGCCAGGATCAAAGACGAGTTTATTTTGGGAATGGATCTCATCAGGAAACATGGATTTACCTATGATCACAAACGGAATATTCTCACATTTGGAGATGAGGAGTTCGCATTAACCAATGGAAATGTGGAAACTCGTGTCCGTCTACTGGTGGTGGAAGATGTGAAAATTCCTCCAAATTCAGAACAAATTATCACAGTGACTTCTGAAAATGATCCTGGGTGGTCCATAGGACTTATAGAACCTAACCTGGATTTGACGACTGAAATCATGGTAGCACGAACTTTGACCGACACGAAGAAGACTATGCCAGTACGAGTTGCAAATATTGGAGAAAAGACCATCAAGCTCAAAGAAGGAACAGTTCTTGCCAATTATGAGCCTGTGCAATGGGTATGTAATTGTGTCGAAGCAGAGACATCCAAAGTTAAATCTTCTAACCAAGCTTCCCCAGAAGTTATTGATGCTTTTAAGCGACAGTGGAGTCACCTGTCAAAGGAACAACTTCAGTCTGCTATAAAATTTGCTATGGATGAATCTGATATGTTTAACTTCAAGAGCAACGACAGTCAAACCGATTTAGTTGTCCATAAGATCAACACAGGAGATGCCCAGCCAATACGACAACATCCACGAAGGGTCCCTCTGGCGAAACAACAGGAAGTTAACAGTTTGCTGAATGAAATGTTACAGGAGGGCGTCATAGAAGAATCATCTAGTCCATGGTCGTCGCCTGTGGTTCTTGTTAAGAAGAAAGATGGCTCAACGCGGTTCTGTGTTGACTACAGGAAACTTAATGATGTGACCAAGAAAGACAGCTACCCATTGCCACGTATAGACGACACCTTAGCAACTTTATCGGGATCAAAGTGGTTTTCCACTCTAGATTTAAAAAGTGGGTATTGGCAAGTAAAGATTGCTCCCGAAGACAAAGAGAAGACTGCATTTTCTACTGGTTCTGGGCT
This sequence comes from Taphrorychus bicolor, assembly GCA_951812265.1. Classification (NCBI taxonomy): domain Eukaryota; kingdom Metazoa; phylum Arthropoda; class Insecta; order Coleoptera; family Curculionidae; genus Taphrorychus; species Taphrorychus bicolor. Next base: position 5,227,040 of record OX638298.1, read on the forward strand.
ATACCAGTTCACTGTTATGCCTTCTGGATTGTGCAATGCTCCATCAACTTTCGAGCGACTAATGGAACTTGTTTTGAGGCTGACTTGGAAAACTTGCCTGGTATACTTGGATGACATAATTGTCATGGGATGTAATTTTGACGAGCATTTGAAGAATTTAAGAGAAATCTTCAGCAAGTTACGGAATGCTCACCTGAAGTTAAACTACAAGAAATGCAGCCTATTCCAAAAGCAAGTCGAGTACTTGGGGCATACTATCCCAGAACAAGGCTTTCAAACTAGCCAAAGTAAAATATCTGCCATTAAAGATTGGCCAGTTTCCCGAGACAAACACGAAGTAAGGAGCTTTTTGGGACTATGTACTTACTACAGGAGATTTGTAGAGGGATTCGCCGACATCGCAAAACCGCTGCACAAATTAACAGAAAAGAAAACACCCTTCTTGTGGAACCATGATTGCAGTCAGGCATTTGCAAGGCTTAAAGCTGCCCTCTGTTCTAGTCCAATCTTGGCTTATCCTATAAAGGACGGACTGTTTATTCTGGACACGGATGCAAATAACTGTGGTCTAGGTGCAGTACTCTCTCAAAGACAAAACGGGCAAGAGAAGGTCATTGAGTACTACAGTAAGACTTTAAGTAAGCCAGAAAGAAACTATTGCGTCACTAGAAAGGAGCTGTTGGCCATCGTTAAAGCAGTCGAACATTACCATCGCTACTTATATGGAAAAAGGTTCCTGATTAGAACTGACCATGGAGCCTTGAAATGGTTATTACAGATGAAAAACTCTGAAGATCAAATAGCCAGATGGATAGAGCGCCTGCAGCAGTACGATTTTCAAATTGAACATCGACCAGGAAGGTCTCACGGAAATGCCGATGCATTGTCTAGACGGCCATGTAAAGAAGATTGTCGGCATTGTCAAAGAACTGAGCAGCGTGAGGGACTTCCTTCTGTAAGGAGAACGTCGGTGGAAGTAAACGATTGCTGGACCACACAGACGCTTCGAGAAGAGCAGTTGAATGATTCAGATATTGGACCCATTCTCTCTACGAAGACTGACGACAAGAGACCAGAATGGCAAGAAATCGCAGGTAAAAGTTCAAACCTGAAGGCGCTATGGGCCCAGTGGCACTCTCTTAAAATAGAAAATGGACTACTGAAGAGAGCGTGGGAGAGTCCGGATGGCAAGTCCATAGTCAGTCAGTTGGTTGTTCCTGGTAGCAGAAAGTCAGATGTACTACAGGAAATGCACAGCGGAACAAGCGGAGGCCATTTTGGGGTCAATAAAACATTGGCAAAAATTAAAGAGCGGTATTACTGGGTGAATTATCATGAAGACGTCGAATCTTGGTGCCGCAAGTGTGAAGTTTGTTGTGCCACAAAAGGACCTCGAACAAGATCACGGGGCCGAATGGTGCAGTACACTGTAGGTGCTCCATTCGAGAGGGTAGCAATTGATGTCGCGGGACCGTTTCCTCAGACTGAGTCGGGCAATAAATACATCTGGGTCGCCATGGATTACTTCACTAAATGGCCTGAAGCATACGCCCTGCCTAATCAAGAAGCAACGACTGTGGCAACGGTGCTAGTAAATGAAATGTTCTGCAGATTTGGAGTCCCTCTCGAACTTCATTCTGATCAGGGCCGAAATTTTGAATCGGCTGTTTTCCAGAAGGTCATGGAACTTCTCGGAATTCGCAAGACCAGGACAACTCCTTTGCATCCACAGTCGGATGGGATGGTAGAGAGATTTAATCGGACCATGGAACATTACCTGTCTAAAATGGTGGCAGATCATCAGCGTGATTGGGACCAACATCTACCTCTCATGTTGAAGGCATATCGAGGCTCTACGCATGAAGCCACTGGTTATACTCCGGCGAAAGTGATGTTCGGGAGGGAAATGAGGCTTCCTTGCGGATTTGATGTATGGAACACCAGAAAAAGAGTCTCTCAGCTCTGAGAATTTTGTGGAGGAGCTTAAGGAGAGGCTGAACAACGTTCATGAGCAAGTCAGGAATAAACTGCGGATATCCAGTGATCGAGCCAAAGCAAGATATGACTTACTAGCTAACTCCCGCGGCTTCCAGGATGGTGATTTGGTGTGGCTATACAATCCGAGGCGAAAGGTGGGGAAGTCGCCCAAACTTAGCCAAAATTGGGAAGGACCTTATACAATAATAAAGAAGATTAATGATGTGGTGTATAGGATCCAGCGGACCCCTAGGTCAAAGATGAAGGTCGTTCATTTGGATCGATTAGCACGATACCATGGAACTCTATCTGTTCAGGACGAACAGACTTAGGAGGAGGGCAATGTTACGATCGCAGCAACGCCGCATGGGCGGCGGGGCAACGCATGGGAGCGTGTTGGTTGGTGGAGCTTCGCGACCTATCCGCGCTGCGTCATGGCTGACACGAGTGATTTATTGCTCGTCTGGCTTAATCTAGAAGGCAGTTGTTTACAACCGTTTTTTTTATATGAGATTATTCAAGAATTCTTATAAAGAACTTTCTAGGTTTTTCTGTAATTTTCGGATTGTATATAAAAGGCGCATAGAGCGCCCGAGTAGAATAGTCTTATTTTAAGCGAGCTATAAGTAAGCTAATGTTACGAAGCGATAATAGAAGGCTATAAAGTGTTAAGTAGTGAGTTATTTAGTATACGAATTGTACCTGTGTATATTTGTGGAATAAATAAATAGTGTTTTCGTGTTAAATCGTTACACTGGAATTATCGAACCCCGAGTTCGCAACAATAATTTATATAGTCTGATTCCGTTGCCAGTATCTTATCCAAATTCTAGCGTGTACTCCTACGTAGATCCTTCCTACCCTTATCTGCTACTCAGCACTACCAAAACGCTTTATAGTCGACTAAAGGATTTGTCGCCTTGCAAGAAGATTAGCGGAGAAGACTACCTATGTACCACCAATGCAATCTATCTGGCTTCCGAACGTCCGGTGTGCGAAACGTCATTACGCACACATCCCAGTGAAAAACTTCCAAATTACTGCCCTATAAGAACAATCAACGCCAACATAGAACTGTGGCATCAACTTCGACCCAATGAATGGCTCTACTTTATCACTCAGAAGACAAGTGCTTCAATTAGTTGCAATACGCTGAACTCTGAAGTTAGTGAAGTCCAGCTACAAGGGATCGGAACCCTTAGCCTATCAGCAGGGTGTAAGTGTTATACTTTCGCCGCTGTACTCTACTCCAGTACCAATAAAGCCATGAACTACTCGAATTGTATGCCAAGCCTCGATATCACCAAGGACGATTGCTGTATTAAGACTCAAGAATATCTTAAGGTCAACCCAAGTAAGATGACACCGTTGGAACTATCTAATATAAATTTGAATGAACTTCGTCATTCACAACAAAAGCTAGACCAATTTGACAAGTTATTGTCTGATAACTTAAACCAGGCAAACTATTTCAACATGCCCTCGTCCTGGTGGTCCACTACTGTTGCCGTGTTATTGCTGATAATCCTGTTAGTGCTGCTAACATGCTGTTGTTGCAAATGCTCCTGGCTACCAGTGATTGGACGGTTTTTCTCAAAAAACCCACACTACTGTGGACTTCCGAATATCTGCATCACAAATCACAATGAGAGATTCGAGATCGACGACAACCAATTAATCCAATTATTGTATAGAATAAGAACCCTATAACACATTCTGCAAACTGACACCGATGTTCAAGCTCACACGAAACTGCCAAAAAAACTGTATTTCAATGTTAAAAACTGTGTAATGAAATACCTAGTCTACAAGGTATGATCAGAAGCACAGTTTCTGCTCAGTTGAGTAAGTTCGCCATTAGAGGCACGAATCGTTAATAATACTGTCGTTTATTAATCAATAAAGTATTTAATTACGGCTTGGTTTAGTTATACCGTTTAAAGACACTTTCTCCAGAAAGTTTCACTCTAAATTGTTAAAGGTTTAGTGCAATAATATGCGATTGTACCTGCGAATAGCTTATCAACAGTTGAACAAAGCCAAAAGTTAAAAAACAGCCCTAATGCTGCCAAAATGCTATCAACAGTTCAGTGATTTGCTCAAGTTTCAGGAATGAACAGGCCTTGTTACTTCGTCGTACGAGAAAGAAGTAGATGATTAATCAAATTTTTTACCAGTTTTCAGCTGAGAAATCACTAACACAGGGCACATTCAACTTAGTTTCACTAAAAAACTCGTTTATGTAAAGAAAAAGCCGTACATAGGCCTAAACGTTTTAAATACGTTCGATAAAAAACAACGATTTTTGCACTTGGCGCTGTCGGCCGTACTCGTTCAGGTCTCGATGCCGTCTCGTCGACCCTTATTGAGCACGTACCCCCTGCACACTCCCCCCGTCGTGCCGCCTAAAAATAAAACTTCGCAAAAACAAAAGTCAAGTTACTTTCTCGAGTTTGAGAGTTTTGTTTTTAAAAAAACTTTATTTCAAATGGAGGATACAATAATAACTGAACTTAAAACTAGGATTAACATATATTTATAAGTTTAATGTTGCTGATGCTGCAACGAGAGAAATCTAGGAAATCCTTGATTAGAACTGCAATGTAGCATTTTAATGGGAACGTAACTCCTCCCGACGTAGATGAAAGCACATCCTGTGGTTGTGATTTCAAAAGCTAAATTAAAATTATTAAAATATTTGGTTATTATTTAAATCCATAGGTTCGTTATTTGCATTATTGGATATGGATTGGATTTTCCTAAATCGCTTCTGAAAATATTTAAACAATATGATTAATATGGATAATACAATAAAAATATAAAGTAAAATTGTCCAAACACTTGTTCTTGTAACGTAGACAGTGGTAGACATTTCTTCGAGGTTTCTTCTTTGGTTCTCCAGCTTGGATTGGATCTCTTTGGTCTCTTGTAGGTTGACGAAGTTGAGGTCAATCGCAGGTGGGTTGAATGGTATTGATCGATGCTGATTGGCTCTGGTCAATTTTAGCGAGGGTAAATTAGTTTCGCTAAAGGACAGGCGACTTGGCTTATAAGTTTGGAAGATGATTGATTTTATTTGAACTTTGCATTCAATGGGTACTTCTATTAGATAGGAGCCTAAGAGAGGAAGACTGTCTCTTAAATTTTGGCAGGTTGAAGTACTAACTATCCGATTTGGTACGGTAACGATCCATTTTCCATCGATAATGTTTGTCGATTGGATTTCGTGCAATTGGATTTCGTAAGGATGGCAAGAAGTAATATTTGGTGCTTGACTGATTAGTTGAACAGCACATGGTGGATTAGCTTCTAACAGGATACTGTAGGCGTGTCTGCACAGGTACTCATTGGTTGATATTTCGAGACATCTTTGGTCCATATACGAGTATCTGGAGTTGCTCAGTGCAAGGTAAGGTTTATAAGGTATATTAATTATGAATGAACCGTTATTAGGGATTGGTATTGGGTATAGATTAAAATATTGATATACCTCAGTCTCGACAAGTGGAAGCTCTAATATAAAGACAATATTGAAGCCTTGAAGAAAACTTTTAATTTCAATTATTTTTTCGAAACCCAATATATTTTGAATATTGCTACTTAATGGTAGTTTATCTGCGTTTAAATGCGATTCTAACTCTCTTATTTCGCTTAATAATTCGTTTGGATTTATTATTGAATTATGAAGAGTGTTTGCTTTAGCAAAAGTTATTGAAATCTCGACTTTATCTAATATGTTATTGATTGATTGATACATCCAAGTTATTTGATTAATAACTGTACGTATTTGAAAATAGTCGTGTAGTTGGGTATTATGTAAATCTACCGTTTTAATAGCTTCTTCTATTTGAGAAATTCTGGTTTTTAGGATTTCTTCATTGCTTGTAATATTAGATATTACTTTTTGGAATGCATTGATTGTTGAATTTATTATCATTATTTGATTAATAGCATCAATCGTTAATTTATTTTGACTTTCCGATAATTTTCGGATTTTTTCGTCAATTATTTCTGCATCATTTTGGTCTAAATTACCTGTTATGCTTTTAATGAATGATCCTAAAGGATTAAATAAACCTCGTTTACGTCTAGAAATTGCACTAGAAGGGGCGATTTGTATAATTAAATTTTCTATGCGTTTTTCTAGGGTATGTAAAGATGTAAAACAATTATGATATTCATTGTAATATTCACTGTCATTTTTTAAGCTAGCTGCAAGTGTTTCAGAATGTCGTTTTAAGGTATAAAATTGGTCGACTAGTGGGTTTAAGTCAATTAATTGTACAAAGGACCAGTGGTTTGATGTAATTTTAGCTGTTCCTAGTTTAAAGGGTAGTATCCCTGGGTAATTGTTCAGGTCATGGTATTTTATGTCTGTCGCGTGGACGGTCCAGGTCCATCTGGAACAATGGGCATTATTTTAGATTCATTTATATGAATAACTTCCGTATAATTATTTTTCGGATTTTTTATTTCAATTTTATTATTTTCTAACACCGCTGTTAGTACAAAGGGTCCTAAAAATTTCTTTTTACTTTTACCTGTTCTTTGTTGAGATTTCTTATATACTTGAGAACCGATTATTAGGTTCTGATTAGTTTTACTTTGATTGACTTTGTCAATTATTTTTTGTTTTAATTGTTTTGAATCTTCCGTAATTTTATCATATAAAATTTGCGTGTTATTTTTATGATTGTTGATATATTCAGTGTATACATGAGATGGTATAAGATTCATGGGGTCTCGCGAATCTGTGTGTCCTAATACAAGTTCTTGTGGGGTAAAATTCGTACTAGAATGAATTGTATTGTTATAAGCAATAATTGCATACGGCATAATGTTTGTTATATCCGAATTTGGGTCAGATTCTCGTAATATTCTTATGTGTTCTATCAAGGTTGAATGTAGGCGTTCGATAGGTGAATTTGACTCATGGTGATGAGGAGTTGTAAAGTGTATTTTGATATTGTGAGCTTTTAAAAGTCCGTCTACTACTTCGTTTCGAAACTCTGTACTGTTATCTGATACTATTTGTTTCGGAACACCAAAGAATGAAAAGAATTTTATTAGTTGGCCACAACATGATACAGCGTTTCCTGAATATGGAAGTGCTTGTCCGTATTTTGAGAATTTATCTATAAATGTTAAGAATTTTTGTTTTCCTACAATAAATGTATCGATATGTATTATTTCGAAGGGTTTACTTGGTGTTTCAGTCAGTACTAAGGGTTGATCAGGTGGTCTTCTGTTATATTTTGACCTCTGACATATTTCGCAATTATTAATATCATTTGTGGTATCTTTTTTCAAAGATTTCCAATAATAGTTAGATCTTAAAAATTTTAATGTTTCTTCTATTCCGCGATGGTTTGTTTTTCCTTCATGACGAAATTTAATAATCATTGTTCTTTCGTCTTCATCGACATTATTAACTAGTTTGGTACATTCAATAAGTTTTAAATTTCTAAAGTGATTAGTCATGCATTGTTGGAAATAAGGACGTAATTCTTTAGAAAGAAAATAAATATAAGTTGTTTTATTATTTAAATATTCCTTTAAAACTCGTGTAATTGTTTCAATATTTGTGGGCAATGTTGCTTTTAAAATTTGATGTCCGTCAAAAGTTTCATGGTCTATTTTGACATAAGTATCGTAAGGTGATTTTTTAACAATTATTTGATGTGGTTTGTTGTTAATTATTTCGTCTAATAATGTCATTTCAGAATAATTTTCTGTCGCATTAGTTGTGTGAACAGTGTTATCTGTGAATGGGGGTCGAATTTGAATATTTTCGAGGATTTTTATTTTCGGGGATTGTGGTTTATTTGTACTTTGTTCGAGTTCCGCTATAGTTTCGGCAATAGCTTCATTGGTTAATATAGTTGGATCAAAATTGTTATTTAAAAATTGACTAATATCGTCATCGATATCACCAGGACAGTTAGCAATTGATTCCGTTTCTAAAGCATTTAGTTGTATTCTTGACAGTGCGTCTGCGTTCGTATTTTGTTTACCTTTTTTATATATAATTTGGTAATCGTACTCTTCAAGTTTTAATCTCCAGCGTACTAGTTTACTATTTGGTTCCTTTAAATTAAATAACCAAATCAAAGGACGATGGTCAGTGTATATTTTAAATTTTTGACCGTAGAGATAGGGTCTAAAATACTTACAGGCCCATACGATGCCTAAAAGTTCTTTTTCTATAGTAGAGTACTTTTGTTCGGTTTCGTTTAAAGTACGAGACGCGAATGCTATTGGTTGATCGTGTGGAGGGTCACCTTGTGATAATACGGCGCCAAGGGCTACATTAGAGGCGTCTGTAGAAAGGACAAAAGGTTTTGAAAAATCTGGATATTTAAGAATTGGTGCATTAATGAGCAATTCTTTAAGATGTTTAAAAGATTGTATGAAGGCTGGTGAATGTTCAACTTTAGTTCCTTTTTTAAGACATAAAGTGAGGGGTTTTGTGATTTTTGCAAAATCTTTGATAAACCTACGATAATATCCTGCTAATCCTAAGAAAGATTTTATTTCTTTTTGGGTTCTTGGGATTGGAAAGTTTTTAACTGCAGTAACTTTATCGGGGTTTGGAACACCTTCATGAGTGATTTTGTGTCCCAAATAGGCTACTTCCTTATGTAAAAATTCGCTCTTGTCTAGTTGAATTTTGAAATTAGATTGTCTAAGGCGTTCAAAAACTGCTCTTAACCTCTCTATATGTTCTTGAAGTGATGTTGAAAAAATTATTATGTCGTCTAAATAAACTTAACAGATTTCATTTTGAAAACCACGTAAAACGTTGTTCATTACTCTCTGAAAGGTCGACGGTGCATTTTTAAGTCCAAAAGGCATACGCCGAAATTCGTAATGTCCCGTATCCGTTGAGAAAGCTGTCTTAGGTATATCAGAAGGATCCATTTCTATTTGGTGAAAACCATTTGCTAGATCGAGTGTCGTGAAATATTGGGCTCTTCCTAATTTATCTAAAATGTCAGTTATATTAGGGAGTGGAAATTTGTCGTCAATCGTTTTATCGTTGAGTTTACGATAATCTATAACTATCCGCCATTTGCGTTTTCCTGATGCGTCTAACTTTTTGGGTACAATCCAAATAGGACTGCTCCAAGGAGATGTTGATTCTTGAATAATACCATTTTGTAACATTTTAGACATTTGGGAATTAACCTCTTGCTTATGAATATGGGGGTAACGATATGTTTTAGTGAATATTGGTGATTCATCAGTTAGATTGATTTTATTTTTAATTTGATTAGTAAAAGTAAGTGGAGTATTTTCACAGTAGAAAATGTCTCTATATTCATAACATAAGTCTCGAATAGCTTTGTATTCTTCTTTATTACAATGTTGTAAACGTACATTTTTTAGATTTTGTTTTTGCAGATTATCAAAATATTGATTTATTTTAGAATCGGTTTCCATTTTTTCTATGAAATTGATTTCTGTTTCGTCTATTATTTCGATGTCTAAAGGTTCAAAAAATGTTATTTTTACGGGATTATCTTGAGGGTTTGTAATAATTGTGAATGCGTAAGAATCGACAATTTTTACCAATGCTTCAGGCATTTCAGCTTTATCGAAATTTTTATATTTTAATATGCCTATACCATTTGATTTGTTAACTGGTATTTTTACTTTTTGACTAGTTCGGGGGTCTATTATTATTTCGCATGGTTCGAAATTATATACAGATGTTTTTTTATTTTGGTAATGTAAAGGTAACTCAATATTTTTGGTTTCTAAACATAAATCTTTTAAGTTTATGCTAGCGCCTATCTGTGTTAAAAAGTCTATACCTAAAAGTCCATCAAATTTAGGGGAAAAATCAAATAGATAAAACTAATGATATCCTATACTATTAAAAGAAGGAAATATAGGTATATATATGACCTCATTATGAATTGACGTTCCATGTGCGGTACGCACGAAAAATGATTCCGATGCAATATGATCTGGGTATAATTTATAAGCTAGGTCAGGTTTAATAAAGCTTCTACCGCTACCAGTGTCTATTAAAAATTTTGCATTTATTTCTGGCAATGTAATGACTGGTAAATCGGTTATTGTATAGTTATTTAAAAGGATTAAGTTGGGGGGTTTTAAATCGTGAGTTTCCTGAAAATTTTCATTATTATTCTCATTTACGTTGTTTTCGAAATAAAAATTTTCATATTGATCACGTTCTAGGTCTTGGTTATTTTGTTCAAATTCAGGGTAATAATATTCGTAATCTCTAAATTGATTAGCAGCATAATCAATTTGTTCCGTGTGGTTTTCGAAGGAATTATTTACAGGTTCAACAGATTGATTGAATAATTCTTCAATGTGAAAATTCGGTCTTTGTTGTTGTCCATTTTTTAATAATGTATTTCCCGAAGAAGTATCCATGGGTTCAGGTTGTTGTTGATTTGCTCTAACAACTGTAGAAGTTGCATGTCTTTTAACACCACGGTTAAAATTATTAAAAGTATTATTCTGGGGTCTGAAATTATTATTTGGAAATTGTCTTTGGGAAAAATTATTAAAGTTTGGTCTATGTTGGAAAGGTCTATTTTGTTGTCCAAAATTTGGCGAGTTATAGTTAAATTTACCGTAACCTAAAAATTGTGGTCGGTTTACAAAAGGTATTGCATTTCTTTGGTTAAATTGTGGAATATAATTATTGCTCGCTTGTGCATTAGCAGAATAATGCATGTGATTGTTATTATTTGCATTAGCAGAATAATGCGTGCGATTATTGTTATTATTTAATGGTCTTTGTGAATTAGAAGTCATTATTGTGGTTTTAGTATTTAAGTTGCCACGATTTTTGTAGTAAAGAAAGTTTTCCTCTTCTTGAGCGAAAGTCATTGCTTCTTCAAGAGATGTAGGGTTTTTTAAACGTACTATTAATTGCATATGATAATTTAATGCGTTAATGAATGTTTTTAGAACCAAATTTCCATATTCGTTTATTTTTAGCATTTTTAATTCCCTAGTGTCGTTAGACATATTTACTTTGGAAAATAATAAGCTTCTTGCATGTTGTAATCTAAGACCAAATTGTTGCGAATTTTCATTTCTTTCCGGTTTTAGAGTAATAATATCTTGTATTACGCAATCTATCGATCTCCTATCAGAAAAAGTATTTATTACGGCTTCCCTGACTAGATCCCAAGTATGTAGTTCTACACGAGATGCTATTAAATCAGCAGCTCTACCAACTAACTTATTCAAAATTGTGTCAAATAAGCAAACGTTAATTTGTGCCGCAGGATTCCTATCCTTATGATTATTATAGAAATTGTCACAAGCGTTTATGAATCTATTGATTTGTTTAGAATCTCCATCAAATTGTGGAATATTTCCCGCCTGATTTTTAATTAACGCATAATTAGGGGGTTGTGGGTTTGCCATTTTAACTTACAATATAAATGTAATAAAATAAAATATTTCGAAGTGCAATTAGATCTTCCAGTATATACGAGAAAGAAATAAACAATATATCAATCGATAAAGGACAAATTGTTAAAAGGATGCACTTACAGTATTAAAACTTCGATTATCTTCATTCGTCTTAGGTCTAAGGTCCAGAAGGTTGAGCGAGGCTTGTCTCTTCACTGGAGTTACCAATGAGTCTTGGGACGATGCTTGTTCCCAATTCTCGCACCAATAGGACTGCTGGGCAATTTTGTCCCGTTCTTCCCTGGTCGATGAGTTACTATGCACCACCACTTGGAAAGTTCGATTTTTGTCACGAATAGTTGAAACGAAAACGGCTCGTTTTATGCTCGATGCACGTAAACTTAAAAACCGTTGACAAAATCCTACCGACTGCGCCAGTTACTTTCTCGAGTTTGAGAGTTTTGTTTTTAAAAAAACTTTATTTCAAATGGAGGATACAATAATAACTGAACTTAAAACTAGGATTAACATATATTTATAAGTTTAATGTTACTGATGCTGCAACGAGAGAAATCTAGGAAATCCTTGATTAGAACTGCAATGTAGCATTTTAATGGGAACGTAACTGTCACACGCGTTGTGTGAACAGTGGCAGCGACATTCCAGTAGCGTAACCAAAATGAACACTTCTTTGTTGTGACTCTGTCCACAACACGCACTTTGAACACTTTATAGCATTTACTACCGTTTTGCTATAGTATTTACACTGATTTTCACTGACGCTCTGAGAGGGACCAAATAACGGATCTTTTATCGGCCGCGGCATAGTGCGAACTTTACAGTCGCGTTGCCTCCTGGATGAGATAACTGATGAGCAGTGTTGAACGCATGTCTACGATGCGGCTAAGTTACAAAAGGGCGAATAACATCAGTACTAACATCGCAAAAGAATGCTTAGTTGATGCCTAGAATAGGTACTTTATTTAGATTTAAAGATAAGTTACCTTTCAGTATGGTTTGCAGCTCCTTGTCAGTTTCTTAAGATTTAGCAAGTGCTTCGTAATCCAATGACGATTCTATCTCTTCTATTCTCGAGAGTGCATCGGCAAACATATTGTCCTCTCTAGAGATGTGCCTAATGTCGGTTGTAAATTGACCAATAAAATCCAGGTGACGAAATTGTGGTGGTGTGCATTGATCATTCTTCCTTCGAAAGGCAAATGTTATAGGCTTGTGGTCGGGATATGCAGTGAGAGATCGAGCTTCAACCATGTGTCTAAAATGCACGATCATATGCACTATATTTTTGTTCAGCAGGACTTAATTTGTTGGAAAAAAAATCTAATGATTGCCACGCGTCCTTAATTCTCTGCTGTAGTACCGCGCCAACTGCAAAATCTGATGCATCTGTAAAATGAGCCAAATAAGCATCAAGTGCCGAATGGGCGAGCAGAGTGGCTTGCACTAAGATATTTTTGCAGTCTTTAAATGCTTTTTCTGCTAGGGAACATGAAACTATTGGAGCTTTGCCTTGATGTTTCCCTTGAGCAAGTCATTCAGAGGGGCTTGAGTTTGAGCTGCCTTGGGTAAAAATCTACGATAAAAATTTAACATACCAAGGAAGTTTCGCAGTTGTTTTGCCATTTCCGGTCGAGAATATGACAGTATTGCTGTGGCTTTTCTGGAAGAGGACACGTTCCCTTTTCAGTCACTAGGTATCCTACAAATTTGACCTATTTTTCACCGAATATGAACTTTGTTGGATTAATACTCCAAATTCTTTCAAACGTGAAATAGAGATTTTAGGTGCAGCACATGCTCGTTAGGGGATTTTTGACGCAACTTAGATGTCATCAATATATGCGTAACAGAAATCCAAGTCTCAAAACGACTTCGTCTATGACTCGTTGGAACGTCTGTGCTGCACATCCAAAGATCATGAACTCGAATTCAAATAATCCGAAGGGCGTTGTTATCGCTCTTTTTTTGGGAATGCCTTCTGATGCGACAGGGATTTGATTGTATGCCCGAACTAGGTCTATTGTAGAAAAGATAGTTTTACCTTCAAGTGCTTGTAAGAAATCTTGAATGGGCTTCATAGGATATCTGTTTGGACTGGTGCTAGCATATAGAGCCCGGTAATCGCTACAGAGCCTCCAAGCTTCGCTTCCTTGTTTTGGTACCACATGCAGAGGAGACGCCCTTTTTAGAAGAATGTGGCAGTCTTCTGTTTGGCTATTTTCACTTTTTCGGGAGTGAGTCGACGTGGCTGTTGGGCTACGGGGGGTCCGGGAGTTGTTGTAATGTGATGCTGGGATAGGAAACCTTTGTAGGTATAGATGCAGAGGAGACGCCCAAGGATTCTTAGAAGACTTCCATTTTCTGCTTGGCTATTTTCACCTCTTCGGGAGTGAGTCGACGTGACTTTTGGGCTATGGGAGGTCCGGGAGTAGTTGTAATGTGATGCTTGGTGGAATGGGAAATCTTTCCAGGTATTCCATTTGGCCTGCGTTCGGCTTAAGGTTTTACTAATATGTTTCTGATTTCGTGGGCATACCTTTGATCTAATTCGCTTAGTGCATATCGATATTTCGTGGAGTCTTTGGTTATTCCAGCTGTGGTCTTTGGTATAACTCTGGATCTGAAGGGCTAAACGGTGGTACTTTAACGTTGATGCGGTCGATCGATGATGTTTTTTATCTCTTGTATTTTCCACTTTCACGTATACACCCACGCACTTTTCGATCACGGAGGGGTCACCAATTTGTGGGTGATGTAGTTTTCAGTCAGTTAAATACACAACTGGTTTTACGCGTTTATCTCCAACACTGGTGGTAAACTGAACAAATTAACAAATGTAAAATGAGTAAGTAAATAACTAAAATGACGAGCCGCAGAACCGAAGTCGAAAAATAGTACTGTATCTCGAATTTCTTTTCCTTGCCCTTTTATACACTGGTTCCTAAGTATTGGAATTTGTTTGAATATATAAGTCGTCATGTCCAAAAACCAATCAATTAACATTCTTGTAGCTTTGTTTATGTTAAGTGAAATACGAGACTTGAAGGGTTGTGTGACTCCAGTCTCTCTGTTTATGGGAACCTATAAAATAGAAGGGCATAAGAAAATGTATGTACGAATGTTCTTAAATGTTGGATAAGATTAGTTAGTTGGGTCGAAAGCGTTCTATTGAATACACTTCGAGCACACCTCTCCTTAGTAGTTTTTACTTTGAAATAAAAGCATAAGTTCAAAGTATTAAACACGTGTGGTATTAAAGGCCTAACTTCCAATAGAATTTCCCGTAATATTTAGTGCTGCTTAAGCAGGCACGTTCCTGTTCACCTTTATCGACCGGCTTTTGAATGGCTTCGAAATTGAAGAAATTGACTTGGCACAATAAATGCAAAGTGATTGATGAGCGTCTAGCTCAATTTAGCTAAAAGTAAAATTGGTGCCAGCCAGGTTTGGCAGTGGAGTGTCGCCACAGTTCTATTAGGGGGGGACTAGGGGATGTTCTAGTACACACCCCCTAGAATGCTTCACCGCCTGAGGGATTGAAAAAAATAAAAAACTATAAATAAGATGCTAGCGTCATTGTATTTCAGAGAGTCCTGGAAACTTTTATTGTCCGCGTTCCATAACTAAACATCTAAAGTTTCATTAGGGGATGATTGAGCGATGTTTTTAGTGTACACAGCATAGAATGCTTCACTGTCTGAGAAGTTGGAAAAAAAATAAAAACTAAAAATAAGATGCTAGTTTTATCGCAATTCAGAGTGTCCTGGACACTTTTAATGTCCACGTTCCAAAACTACACATCTACACTATCATTAGGGGAGGATTGGTGGACGTTTTATTATACACCCCATAGAATGCTTCACTATCTGAGGGGTTGAAAAAAAAATAAAAACTATAAATAAAATGATAAAGTTATGTCAATTCAGAGTGTATTGGGCACTTTGAATGTCCGCGTTCCAAAACGAAGCATTTATAGTTCCATTAGAGGAGGATTAAGGGATGTCCTTGTATGAGGAGTTGAAAAATATTAAAATCTATAAATAAGATGCTAGTGGTATTGCACTTGAGAGTGTCCTGGACACTTTCAATGTCCGCTTCCGAAAACTTAACATCTATATTTCCATTTGGGGAGGATTAAGGGATGTTTTAGTATGCACCCTATAGAATGCTTTACCGTCTGAAATTTTGAAAATAACTAAAAATTATAAATACGCACACTGTAAATACAGGGTGGCCTATCGAAAAGGTTTCACCCCGTTTTACATCGAAAATCGTGCAAACATGTCAACTTTAGTTTTTAGGGGAGAAATAGATTTTTGAGCCATTTCAACCCTCTAATATGACAGGAGAATGAAAACAAATTCAAATTATTTAAATTAAAGCCTATTAAATTTTCAAAGTATAACCGGCCGCCATTTTGACATGAATTATGACATGAAGAACATGACATGACAGAAATTACATGTGATTTGCCAAATGTGACCTTACTGGATCTTGCAGACTATTTTATTTTAAAGCACAGTTATTATACGTAGGTACTAAGCAGCAGTTGAAAGCATATAAAAGTCTACAAGCTTTTAAACTGTATGAATCTGGTGCAGTTCTTTCGATCCATGCAAAACAAGTCACCAAGGATGCTTATGTAATTTTAAGTAAGGTAAGATCAATTTAAACAAGCTACTGCTTTAGCCAAAGTTATAGCTTATGCGGTTTTTTATAGTTTCTCCTACAGTCTTAACTTCAAGACTAGCATATTCATCAAATGGTGTGAATAGCTATAAGTTTCTGAATTCTCATATATCAATTTAGGGCCTGCTGTCTTTTTGTCACAAACTGAACCAAATTGAGTCTAACCATACAGGCAGAAATTCAACGAATTGTCAGCTGTGTTTTCTCCTTATATTTTATACATACTTAGGGCAGGACAACTTGACTTTATAAAACTGGGCATTAGCATAACCGCATAACTCTTCAATTCCATCAGAAATCTCATTAAAGTAAAGTTCTTATTAAAGGTGCTTATCAAGACTATGTTAGGTTTAGAATCACTGGGTGTACACATTTTGCAGATTTAGTTGTAGGTATTCAGAAGAATTTATGGTGACATAATAGTTATTTATGTAACCAGTTACGAAAAGTCCGATTTTGTGTAACGAATGAATGTTTGCGGGACGCGCGCAGCGAGTTCCCGCAATTTGAATGAGATACACAAAAAAGGCTTTTCGTTACGTGTTTCATACAAGATTTTTTCTAATTTTGACTACAAATACCTACTTAGAGAGAGAATTATCATTATTATTAAACTTCAATATTTACTTTTAAACCACTTTGTATCTACTTAATACCTTAAAACTATAGCAACGGTGTGCCACAGCCGAAACCTGCAACTGGTGGTGAAACGAACTTTTCATCACTAGTTACGAAAGATTTTAATTTTCGTAACTAGTTACGAAAAGTACGACGTTACGTCACTGTCATCAGTATTGAAAAGTGCCACTTTATATGTCAAAATTAGAAAAATGAAATTTTTTAATAGATTTCCTCAAAATGCACCCCAGAGGGTCATTTACCCCAGAGGTATAATTACTGGTGAGTTTTATTGTGGGCACATAGACTATTTAGTGAAATTTAATTGAATTTAGTAATATGTAGTGAAATTCAAGGAAATTTTACTTGACACTTAGTGGAATGAATTTGAACATAATTTATGAATTGATTTACCTCTCGCTTTAGGTGCTGTGTGAACATGTGATAAAACAAGATATCAATTTACTCACGCAATAAGCCTCATTTGCAATGTTGTGGTTTAACAGAGTCAAGTGGGCTGTGAATCAAG
This sequence comes from Taphrorychus bicolor, assembly GCA_951812265.1. Taxonomy (NCBI): domain Eukaryota; kingdom Metazoa; phylum Arthropoda; class Insecta; order Coleoptera; family Curculionidae; genus Taphrorychus; species Taphrorychus bicolor. The sequence goes on from OX638298.1 coordinate 5,244,279, forward strand.
GAATCTCTCATCAAGTTAAAAAATTTACATATGTTGGACAAGTGCAGATATTTTGTTGCAAAGGAGGCAGAAAATGTCATAAAATTAACATGACTGTCATAAAAGTACATAGGTAACTCCAGATATAAGAAAGTGCATGAACGCAAAATGCAAATTATTTTCACTTGTATTTTAATGTGAGAGATCTCTTTCTTTGAGTTGTTGAAAGAAAATAGTGGGGTCACAACTCGAGTGAAATTCATTTTATCTAAATGCTTCTATTACTCCAACTTTTTGGGTCAAAAATTCATACCCAACTTGAGAACTTCTTCCTGAACTTTTCTGTTGAACTCCTACTGTTACATGTAAGTCATTCACTTGTTATTGACATCAAGTAAGCATTGGAAATTAGACTTTGACATTTTTATTGTATTTTCTCAACATGTGCTGAAAGGAGATATTTAGGTTTAAAAAAAAATGAGGATTTCAAAGATAATGAGATGACAAAAATAAGCGAAAGACTTGTATTTACCTATTATACTCTACCTGTTTATTGTATTTAATTATATTAGTGTAAATTTGCAGTATTGTTAGGGTTGTATTAATTGTTACTTAATATCAGTTTTATTGACATGCTCACAACTGCATATAAAAACATGTTGTGTATCATATAATTTTACAGCGAAAATAATATACTTAATGTTAAAATACCTACCTGCCTAATATCCATGGGGGGATTTCGGGCGGAGACCACGAGCGGTGGCACGTTGCTTGTACGTTCGTTAGCGATTTAATTATTAAAATTATATTAAATTTAATATATTAAAAGATTGAATACGGAAGTAGTGGTTCTTAATTAGTGAAATGTTGTGTGCTCATGCATCAAGGGCATGTGGTTTGTGTGACTAAAATCTGTGCATGTCAGTCACGTAGTTCAGGGAAAACTTTGCAAATTCCATTTGTCTAGAAATTGAGGTTTGCGTCCCAAGACGTACAGTACCTTACATTTTGCATACCTACCAAATAGCCGACAGTAAAAAACAGTGTCGGACTAAGGAAATGGCTAATAAGAAGCGGAAAGTCTACGTTTGCTGTGTATGCAGGAAAAACATCACCAAACTTCAATACAAAATACAATGCTCTGGCGACTGTGGTCAGGGGTTCCATAAGGGCTGCTCAGGCCTTAGCAGTGAGGAGTTTTCAGCTTACGAGTCGCGGAAAACTGTGGAGAAATGGGCCTGTGAGGATTGCCGCGTGTCCGAAAACTCTGGTGAAGAGGAGGACTTCGCGTTAAGTAGCCATAGCCAAGGCTCTACGCACCGTGCAAGTAATGTGAATGGGCACCCTGTGCCCCAAAATAAGAGGGCCTCAGGGGTGCACAGCTCTGGAGGCCAGAATTCACTTGACAGCCTTCTCCGCCAGTCGAATCTGTCCAACCGAGAGCTCTTGCATGCAGTGAAAAAATTGATTGATGACCTAAAACAGGCCGTATCATTCAATGGGGCCATGATGGAGCAAATGAAAGCAGACATGCAGGTACTCTCTAACGAGAATAAACATCGAAAAAAGGAACACTCCTTGATCAAATCCAGAGTCGACCAGCTTGAAAAGGAAGTGTCACATATGAAGTGTTTTGGAAGGGAACAACAGCAAACTGTTACCAGAGGCCGTAATATTATCATGGTGGGTCTCGAGAATGGAAACGAAAACATCAAAATCCGTGTGGAGAGGGTATTGCGGGTGCTCAACAATGGGATCTCTTGTGAAGATTTTACGGTAAAGCCCATTCCTAGCAAAAAACCAACAAAGCCTCTGCTAGTCTCCTTCCATCGAGAAGAACTTCGAGATGACGTCATGCAAAAACGCAAGGAGATTAGATTGGATGCGGAGATGTGTGGTGTCGGTGCCGGCACAGGCGGCGGCAGAATCTACATTAATCCGGACCTGCCTCGGTATACGCGTGAACTTTTTATGAAGGCGAGGGAATTGAAATCGGCTGGGTTCAAGTATGTTTGGTGCAAGAACGAAAATGTGTTAGCTAGGAAGGGTCTCATTGATAAGTCCTAAATACGTTTTGATTATTTGCATGGAATTGTCTTTTCCTTGATTTTTTTTCTCTCAATGGCTGTTTGTCACTTAAAGATTGCGCATTTAAACGTTCGCTAAATTGTTCCTAAGTTTCACAATTTAAAGATCTATATCGGAAATAATAATTTTGATATTGTAGGGATTTCAGAGACTTGGCTCTCGGATGTGGAACCTGACAAAATTATTAAAATAAGAGGTTATAACACATTTAGATTTGACCGTGTTGGTAGTCGCGGTGGTGGGGTTTTAATTTATTGTAGGAATAATATTAAGTGTATGCTAGTTGACAGCATTTCTGCTGATTATTCGGAGCAGCTGTGGGCTGCAATAAAATTGGGCAACTCGAGCATTGCTTTTGGCGTTGTCTATAGACCTCCTAGTACTAGCGTACTTGAGTTTTGTAATGAGTTTGAGGAAATTATAGTTAATCAACTGGTACAGTTTGACTCCGTGACTTGTGTTGGAGATTTTAATATCAACATGCTGGACCTACAGGCTGGCTACACCCTGCGGTTCTCATCCATACTCGACTCATATAATTTAAAACAATTAATTGATGAGCCTACTAGGCTTGGGACCGACGGTGCTACTCTCCTTGACCTGATTCTGTGTTCACATGATGGGTTTTCGGATGTGCGTGTGGCTCACGACTTGGACCTGTCTGACCACATGTTGGTCCAATGCAGATTGAGCTTTTCCATTCCTAAGCACAGACCTTTTTTGTATACGTATCGCGATTTTAAATATTTTAACAAAGGCGCATTTCTTGATGATCTTAATTCTGTTCCCTTTTATAGAATTTTCAACGCTGTTAATATCGACCAAAAAATAGAATTGTTTAATACCTTTATCACGAACTTATTTGGTCGTCATACACCCATGCGAACCGCCAGGATATCAAAGAGAAAGAGTCCTTGGCTCACACTGAACATAAAACATCTAATGACCCTAAGAAATAAGGCCCTGTCAAGGTATCGAAATAGTAGGACGCTCAGGAATTGGGAATCGTATAGGGAACTGCGTAACCTCACCACGGCGTCGGTGGAAAGAGAGAAAAAGGCATATTTCGAGTTTAGTTTTCAACCTAACAATCCAAAGAAAAATTGGGCCCTGCTCCGGGAGCTGAGCGTTTGCAGAAGGTCTGGGCGCGGCGAGTTGGACACAAAATGGTCCGCTGATGAGGTGAATGACTATTTCGTTAAGATTGCCCAGGTTTTACCTGATCCGGAGACATTGCACTATTACATGAATAACCTAAAACAAAATGTACCCGGGTTTAGTTTCAGATTGGCTGCAGATGAGGAAATTAGGGTTGCTTTATTCGCCATAAATTTAAGAGCAATAGGGGCCGATGGCATAAGTATCACCATGTTGCTGCACTGTTATCCGATCATTCTGCCGGTTCTGGTGCATCTTGTTAATTTTTGTATCGAAACCTGCACATTCCCAAATGTATGGAAATGTGCAAATGTTATTCCAATACCCCCCCCCCCCCCCCCCTAAAGTGTCGCCGCCCACGAACTAAAAGATCTGCGACCCGTGAGCATTTTGCCAACCATTTCTAAAATTATGGAAAAAATCATGAATAATCAGATGAGGGAGTATGTATTCCGGAATCAGATAGTGCCATTGGTGCAGTCGGGATTTCGTCCTCAGCACAGCTGTGCTACAGCACTGGTTGAAGGTGCTTGATATTCTTGGCGACAGACAATGGTCAACTCACAGTCTTGGTTCTTTTGGACTATTCAAAAGCATTCGATAGACTTAATCATGAGCTCATGATTGCTATTCTAAAGCATGTAGGCTTTGATGGCAGCGCTTGTGAGCTTCTCCGGGAGTACTTAAGGGGACGAATGCAGGTAACGAGGCTGGGCGATTCTACTTCTGAGAGTAGTCAACTAAAGTTTGGAGTTCCTCAGGGTTCCATTCTGGGACCCTTACTCTTTTCTATTTACACGTCACAGCTTATTTCAGAGCTTCAGTTTTGCTCCTGTCACTTTTATGCTGACGACACTCAGCTGTATCTTGGGACTGCTCCTAGTAACATACATCAAGCAATCGAAGACATGAACACTGATCTTGAGTCCATTGCCAGGGCATCACGTAGGCACTGCTTAGAAATAAACCTCGCTAAATCGAAGGCTCTGCTTTTTGGTCCCAAACAATTACAGAAAAGATATGAAAATGAAATCCAACTCACTCTAAATAACGAATCTATATCCTTTGTTCAATCAGCCAAAAACCTGGGCTTGGTGCTCGACACTAACTTGAAGTTTGGTGAACATGTTACTCTTTGCGTAAGAAGAGCGTTTGCTAATTTAAAAATGATTTATGGTCATCGTAATATTCTTTCACAAAACGTAAAGAGGATGTTGTGCGATAGCCTAGTTTTATCTCACTTTAACTTTACTGATGTAGTGTATGGTCCTTGTCTACTTGCTCGGGATAGGGACCGTATTCAGTTAATACAGAACCATTGCGTTCGATTGATCGGAGGGATCAGGGTTGGGGAGAGCGGCGTGACGGCCAAATTGCGTAGTATCAGATAGCTGAGAATGGATGAGAGACGGCTACTTCACTTCTTTGTATTGATTAATAAAATAATTGCAGGGAGGTGTCCTGGTTATTTGTATAGCAAAATAAAGTTTCGTTTTGATATGCATAATCTTGACCTTAGGCATACAATGACAGTCACTCCACCCTTGCACACAACTGGTCAGTTTGAGAAGTCATTTAGTTTCAACGTGGCAAAGTATTACAACCCGCCGGCGCCAAGCTACTGCAAAATGGCCAATTCAAACATTATATAAAGCGCATTATCGCCCAGCTGATATAGTTCTCAGCGACTCCACAGTTGTTCCAAGCATCGGCTGCTTTCCTTGAAGTTTCAGATGTCAAATTGGAAATTTAGTGTGTTTTTTTTAATTTTATATCTATGTATTAATATCTATTTTGCTATATTATATTATCTTCTGGGGTAATTAATGGGTTAAGTGAGGAATATGCGATTCGACTTCGCCCTTTGCAGTTCGTTTTTTGCTGGGTTTATTGTTTTTTTTTAGATTTACGTATGTAAGATTGAATTGCAATAAAGTCATTATTATTATTATTATTATCCAAAAACAATTTGTGTACTTTTTACAACTTTGACACCCTGTCTTAGTAGTGTTTATAATTTAACCAGCACCAAGCCACACTTAGCTAGCTACAACCTTTGACAACAACAATTGAAGCTCCTCCTTGAAACATTATAAAATATTTTTGTAATCATGTGTACAGATAGATGTCTTAAATGAAAGCAGAATATTTAAAATCGTGGAAAGTAAGCCACCGGCTCCTATTCCTGCTCCATGCAACCGATGTAACCTATTCGACCATCGTACAGAAGACTGCAAGAGCCCAACGAAATGCAACAGATGTCAAGGACCACACACAACGTCCTCATGCAAATCACCGCTCCCCATAAAATGTGCCAGCTGCAAATCAGAAGAGCACGCAGCATGGAGTATGAAGTGCCCCAACAGACCTACCGCTCCAATGTTAAAATCAAATGCCTTAACAAGAAATCGACCGACGTGTCAAAATCAATAACGGAGGGAAGTAGAATTCATTTGCCTTTAACAACTCACGACTATATAATAAACAAATACAAGCATCAACTGAACAAAACAAGCAATACAAACAGGGAAGAGCTATTAAAAAAAATGCGAAAACAATTTATCGATGACTTCAACATTGACACCTCGGTCGTTTTCTTTGGCACTCATATGTATATATTAATGATTGACCTGCTCCTACCAAACACAAACTCCCACACAGAACCCCAAGACCAACTAAAACAAACAATCACAAACGTAGAAAATTCACGTTAAAATTACTTTATGCCAATATCAACGGACTAAACCGCAAAAAACATCTGATTTACAACTACATAGAACGTAATGACATTGACTGCTGCATGTTCGTAGAAACTAAAACCAAACTGGGACAGACACAGACATACAGAGACTGGCAGTATATCTGCAAGCACGGCAACACGATAAATAATGCAAGAGGAGGGGCAACGGTCTTACTCAAACCAAAAGCAAAACTAGGCAAAGCAAATCCACCTGCTCTTAACAACCCTTTAAACGACTGCCTTCATTTTACCATTCCATACAGAAATGACAACATTCATGTTTTCCTAGTATACATACATCCATTCTCCAACATAGAACACAACATACTGACTAAAGCATGCCTCTACAAATACGCAATAATTATCGGAGATCTCAACCTCAACAGACAGAAAACGAGACAGCTAAACACCTTTATAGAAAACTCCGACTTTGTAAAGCAACATACGCCTCCGACATTTTTAATGCCAGAGAATAGAGACTCAACACCAGATGTCTTACTTTACACAAGAAATCTTACTAACAACATACATAACGTGACTCTGACCAACGAACTGGGGTCAAATCATTTGGCGGTGACATTTGATCTAGACCTTCAGCGGATGCAACCTATGACCTCTACAAACCAAAACGTTGAAAAACTAAACCTGAACAAAACTGACGCGGATAGAGTGAGGGACCAAATTCATAACTACATCCAAACACAGACACATCCCATCTCAATTGAAAAAACCCAACAGCAACTGACACTGGCAATAGAAAAATCTTCACCCCGGACAAGCAGATCCTTTTACCAACACACCTTACCGAAATTCATCCTAAGATTGATTAAACACAAAAGGGAACTCTGCAGACTCTACATACACATACAAGACAATGAACTAAAAAGAAAAATCAACCAACTGAACAGAAACATAAAGACGATGATCGACCAATATCGACAAGATAAATGGCTGGAGGCATGCCAAGAAATCGAAAAAGACCAAGGAAAAACGTATTGGCAAAAAATAAAGAAACTGTCACGGTACAAAAAAAACAACGCCACTGGTATGATTAACGAAAACGGAACAGAACGATGTACAGACAAAGACAAAGCGGACGCCTTTGCCAGACATTTCCAGGGGGCTTTCAGGGCGTCAACAAATCCTAAATTTGATGCAGACAACTGGAATCTTGTAAATGACTGGTACGACAACTACTTTACACAACAATCTGACCACCAATACACACTAATTACAGACACGGAATATGACGAGGCACTGACTAAAATCAAAGATACAGCACCGGGAAAAGACAAAATAAAGGGTAAAATACTTAGAAACCTAACCCCAGAAACCCACGCGTACATACTTAACCAACTGAACGACTGTATTATAAATAACAATATTCCAAGGACATGGAAAAATGGAATAGTAATACCCATTCCAAAAAATGGTTTAGATAACACACTAACACAAAACTATAGACCTATTACATTACTCCCAGTGTTAAGTAAATTATTTGAACACATAATTAAAAAAAGAATTCAAGAACTGATCGGCAAATATATTCCAATTTACCAATTTGGATTTAAGACGAAACACTCGACTATCCACCCACTTTTTGTTCTGACTAACAACATACAAACAACACACCTAAACGGTGGAAAAACAGCAAGTCTATTTATGGATATTAACAAGGCCTTTGACAGCGTCTGGCACAGGGGTCTCCTGTACAAACTTCACCAACTTCAAAGACCAAAATACTTACTTTATACTATTAAAAACCTTGAAATATACTATTAAAATACTTGAAAACAGACAACTAGAAGTGCGAATTGATAACACTCTTTCTTTCCCTTTTTCTCCTTAACAAGGACTCCCTCAGGGTTCGCCGCTTTCACCCTTGCTTTATAACGTGTATCGCCATGATATATACAACTATCATCTTCCCGATAGAGACCACCTAGACAAAACAGCTTATATACTACAATACGCGGACGACACAGCCCTCATTGTACACGACAAGACCACTAAAAAGGCAGTTGAGAGACTGCAGGCACTAACGAACGACACAATGGCCTGGTTCTACAAATGGAGACTAACACCAAATGCCACAAAAAACCAACTCCTTCTTTCAAACCACCAAATTAAAGCAGACTCCCCAACAATAACAGCAGACGGTCACACAACCGAACCAAAAAACGACATAAAATACTTGGGAGTAACTATCGACAAAAAATTAAAATTTACTAAACACGTACGAAATACTAGAGTGGAAATTATTAAAAGGACAAAACACTTTCGATCCCTGACATACAAAAACAAAGGAATTTGCACAAAAACGGCTATAAAAATATACAAATCCATTTGCAGACCACTGTTAGACTATGGACACGTGCTAAGAGCAAATGCGTCAGAGAAAACTAAACAATACACACAAACAACAGAACAAATCGCATTAAGAATGATAACCAAGATAAGACACCCCGAAAACCCGCTGCATAATCCTTCCAACCAACTACTCTACGAACGCACACACATGACAAAAATAAGTGAAAGACTGATACAACTTCAGACTAAATGGAAAAACAACCCACACAATATGACTCTACTGAACCCACTTTGCTTAACAAGACAAAATAGACAGTCCCGCTTCGTTTTCCCTACAACCACCCTAATGGAACATTTCCAAACGTAGAGAGGCCAAGCTCAGAAATGAGTCGCTTTTCTTCCTTTCCCTAAGTTTGTAATATTTGTATATGGAATTCATTTGTGTAATATTATAACATGGGCAGAAAGACCAAATGGTCGATAGCCTATTTCCCTGGAATTAAAGATGTTATATATATATATATATATATATATATATTTAGAGAAACCATACAAAGTCAGGCCACTCGTATGTAGTTTAAAGAGCAAAGTCAGACCACTTTTACAAACCTGAGCCGTATATGTGGCTCAGCTTTGTTTTGCCTTATTATTCGTTTCCCGCGCAATTTCTGGTTTGGCCTTGTACCTTTTTACATAACTGATGTCATAAGGATTTGATTGGCGCTTATTTTACCTAGTCTCCCCTTCCAGGAAAAGAGAAATAACCAATTAAAAACTGAAATTTGATGGCCTGACTTTGTATGGTTCTTCAAAATGCAGTGCACGGAATTCCCATGCAGGTGGCGCAGGAGCGAACCTATTTTGTATATCTTGTATATTTGGAAAACCATACAATATTGAGCCAATAAATATGGCAACATTGAACATATGTGTTTCCCTATTATTTCTTTAACCTCTCTCTCCCACTCCCTCTTATTTTTTTTGCTACTTTGAATAGTGTCAATTTTGAGCTACAGTAACCAAAAAAAAAACCGACAAAGGCAAAATATCCAAATTAGTTAAAAAAAAATCAAATCTCAAAGATTTAGGGCTTTTCTCTCTTTTTCTCCTACTAGTACGTTTGCTGTAAAGCGGAACAGTACTTTTTTTTCCTAAATTTAATAAGGAGTAAAAAACTAGTAACTTTTATACGAAATTTTTTTTATAACTTCAACTTTTTTTTAATATTAAGCAAAATAAAAACCACTCTTGACATAAAAAAATAAAGTTTTAAATAAATGTCCAAAATAACGTTTATTAGCTTCAATGCACTTGTCAACTCACTTCACAAAAGTTTTATTTGTAATGTGCGTGTGCCTATTTTCTCAAACACATCATGTGGTTTGTTAGTTAACATTTTAATATATTACAATGGTGTAAACAAATTTACAAAAAAAAGTTTCGTATAATAGTTATTTATGTATTAAGAGCGAAAAGTACAACTTTATGCTCGGAGAGTGAGGTTTGCCGCTCGACGCGAAGCGGAGAGCGGCAATCACTCGAGAGCAAAAAAGTTACTTTTTGCTCGTAATGCATAAGTTATGTAACCAGCCCTAAGTAGAAATACCTGACCATGCACCTGACTCAGCCCTGCAGTACCAGAACAAAGAAAATGCTGATAGTGCCTATTATGCTTTGAGCTTTCTTTAACGCTTTAAATAAAATTATATTCATTCTCTGCCTAAGCTTTGTACCCAGTAGTTGCGTATGTCCTTTTTGTAAAATAAATATTTTTAAAAAGGCATTTTGGTAGTCGAGATCTTTAATTGGCGCAGTCGGTAGGATTGTGCAGTCGTGCGTCGGATTTTCGCGGAGTTTTCCGGACAGTTTTCCGTCGTGCAACGTGATTTCCCAAAATCTTCAGCACAATCATCAAGAATCCACGACCTACTACTCTACCAGCCACTGGGACCACTCTGTAAGGGCAGGAATCGGGAAGGAAAGAAGACGACGTCACTACGTAAGTGTCTTTCCTTTCGCTCCATTTCCCTCTGTTTAAGGGTACAAATGGCATAATTTTACGTTCAGTCTATTGGAGACAAATTAATTTTAGTATCAGTCTATTGGAGACAAATTAATTTTAGTATCAGTCTATTGGAGACAAAAAAATAATTTTACGATCAGTCTATTGGAGACAAATTAATTTTAGTATCAGTCTATTGGAGACAAATTAATTTTAGTATCAGTCTATTGGAGACAAAAAATAATTTTAGTTCAGTCTATTGAAGGCAAAATAATTTAATATAGGTCGTAATATTAATCAATCTATACCAATACCTAGTCATTAATTATATATTTTTTATTGCTGAATGAGCAATATCGATCAAAAAGAAGTAGATCATTTGACCGAATTATTTAATAATTTACTTAGAGATACTGAGCAAATCCAAATTCAAGAGTCAAATATGGCAGTCAACAATGACCCAGCCGGTGTAAATTGGCAACTTTTTAAGTCTAAGATCGAGGTTGTCAGGCCCTTTGACGGTAATAGCAATCTTTTGAATAGATTTATTTCTAGTTGTGAAAGCCTAATCGAAACATATCGGGCAGTTAATGATGATGCTTTTCAAAAACACATTTTGGACTGTATCAGATCAAAATTAGTTGGTAAAGCGGAAATAATGATCGGTAATAGATCAGAGTTAACGACTTGGGATTTATTGAGATCTGCTTTATTGCAATGTTTTGCTGACCGTAGGAATCTTGATATATTGGTACAAGAATTGTCTTGTGCACGTCCTCACAAAGGTGAAGACATAAATACTTTTGGCACTAGATTGCAAATGCTGCGTAGCGAAGTCATTCAACGAATTTCGAATGATATAAATCTAACAAGAGCTGAAAAAGTCTGTCATATGAATCTATATGACAAAACAGCTTTGAATACATTTACTGCCAGTTGCACTGGAACAATGAGAAACAATTTATATCTTAAACATCCAAATTCGTTGGAAGATGCATTAGCATATGCAACAGAATACGAAAATTTTGAAAGATTTTGCGGAAGTGCGAACAGTTTACCAAAGTTTAATCAACCAATGAATAAACCACAACAATTTCAACCCAGAAATTCTTTTGGCCATTACCAATCTAATTCAAACCATTCCCCACAAAACTTTAATAATTCAAATTTTAGTTCGCCTAACATTCCACCAAATCCAGTATTTAATACACCCACATTTAACTCAACACCATTTAATGTGAGACCTCGACAAATGCCGCCACAAAAGTTTTTCACAAATCGTCAAGTATTTGGCCCACCGCAAAATGTCTTCAGGCCAAATCAGACTCCTGAAAAACAACTGCCTAAACCCATACCCATGTCTGTTGTATCCCGAAACACTATGGGATTAACTAAAAGGCAACCCAATCCGAGTATGTATCAACACAACAATAATTACTTCCAACCTCGATATCAGAAACCAAATTTCACCTCACAGGAACTTTATTTCACTGAAGATCCTATGTTCGATAACAATCCCGATTCAATGTACTACGACGAATCATTATATTGGGATAACGATCAATACAACCCTGGAAATTTTGATCAGGAATACCCTTCTCAAAATGACCACATGACCCACATGTCTAATAATTTAGGTGAAATACAAAATTCTGATCATTGTTCAATGAACTCCCCAACAAACGAAATACAAAATGACTCAAATTTTCCCCAAGCAAGTTCGTCAAAACTCCCCAGTTGATTGAAATTAATATTTCATCAAACAATGCTCTCCCCTATATTGAACTTTTTACTCTTCAAATTAAACTTCTAATTGATACTGGTAGTTCAAGATCCATTTTAAGACCCACTATTGCCGAAGAATTCTTTCCTCATTGCATTTATCGTCATAATAATGCTATTAAAACAGCTGTAGGTAAGGAAAGTACGCAATTTCAAGCTGATATACCAGCATTTTTAGAATTTAACATTGATAAAGAAATCAAGTTTATACTCTTCGATTTTCATGATTTCTTTGACGGAGTTATAGGGTTGAATGACTTAAGGAATTTAAACCTGAACATTGACCTCACGAACAGACGACTTATTGGACATAATGTTCAAATCCCATTTAAGTACAGACAACCATGTCAAGCAAATTTTACAATCACATGTAACCCGAACGAAAGAGTTGTAAAAAGACTCCCCGTATCAGTGTATGACGGAGATATAATTGTTAACAGCAGAAAGGTAAATGATTTGATTATTCCGGAAATCTTGTCGCAAGCAGAAAACGGCTTTGCTGCAATTGAAATACAAAACCCCACTGATAAATATGTCTCATTAAAGTTCACAGAACCCTTAGAAGTGAATACTTTCGATGACGAAACTTTCGAATTATATACCTTTGACCACACAGAAATAAACAACCAACTAAGAGATTATACGCAAAAAGAGGTTCATAATGTAGATCGATTAATACGTACAGCGCATATGAATTCCGAAGAAAAAACTGCTATTATCAGGTTGTGCAGACAATATAAAGATATATTTTATGAACCTGGAGAAAAGCTATCTTTTACCTCAAAAATTAAACACGAAATAAAAACATCAGACGAGCTTCCAGTTCATACGAAATCGTATAGATATCCATATATACATAAGGAGGAAGTTCGGAGACAAATAAACGAAATGTTAGAAAAAGAAATAATTAGGCCATCCTGTTCACCATGGTCTTCTCCAATATGGATAGTTCCTAAAAAGATAGATGCATCTGGAGAACAGAAATGGAGAATAGTAGTGGACTATAGGAAAATAAACGAAAAAACAATATCTGACAGATATCCTATACCTAACATCAGTGATATTTTGGACAAACTCGGACGTTCTCAATATTTTTCCACATTAGACCTTGCTAGCGGTTTTCACCAAATTGAGATGGAAAAGAACTCGGTAGAAAAAACTGCATTTAGCGTGGAGAACGGCCATTATGAATACCTAAGAATGCCGTTTGGTCTTAAAAATGCTCCATCCACTTTTCAGAGAGTAATGGATGAAGTACTTAAAGATGTTCAAAATAAGATCTGCATGGTATTCATGGACGATGTTATTATTTTCAGCTCTGGCTTAACAGAACACATTCAAAATTTAAAACTTGTCTTTCAGAAACTCAGAGACGCAAATTTGAAAATTCAAGTTGATAAGTGTGAATTCCTATGCCACGAAGTTGAATTTTTAGGACATTTAATTACCCAAGATGGAATAAAACCTAATAAAAAGAAAATAAGTGCAATACAAAAATATCCAATACCAAAAACACAGAGAGAAATAAAATCGTTTTTGGGATTATTAGGATATTATAGAAAATTTATAAAAAACTTTGCGAAAATTACTAAACCGATGACTCAGTGTTTAAAGAAGGAAGGAAAAGTGGAACACACGAATGAGTTTGTAGATTGTTTTAACACGTGCAAAAATGTTTTAACATCAGAACCCGTGTTAGCTTATCCTGATTTTTCTAAACCTTTTGAGCTCACTACTGACGCTTCAAACTTCGCAATATCAGGAGTTCTATCGCAAGACAATCATCCCATATGTTACGCTTCAAGAACACTGAACCCAGCAGAAATTAACTATTCCACCATAGAGAAAGAACTTCTTGCTATTGTGTGGAGTTGCAAATATTTTCGACCTTATTTATTCGGGAGAAACTTTATTATTTACACGGATCATAAACCCCTACAATGGCTCATGTCATTAAAAGAACCAAGTTCTAGACTTGTCAGATGGCGTTTGAAATTAGAGGAATTTACTTACGAAATACAATATAAAAAAGGAAAAAATAATCAGGCTGCTGATGCCCTTTCTAGGCACCCTGTTGACATGAATGCTTTAGAAACCGAATCAATAACAAATAATGTAGGTGATTCAGACCAAATAATTGAAGAATTTTTAATCAACCCAAACTACGACTTACCAGACCTAAATCTACTTAACCTAGACAGGAATTTAGTGGATGAAATTTTTGAGCCCTTTGAAGAACAAACAACACAAAGACCAAATGTCCATATTATATCCGATATACAAATCAAACCACCGGATAGAGATCAAGATGCAGAGTCTTCTACAGATACAGTTCATTCAGCTATGGAGAATCCAATATTTGAAATGCCCATTACTGAGAAAGCTGTAAACATGTACAAAAATCAAATCATCATCACAAATGGAGATACAGAAAAAATGCAAATAAGGCAGGAAAAAGTATTTAACAATAACAGAATTTACGTTACTCTACCAAACAGAGATATTGTAATGCATATTGTTAAATTAGTAAAGGAATATATAAACCCAAAGCACTTATATGCAATATTCTTTCGAAATCATGAATTAGCTCCAAATTTCACCGTGACACTACAACAAAATTTTAAGAACTCTTCTTACAAAATGGTTCATTCTACTAATTTTCTTGAAGATGTAGAACGAGGTGAAGAACAATTAGAAAAACTCAAACTATACCATACCACAAAAACATGCCATAGAGGTATGAATGAAATGAAAGCTGCAATTAGTCGAAGATTCTATTGGCCAAAACAAAATGAAGACATAGAAATCTATATCAACAATTGCGAAACGTGCCAGAAGAATAAATATGATAGAAATCCACCAATCATAAAATTTAATTTAACTCCAACCGCATCGCGACCCTTCGAGCACATTCACGTAGACACGTTCAGAATGAACTATGACGCCTTTGTAACCATAATAGACTCCTTTTCAAGATATGGCCAAGCCTATCCACTTATGAGCATAACTGGAGTGGAAGTTGTGGAAAATCTCCTGAACTTTATTACACATCATGGTTTACCACTTAAAATTACTGCGGATCAAGGTACAGAATTTAAAAACAAAGATTTAGAGGACTTTTGCAAGTTGTACAAAATCGAATTGCATTTTACAACAGCAAAAAACAGTAACTCAAATTCTCCTGTAGAAAGATTCCATTCTTCAATAATAGAAGCATACCGATGTCTAAAGGAAGAAAATAGTGATTTAAGCGTTAACCAGCTAATCAAAAGAGCAGTATTGGGATATAATAACTCAATTCATAGTGTGACAAAATATACACCCTTTGAAGTTGTTAATGGTCATTTGAAATACCCCAATCCATTTGAACTAAATGACAATGCTGTAATATCCAGCTACGTACAAAGTCATAAAGAGGCATCTAACAGACTTTACGACAAACTTCAAGAAACCAATCAAGAAATAAAAGAGAGGATAATTACAAAAAGAAATGAAAATAGGTCAGATCCCCCGGATTTTAAGAACCAAAATGTTGCTTATATTAATACTAAAGCACGTGCAAAAGACCACCCAAAATTCAAAAAGGTAGAAATCACTGGACAAACAGGAATTAAATTAAAAACCAAAAAATTAGACTATCACAAAAGTAGCGCCAGAAAACCAAAACCTAATAAAAATAAACGTTTTCAGGTAAATAATGACGACAAAAACGCTGATAGTCCTGGTCCTGGTCCATCTTACCAAAACTTCGACTCAAACTCAAATTCAAATAACTAATTTGGACAACCCTCTCCTACCAATCCAACTAGGCAAAGCAAGGTTAATAAATAACCGACATACGTTTTTACATTATGTAGATTTAAGCTACTTAGTTAAACAAGTAGAAAACCTAAAAACATATTTTGCTAGCATCAAAAAGAATATTAAACGCACACATATATCTAATCATATTTCCTATCATGCAATATCTGAATATATTCTAAAAAGAACAGAGTATCTGGTACAAACAGCCATCGATAAGTTTCAAAACTTATACCCACGCATACGTAAGCGTAGAGGCCTAATAAATGTTGTAGGCAAAGTAAACAAATGGCTTTTTGGCACTCTAGATTCTGAGGATGGCGAAAGGTACAATAAAGCAATATTAAGATTGGAAAGCGCTCACAAAAACATTGCTAATGAAATACAGATGCAAATTTCATTATCAAAGGCACTAATCGACAATTACAATAAAACTATTAGTACCCTTAGTGCTAATCAAAATAAGCTCGAACTAGGCTTAAAGGGACTCCAAATATCAATCAATCAAACAATTAACAGTCTTCAAGACTATATTAGTTTTAACGGCATTATTACACAATTGAACCTGGATTGCCAGAATCTAATCATGTTCTTGGACAACCTCGAAGACGCCATTATGTTCTCAAAGGTTAATGCCCTACATAATAGTATCCTTTCTAGTTCTGAATTAAGAAACACTTTAGCCTATTTAAGTAATATCTATAATAATCATACATTACCCAGTTTTGATAATTTATTATCATATTATCAATTTTTGGGAACGCAAGTTAGTTTTTCCAATAATAAAATAATATTTGCCATTCATGTACCTCTGCTAAAGCCTGAACACTTCTCCCTTTATCATTTATATCCGACCATCAAAAATCAATCCATACTTGTTCCAAAATACTCCTATATGGCACAAGAAGATTCCAAAAGAAGAATATACCTACCAGACAGCTGTCCGGTTATTGAAGACACCCACTATTGTCCTGAAAAGCCCTACTCACAGGATACCTGCCTCAATGGTCTACTAGATGGACAACAACCACCTGATTGCCCTATAGTGAGAGTGAATACACAAGAGCCAATAGTTCAACAAATTAGTCAAGGAATGGTTCTTGTATTACCAGTTATGACTACCCAGTTATTAGCAAAGTGCAATGGTGATCAATACATAACAATTAAACAATCTGTATTGATTCAAATTCCAAAAGAATGTGAAATTGTAGTTAACGGGAAAGAGTACTTCAATGATGAGAAAATAGAAGATGCTAAACCTCTTATCCTTCCGGAAGTTCAGATGCCAGTGTCAACTGACCCTAGAAAAGTGTTCGAGACGCCAAACATCACTCAAATCAATCTTGATGAAATCTACCAACTCAAAAACATGGCCGATCGCATGATACTACCTATCAACGATTCTGAAACCACTCGACCCATTGACACATATTTTTGGACCTTTTCGGGAATAATCTTGTTGCTGATAGTGCTGCTAGTAATAAGAAACAAGCTGCCATACCAGAAGCTCTTCATATGGAAAACCAGAATGTCCAAGGAACCACCAATGGAAAATACCAGTACTACCCCTGATGGATCTTCGAAAAACCATTCTGTATTTTTCGAAACTTAAGGAGGGAGGAGTTATGTAACCAGCCCTAAGTAGAAATACCTGACCATGCACCTGACTCAGCCCTGCAGTACCAGAACAAAGAAAATGCTGATAGTGCCTATTATGCTTTGAGCTTTCTTTAACGCTTTAAATAAAATTATATTCATTCTCTGCCTAAGCTTTGTACCCAGTAGTTGCGTATGTCCTTTTTGTAAAATAAATATTTTTAAAAAGGCATTTTGGTAGTCGAGATCTTTAATTCATACAACGTTTTTTCTGCAAACGATCAATTTCAAATAATGTGAATCACAACTGAGCATAACTGAAGTCACAATCTGAAAATTTAAATCAAAGTGACAATGACGTTTTAAATAATTGGTTGAGTGGTGGTAGTTGCTGTTGACAGCAAGCGATAAAATCTTTTTCGCTTGCTGTCCTGGGCAACGCGCGGAAAAGTAAACTCACATTCTGATCCTCAAAAATGGTTAGGTTTTCGTTTGTCTAATGAAAGCGTAAAATGCGTCATTATTTGACGTTTGTAGAAAAAAGTAATTAGTGCGTAGTGATGCCCACGATATTCTCGTTTCGCGATTCTCGTCTCGTCTCGTCTCGTCTCGTTTTCGAGACAAGACTTGAGATAATATTTTCAATTTTCCTTGCGAGACAAGACCAGATTTTTTAAAAGTCTCGTCTCGAATATCGCACGAGAGTCTCTTAAAAGTCTCGCAGTATCGCGAATAAAGATTAAGAAAAAACGCCGACCACACACTTTACCTTTGAAGTAGTTCATGTACTGTCAGAAAATTATTTGAAAATAATTCTTTAAGGTCTTTGAATCAGAAAAAAATATATACCGAGTGTCCAGCACAACCCTGGCCATAGGAGTTTAAGATGGGTAATCGGTTTTGATTTTTTTGCGCCTGTACGGTTGAATTGATTGAAAAACTTTTAAGAGTAAATTTATATAGCGTATGGTCAGCTATCATCCTGTAATTTTTTCAATATTCCCGTATCACAGTATATATTACATTGCAGTAAAACAACCTACTGATCATTCTTATGACAATTATGACGATCAAAGCGACGACCAGAATACAATTATTGAAAACCTAGTTGAAGAGATTGACGACAACTCTAACGCAATCAGTAAAGTAATGTCTGTTTTCTCAAAAATCAACCGTTCAGAACAGCTTTTATTAAGACTTAGGGGTATTTGTGAAGCAACTGGGGACTGTTAGACGAATGTAGTGATGACATGCTAGCAGTTGTACTGAAACGTAAAAACAGCCTCAGATGGGCAACACTTAAAGAAGTACATAATTTATTATTAATCTTTAAGATGTTAACACATAAACTACAAAGTGAGAAATATGCTACTTCACCGATGGTTATCGTATTAATCAATTTATTAATTGATAATCTAGAAAGTAAAATTCATGAATGGGATATCAAAGCGCTGACCAAAACAAAGTGGATAAACACCTTATGGGTGTTCAGGCAGCCCATGATAAAATTTTAAAACACTATCATAAAACTAACTGAGTATATCCTGTAATTTTAATTGTGGACCTCCGGCTTAAATTAGGAACTTTTGATGTTACTACATGGGGAATGGAATTAAAGAAAACAGCACTCGAAAAATTTGAAGATATCTACAAATCGCATTTCTCAATATTTGAACAAACAAAAAAAAACAGAAACAGAAATGCTAAGAAGCTCAGAACGCAATATTCATGAAAAAGGTTCAACTTCAGATTATGCAATTGATTTTAATGCTTTATATGAAAATGTGTTGGTGTTACCCTCGACTTCGACCAGTGGAGGAGTGATGGAGGAATTTAAAAGATATATTTCATGGCTATGATGCCCCAAAATAACGAATATTTTGCAGTGGTGGATGGATAATGCTTCTAATTTTCCAGTTTTAAGTGCAATGGCAAGGATTTTTTTTTCTACGACTGCCTCGAAAATGAACAAACGCGCACCACTAGTTACTGTTGAAAATCGCATATTGCAAACAGCGTGCGCAAAGTGCACATTGCGCAGGCCTTCATACAGAAGCGTGTGCAAAGTTGTACACGTTGCTTCTGATTGCTTTACACACGCCTTGCATATATTCTATAATACAAATGATCATTTATGAAGCAAAATCGCAGTCGTAGAAAAAGTATAGTGTACAACACTTACGAAAATCACTCTTCACACTCTTGTGACGTTCACACTCGTGTAAAAAGTGCAATTTTCAACACTAGTTGCACAATATACTATAACCGCACAACAACACGCAAATGCGTGCGCTAAAGCGACTTTACCGCACGCTCGTAGGAAAATAATTATATTGTTGTTATATGTAAACGGAGAGAAACGTATACCGGGTGTTGCATCGTCGGGCGGGCCATAGGAAATCCCAAGTAAATTTTGATAGGGTTAATTATTGTCTTTCCTAATTATTTTGGTGAAAAAATATATTTAGTTTCTTTAAAGAGCGCTAAAATTCGCAACCAATAGGATAACTTCAAACATTTTTGATCAACCGCTTACGAATTATTTGACAGTAACATTTTTAATATTTTGGTGTTTTTTATCGCCCCGTATTCAACGACACCAGTCAAGGTAAGAGTTGGCTGTCAAATAAAGCTGTCAAAAATGTCTGAAGTTGTCCATTTAGTTGTAGTTGATAATGTTCTTCAAAAAATTTAAATTGATTTTTTGTCTAAAATAATTAGAAAAGCCAATAATAGACCCTTTTAAAATTTACATAGGATTTCCTATGTCTCACACGATCATTCAACACCCGGTATACATTACCTTCGAGAATATTTAGAGTTGATGATCGGATTAACTCATATTTAATTTCAGTCAAAACGTCTAAAAAATTGAGAACACAAAAAAGACGAACTTCGAGACAAACGAAGCGTTTTGATGAAATCGATGGGGGGTGGTGAGGGGATTTTAATTTTAAAGAATCTTCGGTTTTGTTAAAGTTAATTAATATAGTTTCATTGATACCTCAAGGCAGAGTGGAAAGAATATGTACTTTATTTCTGAACAATCAATAAATGTTTGGACCGTAAATAAATGAAAGATTGTTGATACCATATAAATGTTAACTATTGCTAAATAAGATGAATTGTTAAGGAAGTTTTTAAAACCTATAATAACCAAATTATTTACTGCTAATTAACACATTTGGTTTTAGTAACAAAATCTAACTCAAATTAATCATAGATTTATTATGAACTAACCGAATTTAGTGGTATCGTGTTAGTAAATAACCGATATTTGTATTGAATTCGCAATATTAACGTTTAATATGATATTGTAATTATAAACAAATTTCAAAATAACAAGCAGTTATTTAATATTACCTACATCTTCTTTTTTCAGTGACACCAAGAAAGTTGCCAAAATGTTTATATAAATAAAGCCGAAATTTTCAGAACCTATTGGTACCAGCTTAATTCGCACTCCGTTTTTACCATATCGTGGTACTCCTACGCATTTTGATAAAAACCCCTGCTTGCTAGCAGTAACTAAACTGAAAAATGTAGCTAACTTGGGTAAAAGAGGAGAAATATTTTGAGAAGACGATTTTAGGAGAAAACCAAGTCAAAGTACTTCAATAGTTAACTAAGAACCAATTATATTTACTAACAAAAGCTTTTTGCTTGTATTTGACAAATCCTTGTCGCTAAGAAAGGATCAAGTCCAGATAGGTGCAGCACTGGTGAGCTTTCTAAACAGACCAACTTATATTAAATCAGGTTCCACTTTATAGCTCCAAGTAAATTATTGCAACTTTGTTGTAGATAACTCCTAAATCTTTGAGGCGGAAAGTTCATATTTTACTACTTACTTTTGGGTGAAGCCTCATTCACTTTTGGGCCCGATTCGTTCGTTGTTGGAGAAGGAATTTCGCACTACTCACAGTAAAATTACTGCGAATAACAATTTACCCTAGAAAGGGCTCGGACGAATCGACCTGGTTAACGTTTCGGCAACTTGTCTGCTGCCTTCTTCAGAACTATCTAAAAAATAAAGCTTTAAAAACTATGAATTACAAAAAATTATACCTATTAATGTGTTTTGTCTTTGAGTATTTGTGTGTGATATTCTGAAAATTGCTTTTTGCTTTTGACATGAAAATGTCATTTCATAAGAATTGTCATTATTACGAAAGGTACGTTTAAAATGTTTGGTTAATCTATTGTTTAGTACCTAATATGATTTGTTCTATCTACGTGTAAAATAGGTATAATGTGAATGTTAATATTAATTTATATGTAAGTTACCATTTTGAACTTCTTGTTCTAACATAGGTAACCATGTGTTATCTATGTATGCTGAACAAGAAGCCACACAATGATCTTTGTTAAGTAAAATATATGCACTTTAGAGTAATAAAATAAAGTAATAAATAAAATAAAACTTTAATTATTGTAAAAAATAAACTTGAAAATGACATCATGCTTAGAGAACGCACTAAACTAAACATAAATACAATTATGGAATTACTAACACTATGCGTTAACACAACCTATTTTCAATACAAAAATGATTATTACCAACAAAATACAGGTATGGCAATGGGTTCACCATTGTCTCCTGTACTTAGTAATTTATTTATGGAAAATTTTGAATCAAATTATGTTTATAATTATAATTTTAAACCTTTAATTTGGTGGAGATATATTGATGATGTTTTTTCAATATATCAGTTTGGTAATAATCATTTAGACACCTTTCTCAATCACATAAATTCACAAGAACCCACTATAAAATTTACAATAGAAAAATAACACAATCAAACACTTCCATTTTTAGACATACTAATAAAAAAAGATTTAGACAGATTTGAAACTTTTGTTTATCGCAAACCAACACATACAGATCGATACTTAAACTACAACTCAAATCACCCTATTATGGTGAAAAAAGGAGTTGAAAAGAGTCTATTTGATCGCGCAAAAATCATTTGTAATGATAATAATTTGGAAATTGAAAAGAAACATATTAAAAATGTTTTACTTAAAAACAATTATCCAGGTTATTTCATTAATAAATGCTTTAATCAATTCGAACAGCCAAATATAAGGCAAAATCAAAATAGACATATTACAAACCTTTTTATACCATATATCAAAGGGTTATCAGACAAAATTAAACGATTAGGCAACAAATACAATATTAGAACAGTTTTTAGAACACAAAATACATTACGTGCACAACTGACAAAAACTAAACCACACAATGAAAACGAATACACAAAAAACCTCATATATATAATTCCTTGCGAATGTGAGAAATTTTATATAGGCGAAACTTCTAGACCTCTAAAAAAGAGAATAACAGAACATCAAAATTACATAAAAAACAGAGATTTTGAAAAGTCAAATATATGCCAACACGCCTTTGATAATGGTCATAGAGTAAAATGAAACGATACTAGTATCGTATCCAAAGAACCATTATCAAAGAAGCGTAAAATCAAAGAAAGTGGCATATATTTTACTTAACAGAGATCATTGTGTGGCTTCTTGTTCAGCATACATAGATAACACATGGTTACCTATGTTAGAACAAGAAGTTCAAAATGGTAACTTACATATAAATTAATATTAACATTCACATTATACCTATTTTACACGTAGATAGAACAAATCATATTAGATACTAAACAATACATTAACCAAACATTTTAAACGTACCTTTCGTAATAATGACAATTCTTATCAAATGACATTTTCATGTCAAAAGCAAAAAGCAATTTTCAGAATATCACACACAAATACTCA